>OY747124.1:96496133-97096133 GCA_963556465.1 Berberis vulgaris | reverse complement strand
AAATAAATTACATGCATCTGTTGTAAGTCAAAATTGTTACAGTGCTAACGAGTATGAGTGAAATGCAACTAGAAAGAACTCGAAAATCAATCCAGACTGACCATAATGACACAACTGAAGCTAGGCTGCCTCCTAGGAGCGCTTGGTTTAACGTCGTCAGCCCGACATATATTCTTCCTCATAAATGATGAACCATGAAATGATGAGGAAGAACACAGCGAACACTCCCCCAAACCTAGACACTTAGTCCATGATGTTGACTATAAAACGACAAAGACACCATGCAAAATCATAGAGAACATGCAAACGAACCCGTGGTCATAAAGAAGTCATAGGGATCAGGAACATAAATTTGTCACCAACAAGGATATCCAGCAAATGACTCTTTCCTACTCCTAAAAAGGGACATCCCATGTCTGGTGTCAAATCAGAATATTGAATGTGTTGCACAATAAGATGGTCAAAACTAAAATCATCCCTTAAAACTAAGGGATCCACATAGGTAGCGTCGGTCAATATTAAAGGGATGGAAAGAGGTATGTCTATAGATATATCAGGTGGTACATGCTCATCATAACAAAATGAATTGCATAAAGATGATGAGCTAGACAACTCAACAACATCCCCAAACATGGAATCAACACTATCTATGGGATGTATTCTCTCCAAAGAATATTGAGAATCAAACTTCATGACTAGGAGGACATATGTCAAATGGGTCATCATGAAAAGGCGGGAAAGGGAATGGGTCAGAAAGCCCAAGAGTATCAACAGAAGGGTTTTGTTTTTACTCACTGAGTGGAAGGAGTTCCACTTTAGGCTTCCATGTGTAACCCGGATCCATAATAGGGGTTGAATCAAGCAAAACATTCACTTCCCTAATGGAATAATCAATATCGAAGTCTAAACCGAAGTGAGTCAAAAATGCTGCTAAGGGATCATCTAATGCAGACTGCAATAAGGAATTCTCCACCGAACTCTCAATCATGTTAACTTCACAAACATCCTCGGACTCAGAAGGTTGTTGGCTTACATTAAAAACATTGAGTTCAATGGTCATGTTGCCAAATGATAGTTTCATGATTCCATTCCTACAGTTAAGGAAAAAAATGGAATACCCAAAATAACCGGAATGTGACTGGAGGGATTGTGAACAAGTTGTGCATCAAGAACTCTGAAGTCCACTGGAAAATAGAAATTTTCAACCTTAATAATCACATCCTCTATAAACATCACGGGGAATTCTGATTGACCTATCTACCAATTGCAGTGTTACTTTAGTCGATTTTAGCCCTCCGAGACCTAATTGCTTATAAACAGAGTATGACAACAAATTAACACTCGCCCCCAAATCCAACAATGCCTTATCAATCATATGATCATCGATAACACAAGAAATAGTCGAGCACCCAGGATCTCTATACTTAGGCGGGGTTTTGTGTTGAATAATTGAGTTTACTTGCTCGGCGAGGAAGACTCTCTTTTGCACATGTAGTTTTCACTTATTTGTGCAAAGATCCTTCAAAATTTTGGCATAGATAGGAACTTGCTTAATAACATCGAGGAATGGAATATTAATGTGAACTTGTTTAAAAATTTCCATTACATTGTTAGCATTTGTTCATTTCTTTGTTGGAGCTAACTGTGATGGAAACGGTGCCCTAGGCAAATAAGATGCATGAGTGAGGCCAGATTCAAGAGACACATCTTTAGAATGTGAGGCTTTATCAACCTTCTTGTTAGATGGAGATGCAACTTGCTTTGACTTAGACGGAGATGCAACGACACTTGTATCGGGCACTTGTACCCGATTGTCAACCTTTTTTCCACTCATAAGGGTAGTAATAGATTGGACATCTTCATGACATAACTCAGATATACTACCAACTGTGAATTGACCCTTCAAGTTTGGAACATGTTGACTAGGAAATTTCCATGGCTCTTTCTCAGAAGAAGACTAAGTAATCTTACTCACAACTATCTCAAGTCTATTGAGGGCTTAAGATTGGTGTTGAGTCATGGCTTTCAACTGAGATATGTCCTTAGAATTATACTCAATTCTATTTTTTGAGCGCTGAAAAAACCGATTAACCATTTCCTTTAAACTTGATGTGTTGGATGGATGAACTTGGTTAAGGTGGGGCGTAACAGGGCTAGAGGCTTGAGGAGCCTGGGAGACAACAACATGTCCCCCTTGGTGTGGGCCATGGGCCCAGGGAAGATTTGAATGTTGGGTAAATCTTGGACTGTAATAGTTAGGTTGTGAATTATTACCAGGTCGCTACATAGTGTTAAAAGAGTTTACTTGCTCAACATAGTACGTAGGATAATCATTTTGCAAGTCACAATTAGCTATTGTATGACCAGGACTCGAACATGCAGCACAAACCTCTGATGAAGCGTCTGCGGGAGGTGCAGGTTGAGTCACATTAAAATATGCATCTGTCTTTTAAGCCATAGTCATAACAACTTTCTCTAACTTCGAGGTAGAAAGGGGTGAACATATGGATCTTTAATCTCATATATTCCGTCGTTACGCCTATCAGACTCTTTTCTCGAGTAATCCCATTGCTGAGAATTTTTGGAAAGCGTCTCAAAGAATTCCCATATTTCATTGATGATCATTTTCATTAGTGACTCACCACTAGTGGCATCAATCATACAACGGTTTCGAGGAGTTAAACCGTCTTGGAAGTATTGAACTAGTTGCCACTTCTCAAATCCGTGATGGGGACACCTGATAATGAGTTCATTGAACCTTTCCCAGCATTCATAGAAATGTTCGCCCTATTTTTGCTGAAAATTAAATAAATCTCATCGGATGGCATTCGTTTTATGAATGGGGAAGTACTTTGTCAATAACTTACTTGACAACGCATCCTATGATGTGATGGATCATGTCTCTAATGCATTTAACCATGAATTTTCCTTATCTTTTAAAGAAAATGGAATCAACCTAAGACAGACCGAATCGTCAGAAAAGTTCTGGTACTTCAGGGTGGCGTAGATGTCAAAAAACTCTTTGACATGAAGATAAGGGTCTTCTGTCTCAAAATCATAAAAAGAAGGCAGCAGATGAATAATAGATGGTTTGAGTTCGAAACTGTTTGCATTTGTCTATGGTAAGACAATGCAAGACAGAACACTACTAGGAAGAGGGGCGAAGTAATCCTTAAAGGCCTTCCCCTCAACCATTTCAGTGGACAAGGAATCAAGGATAATGAACCTAAATAGGTAATGGGGACTTCAAAGAACTCCTCGAAGTCTTGTCAAACAAGCCTACTCTTAGAATCACGCACCCATGTATGCATAAACTACTGGATATCGAAGGTTCAAAGTCAACACTCCTAAACAGGCTTCAATTTTTATTATTATTATTATTTTAATTAATTGTTTTTAAATGCAAGCCTAAGCGCTATATGAAGATGACCTAACTCTAAAAAATAAAAACAACAGAACCCTAAATGACACCTAAATGATGCACAAACAAAATGAATGGCAGACGACCCTAGAGCTTTTCGTTTCGAATGTCGGGTTGAAATTCAATTCAATTTACCTAACCGTGGGAAAGGCACAATAATTTCCTAATAATTCGCCACTACAAAGTTGCTCTTACCTATTTTTTCCACTATCTAGCTCAAAATGAAATGTTAGTTCAAGAACTGTTCCCAGATGGGATATGTTCATTCACTCGACCACTTTAAGCTATCAAACGTCCAAAGAAGGCCCCTATGAGTCACACATGTCCTAGATAATTATCTTGCTACAAATTTTAAATAGTAAAGGCCTAGTTTCCTAACCCTAAAATAGATGGTGATTAACCTATCCGTGGGAAAGGCCTAATCTCAATTCAAATTTGCATGCAATACTACCTAGAACAAGCTAAATACAAGTGATCACATAGAAACCATGTGCAGATGCGATGGGTAGAAGTTACCTCCGGTGTGAACCTCTTTCGGGTTACTTGCGAGGCCGGGTAGAAGTCCATTTCTAAGAGTTTCCTCGCGAATCGCAATATTTCACTTCATTCCCACTTGAGCTCCTTTGTGTGTGACCGCCATCAAAATAAATGCAAAAATAATTCAAACTCAAGTAAAACAAATAAGAAAGTGACTCATAACACTATTCCTAAAAAATAAAATTAAACCTAATTTATAAACTAGCAAAAACAACCCTAAATTTAAATTGTACCGTTACAATCCCCGGCAACGGCGTAAAAAAGTTGATGGGGATTTTATTAATCTAAATTAATAAGCTAATAAACCCTATTTGTAATATCACAAGTGCACGACTGTCTAACTAGTAGACAGTGGCAAATACGGGTCGATCCCGTGAGGATTGACTATACGGTCAAATTCTAAGACTTATTTAAACTAATTTAGAGTTGGGGTTACATCAGATGTAAATTACAAAATTAAGAGAATGAAATTGAACACTAAAAAATTAAATTGATGAGATGATAAGAGAGTGGATCGAGACATCGAATCCACCACAGGTTCTTCGTGATTTGTGTAATCCAAATTATTGTTTTCAAGAATCAACACAACTAACCTAAAAATTAATCTAAGTTCGCAATTGATTTCAGCAAAGGCATAAACCCCTAGCATTGCATGTCTTACTACAACACACACAATCACAAGTTTATTTTAACTAATTCTAAACCCCTATCATTGCATGTCTTCTTACGGCACACAATCACATATTCAAATTAGTTGATTAAAGCAGGCTTTGAATATCAACAAAGGGAACTTCTATTTACCAATTAGTCTAGATAATTTTTTCGGATAAAATCAATGAAAGCAAATTATTTAAATTCAGAAATCAATTGTGTTTAACATTCAAGCATATAAAACATAATGAATTTAGATACGAAAACCTCTAGGAAACCCTGTGGTTTCATCTTCGCCTCGAGGCGGGGCTTAGAAGATCATGGTGGCGATGGTCACGGCCTTAGTGAGGGTGGAACTCATCTCAGCATGAACACGCATCCCGAGAATGAGTGCAAATGCATTGTGGTGGCTTAGAATAAGTCACAACGTGCCAATAACCAAATAAATAAAAATTCGGTTGTTTCCCACCAAACTTTTTGCGCCTTCGTCTCCAACGAAAGCTCCGCTCTTTGCGCTGCTTCTTCGTTCCGGTTCACCTGCGAGAGAAATCAATAAGTGAGAAAGAGATGAAAATAGAAAAGGGGAGACAAGAGAGAGAACAGGGAGAGATGGATGAGGAAAGAGGGCGAGGTGCGCTTGCGAGCTCTGTTTCGTTGTGGCTGATGGCGGTGGGAAGTGGCTCTGATGGTGGTGATGGTGGTTCGTGGAAGGAAGACAAAGACAAGCAAAGACGAGAGAGAGAAACAAGAGAGGGACGGGAGAGAGCTGTGAACAGAGATGAATGGAAGAAGATAACGGGGGAGATAAAGTGCAGTGGTTTGTCTATTGGTTCGTTGTTGCTTCTCTTTCGTCTTATTTTGTTCCTGTAAGAGAGAGAGGTGAATGAGGGGGGAACGAATATAGAACGAAAAAAATGTGGAGGTGGTGAACACAAATCCTAAGGAAAAAAACTGCAAATGCTATGTGGCTGCTCAGAGAGAAGCTCGGGGTGCCAATAACCAACTGATTCTAAAATCAGTTGGTTCCCGCCCGAAACCTGCGTTGCACTCTGTTCATCATCTCCAGCGAGCAGCGTCTTGTGCTCCGCCGTTGTTTATCCATATCCTCAGATCTCCACTCGAAGCTCCATTGGAAGCTCTCTCCATCCTCGGATCTCCATTCGAAACTTGCAGCTGCTTCTTTGGCCTTCAGAAGATGTGACCCAACTTACTCCAAGCTTCTCATCAGACGAAACAGCTCGCTTTAGCCATCTTCGCTCCATATTGGGAGCTCTGATCGCGGACAGTCTTCATCGCAGGACAGAGGCGAAACAACTCTCTCTCTTTCTCCTCCGGCCAACAACAAACACTACACACTACCAGCTACATAACTGGGGCAACGTTTCCGTCAGCCTCTGCAAATCGTTTAGAGAGAGGCCGCCCGGCACTGCTCAGATAAGATCAATTAAAACACTCCTTTGTGTTATTTGCTCTCCCTTTCTTCAGATTTTGACATTTTTGGACTCAATGTTTTGGTGGTGTAGGTGTTTGGGTTTGCTGATAAGTACAGAGGAGCTTAGTAATGGCTTGAAGCCCTATGTGTGCCCATTCTACTGTTCTTACTCTGGTTATCAAGTAAGCAAATTTTACTTATTTTAGAACTTAATTTTTTGGTTCAGTTTCAGGGTGGATTTCTAATGGGTTTCAATTTGTTGTTCTAAGTTGTTGTGGGGTGCTGCTTGGCTTCACAGAGCAACCAAAAACCCTACTTATCTCAACTACATTCAAGTTAATGGCCAAACCCTTGGTGCTGATGAGTCTGACAATACATTTGGTTGGGATAACAAACATGCTGGTGCAAGGATCTCCTCTCCAAGGTTTCTATTTTTTCTCTTTCACCACATTTTTTGGTTCCCTCTCCATGTTTAGAGAAATGGGTTTACCATGGATTTAGATTTTTGAAGACATCTACACATAGATTTTGTATTTGCATATCATATATATATGTACATATTTGATGAATAAAACATTTGTATTAAAGACAGCTGAAACAATTACAAGAGAGCAAGAAGCTTAACATAAACAAAGTAAACAGAAAAGGAAAACAGGCAAATAACAGGAAACCCAAGTAAAGTGACCCTTATAAATCATATGTATTTGTGTATCATATATTAATGCATTTAATGATTTAAATCATTTGATGCAAACCCTATTAGTGTAAGTATCTTGTTTTGTCATGTGACCATGCATTATGATTGTAAAATAGGTATTTGGTTCTTGGACAAGCTTGTTACCATCTCGGATTGATGGAAGATGCCATGGTATTGCTTCAGACTGGGAAGCGTTTGTTAGTGTTGAGTACTCGAAGAGAAAGTATGTATTATGGTGATGACAACTTCTCCTCAAATGAAGAATTTAATGAAGAGTTGAATGACAATTCTACGACTGTGTGGTCTACGGAGGGTTCGTGTGTTACTCAATTCCTAGGCCACATCAAAGTGCTTCTATGTCGACGTACTGCTGCAATATCAGCACTTGAAGCTGGACATCACTCTGAGGCTATACACCATTTTTCAAAAATTTACAGCAAAGATGCAGGAGCTAAAGCAAAGAGGTGCATTGGAGAGTACTGTGGATTATTATGCATTAGTTGGTTTAAGGAGGGGATGCTCAAGATCGGAGTTGGAGCGAGAACATTTACTATTATGCTTACGACATGGTCCAGTAAGGCAGTCAATTTTGTTGATCAGTGTGAATTCATGGACTATCATGATGTTGATTTAGTGAAAGACCAAGCAAGGATGTCTGCATTGTTGCTCTACCGCTTGCTCCAGAAAGCCTACTCAAACATCATGACTACAATTATGGACGAGGCTGCAGCCAAGAAGCAAAGGCAGAAGACTGCAAATGCACTCAAAGCTGCAGCAACAATAGTAGTTCCAGTTCCAGAACCCAAACCGGAAGTCCAACTCGAGAAACCAACGCCAATGCACTCGCCTAATCACAACAAGTTCCCAGAGAGAGAAAACCCATCCACCACTGCATCAGCCACAGCTGCGGCAGTAGCATTCCAAGGAGGCTTTTGCAGGGACATAGTTATAGTTAGTCACATGCTATCCAAAGCCAATTTTAGCCATTCGATCCCAATGAAATACGAGGCATTGACTTGTTGATGATCAGAACGACTGGGAGGAAGCCTCTAATTCTACGATTGTATAAAACGCATAGGTAACGAAGTTTTGTAATCTTTTTCTGTTCCCACCTCTATGTATGTACCTAGTAGCTAGTTTCTTTATCTTAGTTACCTTGTTCTAGCAAATTATGTTCCTACTCTTCTCCATAACTTATATGTACAGTTTGCTGCATGTTATCACATTACTTTGGAATCCCTGTGTTGTGTTCTTCTTTATGTTCAGAACATGTTGTATGTGCTAAAAAAGTAGAAGTGATGTATTATGAGCTGAAAGGCTGCCTGACAGTTGGGAGAGCATGTGATGATTGAGTGTTGGGAACACGACACTAAAGACATCATGTGCCCTCTCCTTTCTCTGTCTCATTGGAGAGGTGATAATTATTAATTGTGAGTTGGAATGACTTGACCTTTGCTGGAAACAACACCATATTTCCCAACTTATCTGATCAGTTTGAGCCACTGAGAACAAATTTGATTAGCTGGTTTTCTCTCATTATTAGCTTTCAATTGTCAAACCAAATCTTCTATTATGGACTTATAAAAACTAGCTATTTGAAACAATTTTTACAGCACTTGATTCAATTTGAAAAGTTTTTGCAATTAGCGTTGGTTTATGGCCGGATCAAGGGGAAGAATTCCAATGGGTCCTTGGGTTTTGATGGGTTTTAGTGATGGCGTTTTATTATCTGATGAGTCTGCAAGCCTCAGGGATATTGCTTTTGGGTTATTTGAGATGGGAGATGACTCGCTGGATAGCACTTGTAGTTTTGAGGAGATTGGGTGGGATGACAATGGTGAAATGGATGAACAATGTGGTGCACAGAGCAAAGCATTTTGGGAAGAACAACTTCAGCTTTTACATGTAAGTTTCTCATGTCATTATACACCTTATGATCTTTAGCTGGCAAATTTTATATTTCTTTACAAATGTTCTCCAATTTGCAGGTCTTTTTTTCTTCTTCCTAGTTTTGCATTGTATATTAGATGACATTCCTAATTCAAGTTATGTAACATTTCTAATTCATGAATGAATGGTTAGACTTGTGAAAGTTATGTCTTTGTGGGTTCCCCAACTTTTTACAGTAGCCATCTACTTGTTCACAGCCAGGCCCCGCTACAGAAGGAAAAGTTCCACTCATTCAACAGAAATTTCTGTTGGAGGAAGTCGTAGGAGAAAACCTAGAGTGAAACCGATAAACAAGCAATGTATGCCCCTTTTATCTGTGATGGTCGTATGTAGAAGTTTTACTGGGCTCCTACCAGAGAGGACCGTATTGGTGTCTGCAAGGGAGGGTTTCTTCCGGACTGACAACGTTGCTAAGGAAGACGTTGTCAAGATTGTTGATTCCTTCCCTGGCCAATCCATTGGTAAGCTTCACCATCTAGATGGGAAATATTGTAATGTTGTAAATTGTAATGCAATAAGTATTGTTACAGTGAGTGTACTGTGAATATTGTTAGTGAGTGCACTTCTTGGCAGTGCTTTAGTTGACATCAGCAAATTGAGTATGTAACAATATATTCTTGGTAATGCTTTAGTTGCAATTGCATTAGCAAATTGCAGTATATAACAATACATTCTTAGCCAAGTTGGCATTGTTACAGTGAGTATGGAACAATATATTCTTGTTATTATCGATATTGTTACAGTGAGAAACTTGTATAAACAAGAAATGAAACCTTTAACGACATATGAATCAATACCAAGAATATATTTATATACTCATTTTGAAACCGGACCGTTCCAAACGGTTCGAGTTAGGTTCGGTCTCAATGTTCAAAATGAGGGAATCCAGACTGGACCGATTCCATTAGATTTAAATGGTCCGAGTTAGGTTCCTCAAAATTTGGAACCGATCCGGACCGTGCCCACTTCTATTTCTCATTGAAAGATTTAAGCAGACGTCGGATTTAAAATTATACTATAAGGATGTTTTGCGGAAGCAAAATCAAAAACATATTCTAGTTTATATATAAAATTAGAATTGTGGGATTTTCATAATTTAAAAAAAAAAAAAAATTCCCATGATTAGTTTTAGGCAACCAAACACTCATAATAGGAATTGGAATCCAATTCCCATGGACAACCAAACATCAAAGTTGGTCAAGTCCATGGCATCCCATGTCATGACATGGGATGTCATGGAATGAGATTCCAATTCCCACCTTAGGATTCCATGCAACCAAACACACCCTTAGATATTTAGATTTCTGAGATCGTAGATCTGTAGCTTCTTCTTGAACTTTAGATCAGTCCCATTATTGATTTTTTGTTGGAATTTTGTATGGGTTTCTTACTGGTGTTACTAATCTGGTATTGATATTGATGTTGAGAAGAAGACTTTTTTAATGGATATTTGGGCGGGGCGGATATTCGTCAATTCGTCCGGATCGGGGATGATTTTTATAATTTTGTATAAACGGATATTCGGGGCGGATTCAGGGATCCGCGATCTCCAATGGGGCGGGGATGGATTTTCCCAAATCCGCCCCGTTGCCATCCCTAGTGTACAAGGAAATATTATGCTCCATAGGTTCACACCGTTCACTGTCACTCTCTCATTAGGTAGTTTTTATGATACGTCACTGCACTTTTTTCTTCTCTCCTATAAACTTACTTACAAACAAACTACTAAAATAATTGCTTGTTTTGTAGCATAAGTGCTTCTACATTGAGTGGAAGTGATAACGGTTTTGGGTCTAAAGAAGAAGGAAAGGGTCTACGAACATAAGGGAATAAAAAAATCAAGAAATGGCCTAAACAAGGGTGAACAGATCATTGCCCAAGGGACTAATAAAACACAAAGAACCCCAACAAAGAATTTGAGGGACTCACAAGAAGACCAAGAAAAAGGGAGTTAGGGACTGAAAACATAACAAGGACTTGCCAATGGCATGACAGCTCAACGGTTAGAGCTTGGTGGATGGTACCACTTGGTCATGGGTTCAAACCCAGCTTGCGGCATCTTTATGGGTTCTGGGATCCTATAAAAAACCATGCTTGCCTTTCAAAAAAAAAAAAGGACTAGGACATATTTTTATCATTATTACAAAAACATATCCAAAAGATGACGTGAAAAATGAAACTAAATCCCAAATAGGGAAGAAGGTCCCATTTAAGAACTAGGGTTTTGATTTGCCCACCCTTGCTACTTGAACTTTGAAGAACCTATTGACATTTTAAAAATGTTTGTAAACATTGACATTCATAGTAACTGTCTATTCTCTTGTAATTGAGCACAACTTATTCATTTTTTTTTCCATCTTTTAGGAAGTCAATCATAAGATCCCATCTAATTTTGAAAAATGCTCTGCAAATTTTACATACATATCAAATGAATCCCATGAAATTTGCTAATTTAGGTGAAAATAACACCAAAACATTGCCTATATACTGGATCCAAAGTTCCCAAAAAACAGCGATAGTAAAACAAGTTCATTACTATCAAAATATCACATGTCTGACAGTCAAGTACCAACTAGTACGTTTAACCAAAAAAAAAAAAAAAAGCTCCAACTAATACTAAAAAGTACCAAATTAATTTCTCACAACTATATATGAACTCATCAAAGTACCTCATCACAAATCCGTACTCCTCAAAACACATACATAAACCCCATAATCTAAAGTTTTTAATACGAAAGAAATCTCCACAAAGGGAATATGTAGTACTCATCCACCCCAAAAAGGCTTTCCCGATGGTATATTCACTAAATATGAATAATAATCATTCATAAATCTGGAGACACCCCTCCCCAATTGTCCTCTGTTCACTCTAATGCCAGAGAAGGGCAACAAGAAAGGAGAACAAAAATACATAAATAACCACCCTAGACTTTTGCAAGGAAAATCTTATCCCAGCATCCATTAATGGTGAAGGTGCAATGTCACCACTAATGTTATCTTGTACCTTTACCAAGGTCATAAAAAACAATGCAGTGAAGCATAAGAACACAATAGCTGCACTGGAGAAGCTAATGTGAGCCATTGCAACCCAACACAAAGAAACTGAGACTTGAGAGAAGAAAATTGAAGTGTTTTGAAAGAATAATTCTAGAGGGCTCGTGTAGGTAGCTTGGGAAACTGTTCAGACTCTTTCAGGCACGTGCTATTTTGAGGTTTAACAAACATTGGGTTCCTGCGCCTCCTCTGGAACAAACAACATCCCTACACCAACACAGACACAAGCAACATACAGAACCCAAGTTCATATTTCATTAACAATTTCGCAAAATGCAAGCTAAGTCCCATGAATTCAATCAAAATGGAACGAAAAAACTAAGAGATTCAACATAACTTGTACATCTTTTGATGACAAAAGTAACCCAAAAACATTCACAATTACCCTTTGCCTTTCTCTACTCCTCACCATCATCAACTATAATCTCTATTGATTTTGATAAACCTCAAAAGCAACTTCAATGGGTTTGTTAAACAAGAACCCAAAAATAAGCAAAAGAGCTAAACAAAACCCAATGTTTGGTTAAACCCCTTGATTACATATTTCAATCAACCATAAACATAACCACAAGACAAAGACATCAATAGTACAGTTGCTTGCTCTTCCTCTCCTAAATTCATCCTCTGTTTTTCTATGTTAGATCTCTGCATCATCACTTTTCTTCCCAAAGTAAGTAATCCCAATTTTAATGGCACACTCAAATTTTTGTTATCGTTCTTCTTGTTTTCTGAATGCCTGATGAGGCTACTTTTCTTCTCTTTCTTCTTCTTCTTCTTCTCTATTGATAACTTTTCCTCTATTGCTGATCGTCCTTTGTTGATTCCAATTAGTGCCCTTCTCTTCTTTCTGTATTTGATCCCACAAGCATTACACAAAGACTGCAAAAAGAAGATCAAAATTAGTACATAACACAAAATAGAGAGACCCCATTACAACATTAGAGGATGAAATCAAGACAAATGGAGAAATGGGGTTTTGAAATTGAGTCTCTTCATCTCACCTTAGGACCATCAGGATCTCCTCTCCATATACATGTCAAAGAGGAGCAGAGGAGCTTGGCCAGATTCGAAAATCTGCTTGTGCGAGGAGCTTGCGCAGGAGGAGGAGCTTGCCAGAGGAGGCGGAGGATGTCACGCCTCGACCCGCCACGGGAATCGCAGCATGCCGATGCGTGAACTAACCCGTAACACAGGCGGATCGTAACCGGCCACAACATCATAATATAACACATTCTTGATACGAGAATGAGACGGAAATAAAACTACTATAAAATTTGAACAAAATAAATATATATTTGATTCGCCCCGCCAGAGTCATAGCGACAAAACCAGTATACAAACATCTAGTATAACCATATAGTACATCTGAAACACAGAGGAAGTAAAACATACCCGTACAGGGTGGACACGACCAAACACCACAAAATGCGCCTACAACGGAAAACGGGGCCTACGCGCCACGCTCAGCAGGAACGCCAACACTGCCTGCACTCCAATAGAAGCACACCCCTTGTGGGGTCAGCAAAGCACAAAGCTAGCTGGTGCGAGCGAACTAAATACAAATAACATAATACTATACCAGGAAAATTCATGCCAGACAATAAATGATAAGTAACAAGTAACAACACAAGCATTTCAGATTCAACAATAACTACAAGTCTACGATATATGCCGATCAGTACACGTGATTCAAACATGGTAAATATCAAGCGATGAAAATAAAGACAATCTCATAATTCTTCATAGTCTCCTAGGTATAGCAATCAAGTCGAACCAAAAATTCTGTATAAGTGTCTAATATCGTAGGTATCCGCATACCCTACGAATGTGTCTCACCCAGACACATCCCACAACGTCACCAGTACCACTTCGGGCTTGTTTGTATCCTAATGGGGTGCCATCTGCCAGGATACAAACTCCAACATCCCGAACGACTGGCCTAACACGGCCAACCTAACACAATCAAACTCAAGCGCGCTGGGAGGGAAAGCGAGTAATCTCCAAAGCACGTCCTCCGGGACCCGACCTACTGCACTCTATAGTGGCAAGTGTGTGCGGGAGCTCACCGCACCTCAGCAAGCTTGCCACATGCAATAGCGTCCACAATGTCAGGTGCGAGTCATCTCAAGCACCATCCAACTCACGATGCGAGCAAACTCCTAAGCATCGGCACAACAGGCATTATAGCGGGGTAAAGACACTTATACTACTATCCACATGCACAAATGACAAGTTTGTACATAACCAAAGGTACAGACGTGCAATCATAAACAATTCAACAATTTTTTTTTATAAAACCACGACTATGCCAGGGTCCCAACATGACCCAATTCACCACAATAAATTTATTCGAGTCGATTATCATACATGCTCAAGACTTGGAAATCCACGGTAAAACATGACATACTATGCAAACTCGAAAACGAAGCATACAAGTCCAATGTCATTACACCAAAGCATAATCACACCCAAAATTCATTCACTATTCCATTTCATTCAAGTATATCATGCTTTCAGGAAACCTAATATATAATTCATTCACAAATAACCAACACAATTATCAAAATATCGAAAAACCCGAATTTCGGACTTGGATTCAATTATACACAATCGACGGTATAATGTACAAATTAAATTCAGGATTTCAAATACTTATTTCTTAAAATAAAAATTATAGTTCCACTCACCTGGGCGGAATGGATTTTTAAAACCCAATTCCTACCGGTCGAAGCTCCTAACATGCAAAACCACGAATGCGGGACCACAAAATTTTTTAAAATTGCAAGGCGGACTCGAAAATGAGTAAACTAGCCGAAAACTAAAATAAATAAATAAATTACAAGCGTCGCTGAACTCTCGCACTGTAACGAAGAAAGAAAAGAAAAAGAAAAGGAGGAGGAGAAAGAAGAGGGTCGTGTTTTAAAGGGTGGGTGGCTATGTGCCTCCACCACCTCTACTGAGTACACCCCTGCCCGAATTTTTTTTTTAAACGCGGGTATTACAGAGGAGGAGGAGCTTGCTAGAAGAGGCGCAGGAGGATGAGCTTGCCAGAAGAGGAGGCGCAGGAGAGGAAGAGGCGCATGAGAGGAGAGGTTAAGAGCTTGAGGGAGGAGGCGCAGGAGAGGTTAAGAGCTTGAGGGAGCCGAGGTGTTGGGTTCACGTGCCAAACACCCTCCCAGACACGTGCCTGAGAGGGTCTGGACAGTCTCCCAGGCTACCAACACGAGCCCTCTAGAATTATTCGTTTGAAATGAGGAACTTTTCTAGGGAGCCAAGCCAGGCCAGGCAAGTCAGGAAAACCAGACCCGCGCCAGACCAGGCCCAATACCATCAATCATCCTAGAGATGCTCATAATGGTCAAATCGAACACAATCACAAGGACAAGGGTTCCCTATCGTGTTCTGGCTCTAAGAGCCTGGCTGTCTAGATTTTTTGTTTGAAATGAGAGTTGTTTTGGTAGAGAGAGAAATTGAGTTCTAACGTTTAAGTGGCTTTGTCGTTAAACCTGATGGGACCCTATAAAAATGGGGACAAGTGGAACTCATGTTCTGAAGTGGGACCCTACCACGGATAGATTAAGTAAAGCCAGTTTTTCTTCGTGGGACAGAGTGAACTAATAGCAACGACTAGTACACGTGTAGATCACTGAGAATAAATTTTAAATTATGAAAGTGTGGAGCCATCTACCATTTATAAGTTAGGAACCCGGCTAAGTGTCGAGGAAAATGGCGAGGGGGGCGTCCATCCCCCCCGGGATGCGCACACGAAAAGTCAACGCACGCATCCCGGGGGATGGACCCCCCCTCGATGTTTTCCTCGCCATTTTCCCCGACACTTAGATTTTTTGGTAAGTTAGACATGTACATCCCCCCATTTTGGCTCAGTAACACACCAACTCATTCACCAACATTTTACTATGTAACACCACCGTCTCATAGTTAACACCATCGATAAGAAATAAAACATGATTTCTCATCTATATTACAAACCAGGATGGTGTTTGAGGTTGGAGATAAAAGACTACTGAGATTTACCCAAATATAAGAATTGAACAGATCACATAGAACTTAAAGCACCAAGAATGCATGGGCTCTATTCTCATTCCCAACATTTTGATATCTATTTATTTTGATATTTAAACTAGAATAAATTCTATTTATCATGTTAAACTTTTATCGTGCCAACGGCGTGGGGAATACCCTAGTCTATATCACAGAACAAAATGATGTTTGAGGTTGGAGATAAAAGACAGTTGAAATTTGCCCAAATATAAGAATCTAATGGATCACATAGAACTTAAAGCATTAAAAGTGCATGGGTTCGATTCTCATACCCAACATCTGTTATTTATTTATCTTGATATTTAAAGTAGATTAAACTTTATTTATCATGTTAAACTTTTATCGTACCAACAGCACGAGGAATACCTAGTGCTTATACAGGGAGTGTTAATTGTAAATTCAAGTGATAATTCAATTAAAATGTGCAAAAGCCACCTATTAGTTATGACAAGTGTAGTGATTCTATTGGACGACAACCCATATATTTAGCCTTTTTATTTTTGCAAGACGAAATGATATTTGCATTAATTTTTCAAACTTACTTAAACAGTTCAATTTTGGGGTTTTTCGTAAAATTGAATTATTTAATTATCGTTTATTCTAATTAGTTATTGATTTTTGAAACTGCCCCTTTTGATTTTCTCATTATCATTTCTTTTATTTATATATTGATTTTTGAAACCACCTCTTGATTTTCCACTTATATATTAATTTCACGTTTGTTTCATTATCTGATATTTAAGTTTCATTTAATGCAGTTGTTATCTCAACACACATTGTGGAAATACATTCAGGTGACGAGGTACTATTGAACTTGAATACCGTCCCCGAAAGCATATTGTAAACAATTAATTTGGTGTGTCGTAGAGCTTCGATCGGTCTTAATGTTCCACAGATAAAACAAGCCAAAATCTCTACTTGTGTGAAGAGACAGAGCACTCTTAAGTGTAGCGCACATTTGGGTGTTGAATGAAAGGATCATAAAGTTGTTCAAAACAAACATATTAGAATTGAATATATGGGGATCGTTCACACAAAATTTTCCTAAACAAATATTTAGGATATTAAGTTAAAGGAGATCATGTTCTGGAAGAGAGGTATGACATTGTGAGGTCTTGGCTAAACCCTAAGCAACCCCATATGGCTAGGCTGATTGCAACACGACAATGTATTTACTAGGCCAAAAACCTCTTTCTGAATATCGAGCTTTCTATCTACAACCATTACCAGGAAATTGCATTTCGAAAATATATATAATAAAGATTTGATTATATGAATTTTATATTTTTCAGCATAAGAAGCTTTCTGGGTTCCTACACATGGGAGGTAGAAGCTCAGTTACTTAATGTTTAATTAATTTATTCTATGCTCAATGATGTTATAACAAACTGAAATTACTTGATACTGTTTGCTTGAATGCTTATAGAAATTAAGAACATAACATAATAGACTATATAAATTTGAATTTATAAGAAAAGATATTTACAACACTTTCAAGAATTAAACAATCTAAAAACATAATCAAGAAGTTCTTGTAGACTTTGGTAACTCAAAGCGTCAATTCGTGAAAACATGATTTGTCTTCAACCATGGAGTAATGCATTTCACCCTCTTCAGTTTATCAATGACAGTATGATATGCTAGAACAAATCCGTAACGGGCTTCCTGCTCATGCTAGGCAATGGATTCCCTCAGCCTGACCTCCAGTGCCTCTTTTTCATCTCGCATATAAATATTTACTACCTTTATGTCAATGCGCAAGGTTAAAACCCTAGCACAGTACCCCATATTACTACTGATTGAGTTCTCCAAAAGCTGAACAGCTGAAGATGATATATAGTCAATGAAAGGCGTTCAAGATGGTTGGTTGTGAAGTTGATTCCAAACTCAGAAAACATGGTGCGAACAGGTTGGTCCAACATGAACCTGAATGTGAAGTGAGCAGGATTCTTGATGAAGGACTTGTGTGTGGTGGAAACCACAATGTCATTCCGAGTTTAACCACTGTTCTGATGGAGATTTTATTAACCTAAATTAATAAGCTAATAAACCCTACTTGTAATACCGCAAGTGTACGGTTGTCTAACTAGTAGACAGTGGCAAATACGGGTTGATCCCACGAGGATTGACGAGATAATCAAATTCTTAGACTTATTTAAACTAATTTAGAGTTGGGGTTACATCAGATTTAAATTACTAAATTAAGATAATAAAATTAAACACTTAAAAGATTAAATTGATGAGATGATAAGAGAGTGGATCGAGACATCGAATCCACCACAGGTTCTTCGTGATTTATGTAATCCAAATTATTGTTTTCAAGAATCAACACGACTAACCTAAAGATTAATTTAAGTTCGCAATTGATTTCAGCAAAGGCATAAACCCCTAGCATTGCATGTCTTACTACAACACACACAATCACAGGTTTATTTTAACTAATTCTAAACCCCTAGCATTGCATGTCTTCTTACGGCACACAATCACAGATTCAAATTAATTGATTAAAGCATGCTTCGAATATCAACAAAGGGAACTTTTAACTACCAATTATTTTAGATAAATTTTCCGGATATAATCGGTGAAAGCAAATTATTGAAATTCAAAAATCAACTGTGTTTAACATTCAAGCATATAAAAAATAATGAATTCAGATACGACAAACTCTAGGAAACCATGTGGTTTCATCTTCACCTCGACGCGGGGCCTAAAAGATCATGGTGGCGGTGGTCACAACATCAGTGGAGGTGGAACTCATCTCAGCACAAACACGCATCCCGAGAAAGAGTGCAAATGCATTATGGTGGCTCAGAATAAGTCACAGGGTGCCAATAACCATAGAATCAAAATTCTGTTGTTTCCCACCAAACCTTCTGCGCCTTTGTCTCCAACGAGAGCTTTGCTTTTCGCGCTGCTTATTCGTTCTGGTTCACGTGCGAGAAAAATCAATAAGTGAGAAAGAGATGAAAACAGATAAGAGGAGACGAGAGAGAAAGAGAGCAGGGAGAGATGGATGAGAAAGGAGGGCGAGGTGTGCTTGCGAGCTCTGTTTTGTGGTGGTTGGTGGCAGTAAGAAGTGACTCTGATGGTGGTTCATGGAAGGAAGACAAAGACAAACAGAAACGAGAGAGAAAAACAGGAGAGGGACGAGAGAGAGTTGCGAATAAAGATGAATGGAAGAAGATAACGGGGGAGATGAAGTGCGGTGGTTTGTCTGTTGGTTCGTTGTTGCTTCTCCTTCGTCTTCTTCTATTCCTATAAGAGAGAGAAGGGTGAATGAGGGGGGAACAAAAATAGAATGAAGAGAAGGTGGAGGTGGTGATTTTTGGCATGATGGAACAGGGAGGAGAAAGATAGAGAAACAGGGGGTCGTGATGGTGTTGTGCGATCCCCTATTGCTGTATTGTTTGGTTGTTTGTGATGGTGGTTTACGGTTGTGCGAAATAGGGTGAGGAGGAGGTGGTGGCTGATGGTGGAGGAAGAGGAAGAGGTGGTGATGGCAAGGTGATCGCGCCGCCGATCCTCCTATCGAGCGAGGATCGCCGGTAGGGTGGATGTGGCGTGGTGGCTGGAAAAAGAGAAGGAAAAAGGAAACGTAGGAAAAGAAGATGGGAGGAGGAGAAGGGAGAGATGAAGCGTAAATATGGTTCTCCCTTTTCCTTTTTAGGTTGGGTTTTGGTTATAGGTTAGGTTTTGGGCTTGAGCTTAGGTTAAATTAGGTGGATTTAAGTTTAGCCATGTGACCCGCTACTTTGTACCACCATTTGAATTAACCAATTGATCATTCCTCAAATTGTTGTCTTAATGCAATTTCATCGTTCATGCTCAAATTCCTACAAAAACATGAAAACAAAATAATGAGAATAAAATATAATAATTTAAAGACTAACAAATATAAATTAAAGGGATACATTATGTAATAATTACGTGAATATGAAATACCCCCAAACCTATATTTTGCTAGTCCTCGAACAAAACAATAAAAATAAAATCCTAACTCACTTTATCAGAAACCATCAGTTGCATTTACCTTAAACGTACAACAAGGCTTTAAACCCTTAGATTACCTCTATTTGGCTTTAAACCAGAAATGTTACCCACAAACATTATGACTCAATAAATTTCAAAAACATGGTAACTTGATTACTCTATCTATTATCCTCAGAGTAATAATCTAATTGCCAAAAATTTCAGAAAATAACTAACATTGTCACAATAATATATCAAAGAATCTAACAACGATTTAATAATACCCAGAGGTTAAATAAATTTCATCAATTAACTCGAAGTGTGTGTGTGCATAACCTTATCAACATAACTTTCTTTTTCTTAGTAAAGATACGACTAGATAACCTTTGGCTAGTATGCTTCGACTATAAATCTCTCTTGTTACTCAGAAATGAATCACTCAGAGATTAGTTAGTTATCACTCAGTTTATAGGTGAGAGAGAATAAATTATGGAAACACAAACATCTAACATATAATAATCATGAAAAATCGACTTTTTAAATAATGAAATGAATATGATCTTATGGACAGGAATATCAATTACTTTGAGAATAATAAATCAAACTCCATAGTTATTGTCTATTTAATCTCCACGTCTATGAACTAGACCTTTACTTAAGGTCAGTTAGGTTTTTATTAGGTTGAAATGAGGCTAAGATTTTGGCTAACAAGAATGAAAAAAGATATGCAAAAATTCTCTGAGACTGAATAACCCTTTAATAAACACGTGGGGGCTCTGAAGAGTAAACCAATGTTGTATACCATTAATTTTTCTTCATTCGAAATTCTTATTCATATTTTTCTTTTTTCTTTTTCTTCGAAGCATCAATTTTTTTTTATTTTATAAAATCAACGACATGTTTTCCCCTTCTGCACAATGAAACGTTTCAGTCCCGAGGATTCATGGAATATTTAGTTTCAGCTCTTTTTATTTACCCATTCCAAAAATATATCAACCATACACATTCTCAGAGACATTGGGTAAGGATAAAAATAGTATGGGATATTACTCCCTAACTGGAGTAGGTAATGGAGGTGGGGTTAACAAAGAAAAAAAATCTATTCAAAGGCTCAAAGGGTTGCAAACGGATATTTATTATTAGGTAGGCTAAAGAACGGTTCAAAGAAAAAAAATGTCTATATCACTTCTTAAGCTCTAGTCGGTATTATGACATCTCAACTAAATAAACTAAGAAATTCTAGTGTAATAATTCAATTTTAACGTCATTTTCAAAGCAATTAATAAGATAAACAAGAATAATGAGATCATCAATGAGATAATGCGAACTCAAGAAAAGTCAAAGTTTATTTAATAACCTTCAAGAAAAATAGAATGTCTCAAAACTTACATGGGTTAAGCCTCCACTATTATTCTAAGATTTTCTAGTTAATATCTTACTGAATAACTTCAAATTATGCTAACTTGGCTTATAGTGCAAGAATAGTTGAGTTGAGACATCTCATGAAATATATTTAACTTAAAGATAATATCAACTTTATGTTTCCACTTAATATATCAATGTGACAAGTGAAAGTATATATTTCTCAAATTTAAAAGCATACTTGAAAGCACATTCTTTTCATTGGAAATGAACTCGGATTTTGAATGCATTTTCAAATCGAAAAACTTTCACACAATCATAATTGACTATGTATTCAATGGAGATTGAGTATAATACAATAGTCAATTGTGAAATACATTTCAGTTCAAACATTTTGAAGAACGCAAAAAAACTCATAAACCTCACCCCCAAACCTAAACCAAACATTGTCCTCAATGTATAAAATGATGATCATGACAAATGCAGGAAAAAGAAAAAATGAAAGTTAGAGTGATATTACTATGGGAAAGTTTTTACCAATTTCGACGAAATCGTCCACCAATGAACGCTAAAAAACATAAGAACTGTGGACTCATCATGATAAATTGATAAAAACAATACACGACACAAAAAAATATACAAATGAAAATAAATTACATGCATCTGTTGTAAGTCAAAATTGTTACAGTGCTAACGAGTATGAGTGAAATGCAACTAGAAAGAACTCGAAAATCAATCCAGACTGACCATAATGACACAACTGAAGCTAGGCTGCCTCCTAGGAGCGCTTGGTTTAACGTCGTCAGCCCGACATATATTCTTCCTCATAAATGATGAACCATGAAATGATGAGGAAGAACACAGCGAACACTCCCCCAAACCTAGACACTTAGTCCATGATGTTGACTATAAAACGACAAAGACACCATGCAAAATCATAGAGAACATGCAAACGAACCCGTGGTCATAAAGAAGTCATAGGGATCAGGAACATAAATTTGTCACCAACAAGGATATCCAGCAAATGACTCTTTCCTACTCCTAAAAAGGGACATCCCATGTCTGGTGTCAAATCAGAATATTGAATGTGTTGCACAATAAGATGGTCAAAACTAAAATCATCCCTTAAAACTAAGGGATCCACATAGGTAGCGTCGGTCAATATTAAAGGGATGGAAAGAGGTATGTCTATAGATATATCAGGTGGTACATGCTCATCATAACAAAATGAATTGCATAAAGATGATGAGCTAGACAACTCAACAACATCCCCAAACATGGAATCAACACTATCTATGGGATGTATTCTCTCCAAAGAATATTGAGAATCAAACTTCATGACTAGGAGGACATATGTCAAATGGGTCATCATGAAAAGGCGGGAAAGGGAATGGGTCAGAAAGCCCAAGAGTATCAACAGAAGGGTTTTGTTTTTACTCACTGAGTGGAAGGAGTTCCACTTTAGGCTTCCATGTGTAACCCGGATCCATAATAGGGGTTGAATCAAGCAAAACATTCACTTCCCTAATGGAATAATCAATATCGAAGTCTAAACCGAAGTGAGTCAAAAATGCTGCTAAGGGATCATCTAATGCAGACTGCAATAAGGAATTCTCCACCGAACTCTCAATCATGTTAACTTCACAAACATCCTCGGACTCAGAAGGTTGTTGGCTTACATTAAAAACATTGAGTTCAATGGTCATGTTGCCAAATGATAGTTTCATGATTCCATTCCTACAGTTAAGGAAAAAAATGGAATACCCAAAATAACCGGAATGTGACTGGAGGGATTGTGAACAAGTTGTGCATCAAGAACTCTGAAGTCCACTGGAAAATAGAAATTTTCAACCTTAATAATCACATCCTCTATAAACATCACGGGGAATTCTGATTGACCTATCTACCAATTGCAGTGTTACTTTAGTCGATTTTAGCCCTCCGAGACCTAATTGCTTATAAACAGAGTATGACAACAAATTAACACTCGCCCCCAAATCCAACAATGCCTTATCAATCATATGATCATCGATAACACAAGAAATAGTCGAGCACCCAGGATCTCTATACTTAGGCGGGGTTTTGTGTTGAATAATTGAGTTTACTTGCTCGGCGAGGAAGACTCTCTTTTGCACATGTAGTTTTCACTTATTTGTGCAAAGATCCTTCAAAATTTTGGCATAGATAGGAACTTGCTTAATAACATCGAGGAATGGAATATTAATGTGAACTTGTTTAAAAATTTCCATTACATTGTTAGCATTTGTTCATTTCTTTGTTGGAGCTAACTGTGATGGAAACGGTGCCCTAGGCAAATAAGATGCATGAGTGAGGCCAGATTCAAGAGACACATCTTTAGAATGTGAGGCTTTATCAACCTTCTTGTTAGATGGAGATGCAACTTGCTTTGACTTAGACGGAGATGCAACGACACTTGTATCGGGCACTTGTACCCGATTGTCAACCTTTTTTCCACTCATAAGGGTAGTAATAGATTGGACATCTTCATGACATAACTCAGATATACTACCAACTGTGAATTGACCCTTCAAGTTTGGAACATGTTGACTAGGAAATTTCCATGGCTCTTTCTCAGAAGAAGACTAAGTAATCTTACTCACAACTATCTCAAGTCTATTGAGGGCTTAAGATTGGTGTTGAGTCATGGCTTTCAACTGAGATATGTCCTTAGAATTATACTCAATTCTATTTTTTGAGCGCTGAAAAAACCGATTAACCATTTCCTTTAAACTTGATGTGTTGGATGGATGAACTTGGTTAAGGTGGGGCGTAACAGGGCTAGAGGCTTGAGGAGCCTGGGAGACAACAACATGTCCCCCTTGGTGTGGGCCATGGGCCCAGGGAAGATTTGAATGTTGGGTAAATCTTGGACTGTAATAGTTAGGTTGTGAATTATTACCAGGTCGCTACATAGTGTTAAAAGAGTTTACTTGCTCAACATAGTACGTAGGATAATCATTTTGCAAGTCACAATTAGCTATTGTATGACCAGGACTCGAACATGCAGCACAAACCTCTGATGAAGCGTCTGCGGGAGGTGCAGGTTGAGTCACATTAAAATATGCATCTGTCTTTTAAGCCATAGTCATAACAACTTTCTCTAACTTCGAGGTAGAAAGGGGTGAACATATGGATCTTTAATCTCATATATTCCGTCGTTACGCCTATCAGACTCTTTTCTCGAGTAATCCCATTGCTGAGAATTTTTGGAAAGCGTCTCAAAGAATTCCCATATTTCATTGATGATCATTTTCATTAGTGACTCACCACTAGTGGCATCAATCATACAACGGTTTCGAGGAGTTAAACCGTCTTGGAAGTATTGAACTAGTTGCCACTTCTCAAATCCGTGATGGGGACACCTGATAATGAGTTCATTGAACCTTTCCCAGCATTCATAGAAATGTTCGCCCTATTTTTGCTGAAAATTAAATAAATCTCATCGGATGGCATTCGTTTTATGAATGGGGAAGTACTTTGTCAATAACTTACTTGACAACGCATCCTATGATGTGATGGATCATGTCTCTAATGCATTTAACCATGAATTTTCCTTATCTTTTAAAGAAAATGGAATCAACCTAAGACAGACCGAATCGTCAGAAAAGTTCTGGTACTTCAGGGTGGCGTAGATGTCAAAAAACTCTTTGACATGAAGATAAGGGTCTTCTGTCTCAAAATCATAAAAAGAAGGCAGCAGATGAATAATAGATGGTTTGAGTTCGAAACTGTTTGCATTTGTCTATGGTAAGACAATGCAAGACAGAACACTACTAGGAAGAGGGGCGAAGTAATCCTTAAAGGCCTTCCCCTCAACCATTTCAGTGGACAAGGAATCAAGGATAATGAACCTAAATAGGTAATGGGGACTTCAAAGAACTCCTCGAAGTCTTGTCAAACAAGCCTACTCTTAGAATCACGCACCCATGTATGCATAAACTACTGGATATCGAAGGTTCAAAGTCAACACTCCTAAACAGGCTTCAATTTTTATTATTATTATTATTTTAATTAATTGTTTTTAAATGCAAGCCTAAGCGCTATATGAAGATGACCTAACTCTAAAAAATAAAAACAACAGAACCCTAAATGACACCTAAATGATGCACAAACAAAATGAATGGCAGACGACCCTAGAGCTTTTCGTTTCGAATGTCGGGTTGAAATTCAATTCAATTTACCTAACCGTGGGAAAGGCACAATAATTTCCTAATAATTCGCCACTACAAAGTTGCTCTTACCTATTTTTTCCACTATCTAGCTCAAAATGAAATGTTAGTTCAAGAACTGTTCCCAGATGGGATATGTTCATTCACTCGACCACTTTAAGCTATCAAACGTCCAAAGAAGGCCCCTATGAGTCACACATGTCCTAGATAATTATCTTGCTACAAATTTTAAATAGTAAAGGCCTAGTTTCCTAACCCTAAAATAGATGGTGATTAACCTATCCGTGGGAAAGGCCTAATCTCAATTCAAATTTGCATGCAATACTACCTAGAACAAGCTAAATACAAGTGATCACATAGAAACCATGTGCAGATGCGATGGGTAGAAGTTACCTCCGGTGTGAACCTCTTTCGGGTTACTTGCGAGGCCGGGTAGAAGTCCATTTCTAAGAGTTTCCTCGCGAATCGCAATATTTCACTTCGTTCCCACTTGAGCTCCTTTGTGTGTGACCGCCATCAAAATAAATGCAAAAATAATTCAAACTCAAGTAAAACAAATAAGAAAGTGACTCATAACACTATTCCTAAAAAATAAAATTAAACCTAATTTATAAACTAGCAAAAACAACCCTAAATTTAAATTGTACCGTTACAATCCCCGGCAACGGCGTAAAAAAGTTGATGGGGATTTTATTAATCTAAATTAATAAGCTAATAAACCCTATTTGTAATATCACAAGTGCACGACTGTCTAACTAGTAGACAGTGGCAAATACGGGTCGATCCCGTGAGGATTGACTATACGGTCAAATTCTAAGACTTATTTAAACTAATTTAGAGTTGGGGTTACATCAGATGTAAATTACAAAATTAAGAGAATGAAATTGAACACTAAAAAATTAAATTGATGAGATGATAAGAGAGTGGATCGAGACATCGAATCCACCACAGGTTCTTCGTGATTTGTGTAATCCAAATTATTGTTTTCAAGAATCAACACAACTAACCTAAAAATTAATCTAAGTTCGCAATTGATTTCAGCAAAGGCATAAACCCCTAGCATTGCATGTCTTACTACAACACACACAATCACAAGTTTATTTTAACTAATTCTAAACCCCTATCATTGCATGTCTTCTTACGGCACACAATCACATATTCAAATTAGTTGATTAAAGCAGGCTTTGAATATCAACAAAGGGAACTTCTATTTACCAATTAGTCTAGATAATTTTTTCGGATAAAATCAATGAAAGCAAATTATTTAAATTCAGAAATCAATTGTGTTTAACATTCAAGCATATAAAACATAATGAATTTAGATACGAAAACCTCTAGGAAACCCTGTGGTTTCATCTTCGCCTCGAGGCGGGGCTTAGAAGATCATGGTGGCGATGGTCACGGCCTTAGTGAGGGTGGAACTCATCTCAGCATGAACACGCATCCCGAGAATGAGTGCAAATGCATTGTGGTGGCTTAGAATAAGTCACAACGTGCCAATAACCAAATAAATAAAAATTCGGTTGTTTCCCACCAAACTTTTTGCGCCTTCGTCTCCAACGAAAGCTCCGCTCTTTGCGCTGCTTCTTCGTTCCGGTTCACCTGTGAGAGAAATCAATAAGTGAGAAAGAGATGAAAATAGAAAAGGGGAGACAAGAGAGAGAACAGGGAGAGATGGATGAGGAAAGAGGGCGAGGTGCGCTTGCGAGCTCTGTTTCGTTGTGGCTGATGGCGGTGGGAAGTGGCTCTGATGGTGGTGATGGTGGTTCGTGGAAGGAAGACAAAGACAAGCAAAGACGAGAGAGAGAAACAAGAGAGGGACGGGAGAGAGCTGTGAACAGAGATGAATGGAAGAAGATAACGGGGGAGATAAAGTGCAGTGGTTTGTCTATTGGTTCGTTGTTGCTTCTCTTTCGTCTTATTTTGTTCCTGTAAGAGAGAGAGGTGAATGAGGGGGGAACGAATATAGAACGAAAAAAATGTGGAGGTGGTGAACACAAATCCTAAGGAAAAAAACTGCAAATGCTATGTGGCTGCTCAGAGAGAAGCTCGGGGTGCCAATAACCAACTGATTCTAAAATCAGTTGGTTCCCGCCCGAAACCTGCGTTGCACTCTGTTCATCATCTCCAGCGAGCAGCGTCTTGTGCTCCGCCGTTGTTTATCCATATCCTCAGATCTCCACTCGAAGCTCCATTGGAAGCTCTCTCCATCCTCGGATCTCCATTCGAAACTTGCAGCTGCTTCTTTGGCCTTCAGAAGATGTGACCCAACTTACTCCAAGCTTCTCATCAGACGAAACAGCTTGCTTTAGCCATCTTCGCTCCATATTGGGAGCTCTGATCGCGGACAGTCTTCATCGCAGGACAGAGGCGAAACAGCTCTCTCTCTTTCTCCTCCGGCCAACAACAAACACTACACACTACCAGCTACATAACTGGGGCAACGTTTCCGTCAGCCTCTGCAAATCGTTTAGAGAGAGGCCGCCCGACACTGCTCAGATAAGATCAATTAAAACACTCCTTTGTGTTATTTGCTCTCCCTTTCTTCAGATTTTGACATTTTTGGACTCAATGTTTTGGTGGTGTAGGTGTTTGGGTTTGCTGATAAGTACAGAGGAGCTTAGTAATGGCTTGAAGCCCTATGTGTGCCCATTCTACTGTTCTTACTCTGGTTATCAAGTAAGCAAATTTTACTTATTTTAGAACTTAATTTTTTGGTTCAGTTTCAGGGTGGATTTCTAATGGGTTTCAATTTGTTGTTCTAAGTTGTTGTGGGGTGCTGCTTGGCTTCACAGAGCAACCAAAAACCCTACTTATCTCAACTACATTCAAGTTAATGGCCAAACCCTTGGTGCTGATGAGTCTGACAATACATTTGGTTGGGATAACAAACATGCTGGTGCAAGGATCTCCTCTCCAAGGTTTCTATTTTTTCTCTTTCACCACATTTTTTGGTTCCCTCTCCATGTTTAGAGAAATGGGTTTACCATGGATTTAGATTTTTGAAGACATCTACACATAGATTTTGTATTTGCATATCATATATATATGTACATATTTGATGAATAAAACATTTGTATTAAAGACAGCTGAAACAATTACAAGAGAGCAAGAAGCTTAACATAAACAAAGTAAACAGAAAAGGAAAACAGGCAAATAACAGGAAACCCAAGTAAAGTGACCCTTATAAATCATATGTATTTGTGTATCATATATTAATGCATTTAATGATTTAAATCATTTGATGCAAACCCTATTAGTGTAAGTATCTTGTTTTGTCATGTGACCATGCATTATGATTGTAAAATAGGTATTTGGTTCTTGGACAAGCTTGTTACCATCTCGGATTGATGGAAGATGCCATGGTATTGCTTCAGACTGGGAAGCGTTTGTTAGTGTTGAGTACTCGAAGAGAAAGTATGTATTATGGTGATGACAACTTCTCCTCAAATGAAGAATTTAATGAAGAGTTGAATGACAATTCTACGACTGTGTGGTCTACGGAGGGTTCGTGTGTTACTCAATTCCTAGGCCACATCAAAGTGCTTCTATGTCGACGTACTGCTGCAATATCAGCACTTGAAGCTGGACATCACTCTGAGGCTATACACCATTTTTCAAAAATTTACAGCAAAGATGCAGGAGCTAAAGCAAAGAGGTGCATTGGAGAGTACTGTGGATTATTATGCATTAGTTGGTTTAAGGAGGGGATGCTCAAGATCGGAGTTGGAGCGAGAACATTTACTATTATGCTTACGACATGGTCCAGATAAGGCAGTCAATTTTGTTGATCAGTGTGAATTCATGGACTATCATGATGTTGATTTAGTGAAAGACCAAGCAAGGATGTCTGCATTGTTGCTCTACCGCTTGCTCCAGAAAGCCTACTCAAACATCATGACTACAATTATGGACGAGGCTGCAGCCAAGAAGCAAAGGCAGAAGACTGCAAATGCACTCAAAGCTGCAGCAACAATAGTAGTTCCAGTTCCAGAACCCAAACCGGAAGTCCAACTCGAGAAACCAACGCCAATGCACTCGCCTAATCACAACAAGTTCCCAGAGAGAGAAAACCCATCCACCACTGCATCAGCCACAGCTGCGGCAGTAGCATTCCAAGGAGGCTTTTGCAGGGACATAGTTATAGTTAGTCACATGCTATCCAAAGCCAATTTTAGCCATTCGATCCCAATGAAATACGAGGCATTGACTTGTTGATGATCAGAACGACTGGGAGGAAGCCTCTAATTCTACGATTGTATAAAACGCATAGGTAACGAAGTTTTGTAATCTTTTTCTGTTCCCACCTCTATGTATGTACCTAGTAGCTAGTTTCTTTATCTTAGTTACCTTGTTCTAGCAAATTATGTTCCTACTCTTCTCCATAACTTATATGTACAGTTTGCTGCATGTTATCACATTACTTTGGAATCCCTGTGTTGTGTTCTTCTTTATGTTCAGAACATGTTGTATGTGCTAAAAAAGTAGAAGTGATGTATTATGAGCTGAAAGGCTGCCTGACAGTTGGGAGAGCATGTGATGATTGAGTGTTGGGAACACGACACTAAAGACATCATGTGCCCTCTCCTTTCTCTGTCTCATTGGAGAGGTGATAATTATTAATTGTGAGTTGGAATGACTTGACCTTTGCTGGAAACAACACCATATTTCCCAACTTATCTGATCAGTTTGAGCCACTGAGAACAAATTTGATTAGCTGGTTTTCTCTCATTATTAGCTTTCAATTGTCAAACCAAATCTTCTATTATGGACTTATAAAAACTAGCTATTTGAAACAATTTTTACAGCACTTGATTCAATTTGAAAAGTTTTTGCAATTAGCGTTGGTTTATGGCCGGATCAAGGGGAAGAATTCCAATGGGTCCTTGGGTTTTGATGGGTTTTAGTGATGGCGTTTTATTATCTGATGAGTCTGCAAGCCTCAGGGATATTGCTTTTGGGTTATTTGAGATGGGAGATGACTCGCTGGATAGCACTTGTAGTTTTGAGGAGATTGGGTGGGATGACAATGGTGAAATGGATGAACAATGTGGTGCACAGAGCAAAGCATTTTGGGAAGAACAACTTCAGCTTTTACATGTAAGTTTCTCATGTCATTATACACCTTATGATCTTTAGCTGGCAAATTTTATATTTCTTTACAAATGTTCTCCAATTTGCAGGTCTTTTTTTCTTCTTCCTAGTTTTGCATTGTATATTAGATGACATTCCTAATTCAAGTTATGTAACATTTCTAATTCATGAATGAATGGTTAGACTTGTGAAAGTTATGTCTTTGTGGGTTCCCCAACTTTTTACAGTAGCCATCTACTTGTTCACAGCCAGGCCCCGCTACAGAAGGAAAAGTTCCACTCATTCAACAGAAATTTCTGTTGGAGGAAGTCGTAGGAGAAAACCTAGAGTGAAACCGATAAACAAGCAATGTATGCCCCTTTTATCTGTGATGGTCGTATGTAGAAGTTTTACTGGGCTCCTACCAGAGAGGACCGTATTGGTGTCTGCAAGGGAGGGTTTCTTCCGGACTGACAACGTTGCTAAGGAAGACGTTGTCAAGATTGTTGATTCCTTCCCTGGCCAATCCATTGGTAAGCTTCACCATCTAGATGGGAAATATTGTAATGTTGTAAATTGTAATGCAATAAGTATTGTTACAGTGAGTGTACTGTGAATATTGTTAGTGAGTGCACTTCTTGGCAGTGCTTTAGTTGACATCAGCAAATTGAGTATGTAACAATATATTCTTGGTAATGCTTTAGTTGCAATTGCATTAGCAAATTGCAGTATATAACAATACATTCTTAGCCAAGTTGGCATTGTTACAGTGAGTATGGAACAATATATTCTTGTTATTATCGATATTGTTACAGTGAGAAACTTGTATAAACAAGAAATGAAACCTTTAACGACATATGAATCAATACCAAGAATATATTTATATACTCATTTTGAAACCGGACCGTTCCAAACGGTTCGAGTTAGGTTCGGTCTCAATGTTCAAAATGAGGGAATCCAGACTGGACCGATTCCATTAGATTTAAATGGTCCGAGTTAGGTTCCTCAAAATTTGGAACCGATCCGGACCGTGCCCACTTCTATTTCTCATTGAAAGATTTAAGCAGACGTCGGATTTAAAATTATACTATAAGGATGTTTTGCGGAAGCAAAATCAAAAACATATTCTAGTTTATATATAAAATTAGAATTGTGGGATTTTCATAATTTAAAAAAAAAAAAAAATTCCCATGATTAGTTTTAGGCAACCAAACACTCATAATAGGAATTGGAATCCAATTCCCATGGACAACCAAACATCAAAGTTGGTCAAGTCCATGGCATCCCATGTCATGACATGGGATGTCATGGAATGAGATTCCAATTCCCACCTTAGGATTCCATGCAACCAAACACACCCTTAGATATTTAGATTTCTGAGATCGTAGATCTGTAGCTTCTTCTTGAACTTTAGATCAGTCCCATTATTGATTTTTTGTTGGAATTTTGTATGGGTTTCTTACTGGTGTTACTAATCTGGTATTGATATTGATGTTGAGAAGAAGACTTTTTTAATGGATATTTGGGCGGGGCGGATATTCGTCAATTCGTCCGGATCGGGGATGATTTTTATAATTTTGTATAAACGGATATTCGGGGCGGATTCAGGGATCCGCGATCTCCAATGGGGCGGGGATGGATTTTCCCAAATCCGCCCCGTTGCCATCCCTAGTGTACAAGGAAATATTATGCTCCATAGGTTCACACCGTTCACTGTCACTCTCTCATTAGGTAGTTTTTATGATACGTCACTGCACTTTTTTCTTCTCTCCTATAAACTTACTTACAAACAAACTACTAAAATAATTGCTTGTTTTGTAGCATAAGTGCTTCTACATTGAGTGGAAGTGATAACGGTTTTGGGTCTAAAGAAGAAGGAAAGGGTCTACGAACATAAGGGAATAAAAAAATCAAGAAATGGCCTAAACAAGGGTGAACAGATCATTGCCCAAGGGACTAATAAAACACAAAGAACCCCAACAAAGAATTTGAGGGACTCACAAGAAGACCAAGAAAAAGGGAGTTAGGGACTGAAAACATAACAAGGACTTGCCAATGGCATGACAGCTCAACGGTTAGAGCTTGGTGGATGGTACCACTTGGTCATGGGTTCAAACCCAGCTTGCGGCATCTTTATGGGTTCTGGGATCCTATAAAAAACCATGCTTGCCTTTCAAAAAAAAAAAAGGACTAGGACATATTTTTATCATTATTACAAAAACATATCCAAAAGATGACGTGAAAAATGAAACTAAATCCCAAATAGGGAAGAAGGTCCCATTTAAGAACTAGGGTTTTGATTTGCCCACCCTTGCTACTTGAACTTTGAAGAACCTATTGACATTTTAAAAATGTTTGTAAACATTGACATTCATAGTAACTGTCTATTCTCTTGTAATTGAGCACAACTTATTCATTTTTTTTTCCATCTTTTAGGAAGTCAATCATAAGATCCCATCTAATTTTGAAAAATGCTCTGCAAATTTTACATACATATCAAATGAATCCCATGAAATTTGCTAATTTAGGTGAAAATAACACCAAAACATTGCCTATATACTGGATCCAAAGTTCCCAAAAAACAGCGATAGTAAAACAAGTTCATTACTATCAAAATATCACATGTCTGACAGTCAAGTACCAACTAGTACGTTTAACCAAAAAAAAAAAAAAAAAGCTCCAACTAATACTAAAAAGTACCAAATTAATTTCTCACAACTATATATGAACTCATCAAAGTACCTCATCACAAATCCGTACTCCTCAAAACACATACATAAACCCCATAATCTAAAGTTTTTAATACGAAAGAAATCTCCACAAAGGGAATATGTAGTACTCATCCACCTCAAAAAGGCTTTCCCGATGGTATATTCACTAAATATGAATAATAATCATTCATAAATCTGGAGACACCCCTCCCCAATTGTCCTCTGTTCACTCTAATGCCAGAGAAGGGCAACAAGAAAGGAGAACAAAAATACATAAATAACCACCCTAGACTTTTGCAAGGAAAATCTTATCCCAGCATCCATTAATGGTGAAGGTGCAATGTCACCACTAATGTTATCTTGTACCTTTACCAAGGTCATAAAAAACAATGCAGTGAAGCATAAGAACACAATAGCTGCACTGGAGAAGCTAATGTGAGCCATTGCAACCCAACACAAAGAAACTGAGACTTGAGAGAAGAAAATTGAAGTGTTTTGAAAGAATAATTCTAGAGGGCTCGTGTAGGTAGCTTGGGAAACTGTTCAGACTCTTTCAGGCACGTGCTATTTTGAGGTTTAACAAACATTGGGTTCCTGCGCCTCCTCTGGAACAAACAACATCCCTACACCAACACAGACACAAGCAACATACAGAACCCAAGTTCATATTTCATTAACAATTTCGCAAAATGCAAGCTAAGTCCCATGAATTCAATCAAAATGGAACGAAAAAACTAAGAGATTCAACATAACTTGTACATCTTTTGATGACAAAAGTAACCCAAAAACATTCACAATTACCCTTTGCCTTTCTCTACTCCTCACCATCATCAACTATAATCTCTATTGATTTTGATAAACCTCAAAAGCAACTTCAATGGGTTTGTTAAACAAGAACCCAAAAATAAGCAAAAGAGCTAAACAAAACCCAATGTTTGGTTAAACCCCTTGATTACATATTTCAATCAACCATAAACATAACCACAAGACAAAGACATCAATAGTACAGTTGCTTGCTCTTCCTCTCCTAAATTCATCCTCTGTTTTTCTATGTTAGATCTCTGCATCATCACTTTTCTTCCCAAAGTAAGTAATCCCAATTTTAATGGCACACTCAAATTTTTGTTATCGTTCTTCTTGTTTTCTGAATGCCTGATGAGGCTACTTTTCTTCTCTTTCTTCTTCTTCTTCTTCTCTATTGATAACTTTTCCTCTATTGCTGATCGTCCTTTGTTGATTCCAATTAGTGCCCTTCTCTTCTTTCTGTATTTGATCCCACAAGCATTACACAAAGACTGCAAAAAGAAGATCAAAATTAGTACATAACACAAAATAGAGAGACCCCATTACAACATTAGAGGATGAAATCAAGACAAATGGAGAAATGGGGTTTTGAAATTGAGTCTCTTCATCTCACCTTAGGACCATCAGGATCTCCTCTCCATATACATGTCAAAGAGGAGCAGAGGAGCTTGGCCAGATTCGAAAATCTGCTTGTGCGAGGAGCTTGCGCAGGAGGAGGAGCTTGCCAGAGGAGGCGGAGGATGTCACGCCTCGACCCGCCACGGGAATCGCAGCATGCCGATGCGTGAACTAACCCGTAACACAGGCGGATCGTAACCGGCCACAACATCATAATATAACACATTCTTGATACGAGAATGAGACGGAAATAAAACTACTATAAAATTTGAACAAAATAAATATATATTTGATTCGCCCCGCCAGAGTCATAGCGACAAAACCAGTATACAAACATCTAGTATAACCATATAGTACATCTGAAACACAGAGGAAGTAAAACATACCCGTACAGGGTGGACACGACCAAACACCACAAAATGCGCCTACAACGGAAAACGGGGCCTACGCGCCACGCTCAGCAGGAACGCCAACACTGCCTGCACTCCAATAGAAGCACACCCCTTGTGGGGTCAGCAAAGCACAAAGCTAGCTGGTGCGAGCGAACTAAATACAAATAACATAATACTATACCAGGAAAATTCATGCCAGACAATAAATGATAAGTAACAAGTAACAACACAAGCATTTCAGATTCAACAATAACTACAAGTCTACGATATATGCCGATCAGTACACGTGATTCAAACATGGTAAATATCAAGCGATGAAAATAAAGACAATCTCATAATTCTTCATAGTCTCCTAGGTATAGCAATCAAGTCGAACCAAAAATTCTGTATAAGTGTCTAATATCGTAGGTATCCGCATACCCTACGAATGTGTCTCACCCAGACACATCCCACAACGTCACCAGTACCACTTCGGGCTTGTTTGTATCCTAATGGGGTGCCATCTGCCAGGATACAAACTCCAACATCCCGAACGACTGGCCTAACACGGCCAACCTAACACAATCAAACTCAAGCGCGCTGGGAGGGAAAGCGAGTAATCTCCAAAGCACGTCCTCCGGGACCCGACCTACTGCACTCTATAGTGGCAAGTGTGTGCGGGAGCTCACCGCACCTCAGCAAGCTTGCCACATGCAATAGCGTCCACAATGTCAGGTGCGAGTCATCTCAAGCACCATCCAACTCACGATGCGAGCAAACTCCTAAGCATCGGCACAACAGGCATTATAGCGGGGTAAAGACACTTATACTACTATCCACATGCACAAATGACAAGTTTGTACATAACCAAAGGTACAGACGTGCAATCATAAACAATTCAACAATTTTTTTTATAAAACCACGACTATGCCAGGGTCCCAACATGACCCAATTCACCACAATAAATTTATTCGAGTCGATTATCATACATGCTCAAGACTTGGAAATCCACGGTAAAACATGACATACTATGCAAACTCGAAAACGAAGCATACAAGTCCAATGTCATTACACCAAAGCATAATCACACCCAAAATTCATTCACTATTCCATTTCATTCAAGTATATCATGCTTTCAGGAAACCTAATATATAATTCATTCACAAATAACCAACACAATTATCAAAATATCGAAAAACCCGAATTTCGGACTTGGATTCAATTATACACAATCGACGGTATAATGTACAAATTAAATTCAGGATTTCAAATACTTATTTCTTAAAATAAAAATTATAGTTCCACTCACCTGGGCGGAATGGATTTTTAAAACCCAATTCCTACCGGTCGAAGCTCCTAACATGCAAAACCACGAATGCGGGACCACAAAATTTTTTAAAATTGCAAGGCGGACTCGAAAATGAGTAAACTAGCCGAAAACTAAAATAAATAAATAAATTACAAGCGTCGCTGAACTCTCGCACTGTAACGAAGAAAGAAAAGAAAAAGAAAAGGAGGAGGAGAAAGAAGAGGGTCGTGTTTTAAAGGGTGGGTGGCTATGTGCCTCCACCACCTCTACTGAGTACACCCCTGCCCGAATTTTTTTTTTAAACGCGGGTATTACAGAGGAGGAGGAGCTTGCTAGAAGAGGCGCAGGAGGAGGAGCTTGCCAGAAGAGGAGGCGCAGGAGAGGAAGAGGCGCATGAGAGGAGAGGTTAAGAGCTTGAGGGAGGAGGCGCAGGAGAGGTTAAGAGCTTGAGGGAGCCGAGGTGTTGGGTTCACGTGCCAAACACCCTCCCAGACACGTGCCTGAGAGGGTCTGGACAGTCTCCCAGGCTACCAACACGAGCCCTCTAGAATTATTCGTTTGAAATGAGGAACTTTTCTAGGGAGCCAAGCCAGGCCAGGCAAGTCAGGAAAACCAGACCCGCGCCAGACCAGGCCCAATACCATCAATCATCCTAGAGATGCTCATAATGGTCAAATCGAACACAATCACAAGGACAAGGGTTCCCTATCGTGTTCTGGCTCTAAGAGCCTGGCTGTCTAGATTTTTTGTTTGAAATGAGAGTTGTTTTGGTAGAGAGAGAAATTGAGTTCTAACGTTTAAGTGGCTTTGTCGTTAAACCTGATGGGACCCTATAAAAATGGGGACAAGTGGAACTCATGTTCTGAAGTGGGACCCTACCACGGATAGATTAAGTAAAGCCAGTTTTTCTTCGTGGGACAGAGTGAACTAATAGCAACGACTAGTACACGTGTAGATCACTGAGAATAAATTTTAAATTATGAAAGTGTGGAGCCATCTACCATTTATAAGTTAGGAACCCGGCTAAGTGTCGAGGAAAATGGCGAGGGGGGCGTCCATCCCCCCCGGGATGCGCACACGAAAAGTCAAAGCACGCATCCCGGGGGATGGACCCCCCCTCGATGTTTTCCTCGCCATTTTCCCCGACACTTAGATTTTTTGGTAAGTTAGACATGTACATCCCCCCATTTTGGCTCAGTAACACACCAACTCATTTCACCAACATTTTACTATGTAACACCACCGTCTCATAGTTAACACCATCGATAAGAAATAAAACATGATTTCTCATCTATATTACAAACCAGGATGGTGTTTGAGGTTGGAGATAAAAGACTACTGAGATTTACCCAAATATAAGAATTGAACAGATCACATAGAACTTAAAGCACCAAGAATGCATGGGCTCTATTCTCATTCCCAACATTTTGATATCTATTTATTTTGATATTTAAACTAGAATAAATTCTATTTATCATGTTAAACTTTTATCGTGCCAACGGCGTGGGGAATACCCTAGTCTATATCACAGAACAAAATGATGTTTGAGGTTGGAGATAAAAGACAGTTGAAATTTGCCCAAATATAAGAATCTAATGGATCACATAGAACTTAAAGCATTAAAAGTGCATGGGTTCGATTCTCATACCCAACATCTGTTATTTATTTATCTTGATATTTAAAGTAGATTAAACTTTATTTATCATGTTAAACTTTTATCGTACCAACAGCACGAGGAATACCTAGTGCTTATACAGGGAGTGTTAATTGTAAATTCAAGTGATAATTCAATTAAAATGTGCAAAAGCCACCTATTAGTTATGACAAGTGTAGTGATTCTATTGGACGACAACCCATATATTTAGCCTTTTTATTTTTGCAAGACGAAATGATATTTGCATTAATTTTTCAAACTTACTTAAACAGTTCAATTTTGGGGTTTTTCGTAAAATTGAATTATTTAATTATCGTTTATTCTAATTAGTTATTGATTTTTGAAACTGCCCCTTTTGATTTTCTCATTATCATTTCTTTTATTTATATATTGATTTTTGAAACCACCTCTTGATTTTCCACTTATATATTAATTTCACGTTTGTTTCATTATCTGATATTTAAGTTTCATTTAATGCAGTTGTTATCTCAACACACATTGTGGAAATACATTCAGGTGACGAGGTACTATTGAACTTGAATACCGTCCCCGAAAGCATATTGTAAACAATTAATTTGGTGTGTCGTAGAGCTTCGATCGGTCTTAATGTTCCACAGATAAAACAAGCCAAAATCTCTACTTGTGTGAAGAGACAGAGCACTCTTAAGTGTAGCGCACATTTGGGTGTTGAATGAAAGGATCATAAAGTTGTTCAAAACAAACATATTAGAATTGAATATATGGGGATCGTTCACACAAAATTTTCCTAAACAAATATTTAGGATATTAAGTTAAAGGAGATCATGTTCTGGAAGAGAGGTATGACATTGTGAGGTCTTGGCTAAACCCTAAGCAACCCCATATGGCTAGGCTGATTGCAACACGACAATGTATTTACTAGGCCAAAAACCTCTTTCTGAATATCGAGCTTTCTATCTACAACCATTACCAGGAAATTGCATTTCGAAAATATATATAATAAAGATTTGATTATATGAATTTTATATTTTTCAGCATAAGAAGCTTTCTGGGTTCCTACACATGGGAGGTAGAAGCTCAGTTACTTAATGTTTAATTAATTTATTCTATGCTCAATGATGTTATAACAAACTGAAATTACTTGATACTGTTTGCTTGAATGCTTATAGAAATTAAGAACATAACATAATAGACTATATAAATTTGAATTTATAAGAAAAGATATTTACAACACTTTCAAGAATTAAACAATCTAAAAACATAATCAAGAAGTTCTTGTAGACTTTGGTAACTCAAAGCGTCAATTCGTGAAAACATGATTTGTCTTCAACCATGGAGTAATGCATTTCACCCTCTTCAGTTTATCAATGACAGTATGATATGCTAGAACAAATCCGTAACGGGCTTCCTGCTCATGCTAGGCAATGGATTCCCTCAGCCTGACCTCCAGTGCCTCTTTTTCATCTCGCATATAAATATTTACTACCTTTATGTCAATGCGCAAGGTTAAAACCCTAGCACAGTACCCCATATTACTACTGATTGAGTTCTCCAAAAGCTGAACAGCTGAAGATGATATATAGTCAATGAAAGGCGTTCAAGATGGTTGGTTGTGAAGTTGATTCCAAACTCAGAAAACATGGTGCGAACAGGTTGGTCCAACATGAACCTGAATGTGAAGTGAGCAGGATTCTTGATGAAGGACTTGTGTGTGGTGGAAACCACAATGTCATTCCGAGTTTAACCACTGTTCTGATGGAGATTTTATTAACCTAAATTAATAAGCTAATAAACCCTACTTGTAATACCGCAAGTGTACGGTTGTCTAACTAGTAGACAGTGGCAAATACGGGTTGATCCCACGAGGATTGACGAGATAATCAAATTCTTAGACTTATTTAAACTAATTTAGAGTTGGGGTTACATCAGATTTAAATTACTAAATTAAGATAATAAAATTGAACACTTAAAAGATTAAATTGATGAGATGATAAGAGAGTGGATCGAGACATCGAATCCACCACAGGTTCTTCGTGATTTATGTAATCCAAATTATTGTTTTCAAGAATCAACACGACTAACCTAAAGATTAATTTAAGTTCGCAATTGATTTCAGCAAAGGCATAAACCCCTAGCATTGCATGTCTTACTACAACACACACAATCACAGGTTTATTTTAACTAATTCTAAACCCCTAGCATTGCATGTCTTCTTACGGCACACAATCACAGATTCAAATTAATTGATTAAAGCATGCTTCGAATATCAACAAAGGGAACTTTTAACTACCAATTATTTTAGATAAATTTTCCGGATATAATCGGTGAAAGCAAATTATTGAAATTCAAAAATCAACTGTGTTTAACATTCAAGCATATAAAAAATAATGAATTCAGATACGACAAACTCTAGGAAACCATGTGGTTTCATCTTCACCTCGACGCGGGGCCTAAAAGATCATGGTGGCGGTGGTCACAACATCAGTGGAGGTGGAACTCATCTCAGCACAAACACGCATCCCGAGAAAGAGTGCAAATGCATTATGGTGGCTCAGAATAAGTCACAGGGTGCCAATAACCATAGAATCAAAATTCTGTTGTTTCCCACCAAACCTTCTGCGCCTTTGTCTCCAACGAGAGCTTTGCTTTTCGCGCTGCTTATTCGTTCTGGTTCACGTGCGAGAAAAATCAATAAGTGAGAAAGAGATGAAAACAGATAAGAGGAGACGAGAGAGAAAGAGAGCAGGGAGAGATGGATGAGAAAGGAGGGCGAGGTGTGCTTGCGAGCTCTGTTTTGTGGTGGTTGGTGGCAGTAAGAAGTGACTCTGATGGTGGTTCATGGAAGGAAGACAAAGACAAACAGAAACGAGAGAGAAAAACAGGAGAGGGACGAGAGAGAGTTGCGAATAAAGATGAATGGAAGAAGATAACGGGGGAGATGAAGTGCGGTGGTTTGTCTGTTGGTTCGTTGTTGCTTCTCCTTCGTCTTCTTCTATTCCTATAAGAGAGAGAAGGGTGAATGAGGGGGGAACAAAAATAGAATGAAGAGAAGGTGGAGGTGGTGATTTTTGGCATGATGGAACAGGGAGGAGAAAGATAGAGAAACAGGGGGTCGTGATGGTGTTGTGCGATCCCCTATTGCTGTATTGTTTGGTTGTTTGTGATGGTGGTTTACGGTTGTGCGAAATAGGGTGAGGAGGAGGTGGTGGCTGATGGTGGAGGAAGAGGAAGAGGTGGTGATGGCAAGGTGATCGCGCCGCCGATCCTCCTATCGAGCGAGGATCGCCGGTAGGGTGGATGTGGCGTGGTGGCTGGAAAAAGAGAAGGAAAAAGGAAACGTAGGAAAAGAAGATGGGAGGAGGAGAAGGGAGAGATGAAGCGTAAATATGGTTCTCCCTTTTCCTTTTTAGGTTGGGTTTTGGTTATAGGTTAGGTTTTGGGCTTGAGCTTAGGTTAAATTAGGTGGATTTAAGTTTAGCCATGTGACCCGCTACTTTGTACCACCATTTGAATTAACCAATTGATCATTCCTCAAATTGTTGTCTTAATGCAATTTCATCGTTCATGCTCAAATTCCTACAAAAACATGAAAACAAAATAATGAGAATAAAATATAATAATTTAAAGACTAACAAATATAAATTAAAGGGATACATTATGTAATAATTACGTGAATATGAAATACCCCCAAACCTATATTTTGCTAGTCCTCGAACAAAACAATAAAAATAAAATCCTAACTCACTTTATCAGAAACCATCAGTTGCATTTACCTTAAACGTACAACAAGGCTTTAAACCCTTAGATTACCTCTATTTGGCTTTAAACCAGAAATGTTACCCACAAACATTATGACTCAATAAATTTCAAAAACATGGTAACTTGATTACTCTATCTATTATCCTCAGAGTAATAATCTAATTGCCAAAAATTTCAGAAAATAACTAACATTGTCACAATAATATATCAAAGAATCTAACAACGATTTAATAATACCCAGAGGTTAAATAAATTTCATCAATTAACTCGAAGTGTGTGTGTGCATAACCTTATCAACATAACTTTCTTTTTCTTAGTAAAGATACGACTAGATAACCTTTGGCTAGTATGCTTCGACTATAAATCTCTCTTGTTACTCAGAAATGAATCACTCAGAGATTAGTTAGTTATCACTCAGTTTATAGGTGAGAGAGAATAAATTATGGAAACACAAACATCTAACATATAATAATCATGAAAAATCGACTTTTTAAATAATGAAATGAATACGATCTTATGGACAGGAATATCAATTACTTTGAGAATAATAAATCAAACTCCATAGTTATTGTCTATTTAATCTCCACGTCTATGAACTAGACCTTTACTTAAGGTCAGTTAGGTTTTTATTAGGTTGAAATGAGGCTAAGATTTTGGCTAACAAGAATGAAAAAAGATATGCAAAAATTCTCTGAGACTGAATAACCCTTTAATAAACACGTGGGGGCTCTGAAGAGTAAACCAATGTTGTATACCATTAATTTTTCTTCATTCGAAATTCTTCTTCATATTTTTCTTTTTTCTTTTTCTTCGAAGCATCAATTTTTTTTTTTTTTATAAAATCAACGACATGTTTTCCCCTTCTGCACAATGAAACGTTTCAGTCCCGAGGATTCATGGAATATTTAGTTTCAGCTCTTTTTATTTACCCATTCCAAAAATATATCAACCATACACATTCTCAGAGACATTGGGTAAGGATAAAAATAGTATGGGATATTACTCCCTAACTGGAGTAGGTAATGGAGGTGGGGTTAACAAAGAAAAAAAATCTATTCAAAGGCTCAAAGGGTTGCAAACGGATATTTATTATTAGGTAGGCTAAAGAACGGTTCAAAGAAAAAAAATGTCTATATCACTTCTTAAGCTCTAGTCGGTATTATGACATCTCAACTAAATAAACTAAGAAATTCTAGTGTAATAATTCAATTTTAACGTCATTTTCAAAGCAATTAATAAGATAAACAAGAATAATGAGATCATCAATGAGATAATGCGAACTCAAGAAAAGTCAAAGTTTATTTAATAACCTTCAAGAAAAATAGAATGTCTCAAAACTTACATGGGTTAAGCCTCCACTATTATTCTAAGATTTTCTAGTTAATATCTTACTGAATAACTTCAAATTATGCTAACTTGGCTTATAGTGCAAGAATAGTTGAGTTGAGACATCTCATGAAATATATTTAACTTAAAGATAATATCAACTTTATGTTTCCACTTAATATATCAATGTGACAAGTGAAAGTATATATTTCTCAAATTTAAAAGCATACTTGAAAGCACATTCTTTTCATTGGAAATGAACTCGGATTTTGAATGCATTTTCAAATCGAAAAACTTTCACACAATCATAATTGACTATGTATTCAATGGAGATTGAGTATAATACAATAGTCAATTGTGAAATACATTTCAGTTCAAACATTTTGAAGAACGCAAAAAAACTCATAAACCTCACCCCCAAACCTAAACCAAACATTGTCCTCAATGTATAAAATGATGATCATGACAAATGCAGGAAAAAGAAAAAATGAAAGTTAGAGTGATATTACTATGGGAAAGTTTTTACCAATTTCGACGAAATCGTCCACCAATGAACGCTAAAAAACATAAGAACTGTGGACTCATCATGATAAATTGATAAAAACAATACACGACACAAAAAAATATACAAATGAAAATAAATTACATGCATCTATTGTAAGTCAAAATTGTTACAGTGCTAACGAGTATGAGTGAAATGCAACTAGAAAGAACTCGAAAATCAATCCAGACTGACCATAATGACACAACTGAAGCTAGGCTGCCTCCTAGGAGCGCTTGGTTTAACGTCGTCAGCCCGACATATATTCTTCCTCATAAATGATGAACCATGAAATGATGAGGAAGAACACAGCGAACACTCCCCCAAACCTAGACACTTAGTCCATGATGTTGACTATAAAACGACAAAGACACCATGCAAAATCATAGAGAACATGCAAACGAACCCGTGGTCATAAAGAAGTCATAGGGATCAGGAACATAAATTTGTCACCAACAAGGATATCCAGCAAATGACTCTTTCCTACTCCTAAAAAGGGACATCCCATGTCTGGTGTCAAATCAGAATATTGAATGTGTTGCACAATAAGATGGTCAAAACTAAAATCATCCCTTAAAACTAAGGGATCCACATAGGTAGCGTCGGTCAATATTAAAGGGATGGAAAGAGGTATGTCTATAGATATATCAGGTGGTACATGCTCATCATAACAAAATGAATTGCATAAAGATGATGAGCTAGACAACTCAACAACATCCCCAAACATGGAATCAACACTATCTATGGGATGTATTCTCTCCAAAGAATATTGAGAATCAAACTTCATGACTAGGAGGACATATGTCAAATGGGTCATCATGAAAAGGCGGGAAAGGGAATGGGTCAGAAAGCCCAAGAGTATCAACAGAAGGGTTTTGTTTTTACTCACTGAGTGGAAGGAGTTCCACTTTAGGCTTCCATGTGTAACCCGGATCCATAATAGGGGTTGAATCAAGCAAAACATTCACTTCCCTAATGGAATAATCAATATCGAAGTCTAAACCGAAGTGAGTCAAAAATGCTGCTAAGGGATCATCTAATGCAGACTGCAATAAGGAATTCTCCACCGAACTCTCAATCATGTTAACTTCACAAACATCCTCGGACTCAGAAGGTTGTTGGCTTACATTAAAAACATTGAGTTCAATGGTCATGTTGCCAAATGATAGTTTCATGATTCCATTCCTACAGTTAAGGAAAAAAATGGAATACCCAAAATAACCGGAATGTGACTGGAGGGATTGTGAACAAGTTGTGCATCAAGAACTCTGAAGTCCACTGGAAAATAGAAATTTTCAACCTTAATAATCACATCCTCTATAAACATCACGGGGAATTCTGATTGACCTATCTACCAATTGCAGTGTTACTTTAGTCGATTTTAGCCCTCCGAGACCTAATTGCTTATAAACAGAGTATGACAACAAATTAACACTCGCCCCCAAATCCAACAATGCCTTATCAATCATATGATCATCGATAACACAAGAAATAGTCGAGCACCCAGGATCTCTATACTTAGGCGGGGTTTTGTGTTGAATAATTGAGTTTACTTGCTCGGCGAGGAAGACTCTCTTTTGCACATGTAGTTTTCACTTATTTGTGCAAAGATCCTTCAAAATTTTGGCATAGATAGGAACTTGCTTAATAACATCGAGGAATGGAATATTAATGTGAACTTGTTTAAAAATTTCCATTACATTGTTAGCATTTGTTCATTTCTTTGTTGGAGCTAACTGTGATGGAAACGGTGCCCTAGGCAAATAAGATGCATGAGTGAGGCCAGATTCAAGAGACACATCTTTAGAATGTGAGGCTTTATCAACCTTCTTGTTAGATGGAGATGCAACTTGCTTTGACTTAGACGGAGATGCAACGACACTTGTATCGGGCACTTGTACCCGATTGTCAACCTTTTTTCCACTCATAAGGGTAGTAATAGATTGGACATCTTCATGACATAACTCAGATATACTACCAACTGTGAATTGACCCTTCAAGTTTGGAACATGTTGACTAGGAAATTTCCATGGCTCTTTCTCAGAAGAAGACTAAGTAATCTTACTCACAACTATCTCAAGTCTATTGAGGGCTTAAGATTGGTGTTGAGTCATGGCTTTCAACTGAGATATGTCCTTAGAATTATACTCAATTCTATTTTTTGAGCGCTGAAAAAACCGATTAACCATTTCCTTTAAACTTGATGTGTTGGATGGATGAACTTGGTTAAGGTGGGGCGTAACAGGGCTAGAGGCTTGAGGAGCCTGGGAGACAACAACATGTCCCCCTTGGTGTGGGCCATGGGCCCAGGGAAGATTTGAATGTTGGGTAAATCTTGGACTGTAATAGTTAGGTTGTGAATTATTACCAGGTCGCTACATAGTGTTAAAAGAGTTTACTTGCTCAACATAGTACGTAGGATAATCATTTTGCAAGTCACAATTAGCTATTGTATGACCAGGACTCGAACATGCAGCACAAACCTCTGATGAAGCGTCTGCGGGAGGTGCAGGTTGAGTCACATTAAAATATGCATCTGTCTTTTAAGCCATAGTCATAACAACTTTCTCTAACTTCGAGGTAGAAAGGGGTGAACATATGGATCTTTAATCTCATATATTCCGTCGTTACGCCTATCAGACTCTTTTCTCGAGTAATCCCATTGCTGAGAATTTTTGGAAAGCGTCTCAAAGAATTCCCATATTTCATTGATGATCATTTTCATTAGTGACTCACCACTAGTGGCATCAATCATACAACGGTTTCGAGGAGTTAAACCGTCTTGGAAGTATTGAACTAGTTGCCACTTCTCAAATCCGTGATGGGGACACCTGATAATGAGTTCATTGAACCTTTCCCAGCATTCATAGAAATGTTCGCCCTATTTTTGCTGAAAATTAAATAAATCTCATCGGATGGCATTCGTTTTATGAATGGGGAAGTACTTTGTCAATAACTTACTTGACAACGCATCCTATGATGTGATGGATCATGTCTCTAATGCATTTAACCATGAATTTTCCTTATCTTTTAAAGAAAATGGAATCAACCTAAGACAGACCGAATCGTCAGAAAAGTTCTGGTACTTCAGGGTGGCGTAGATGTCAAAAAACTCTTTGACATGAAGATAAGGGTCTTCTGTCTCAAAATCATAAAAAGAAGGCAGCAGATGAATAATAGATGGTTTGAGTTCGAAACTGTTTGCATTTGTCTATGGTAAGACAATGCAAGACAGAACACTACTAGGAAGAGGGGCGAAGTAATCCTTAAAGGCCTTCCCCTCAACCATTTCAGTGGACAAGGAATCAAGGATAATGAACCTAAATAGGTAATGGGGACTTCAAAGAACTCCTCGAAGTCTTGTCAAACAAGCCTACTCTTAGAATCACGCACCCATGTATGCATAAACTACTGGATATCGAAGGTTCAAAGTCAACACTCCTAAACAGGCTTCAATTTTTATTATTATTATTATTTTAATTAATTGTTTTTAAATGCAAGCCTAAGCGCTATATGAAGATGACCTAACTCTAAAAAATAAAAACAACAGAACCCTAAATGACACCTAAATGATGCACAAACAAAATGAATGGCAGACGACCCTAGAGCTTTTCGTTTCGAATGTCGGGTTGAAATTCAATTCAATTTACCTAACCGTGGGAAAGGCACAATAATTTCCTAATAATTCGCCACTACAAAGTTGCTCTTACCTATTTTTTCCACTATCTAGCTCAAAATGAAATGTTAGTTCAAGAACTGTTCCCAGATGGGATATGTTCATTCACTCGACCACTTTAAGCTATCAAACGTCCAAAGAAGGCCCCTATGAGTCACACATGTCCTAGATAATTATCTTGCTACAAATTTTAAATAGTAAAGGCCTAGTTTCCTAACCCTAAAATAGATGGTGATTAACCTATCCGTGGGAAAGGCCTAATCTCAATTCAAATTTGCATGCAATACTACCTAGAACAAGCTAAATACAAGTGATCACATAGAAACCATGTGCAGATGCGATGGGTAGAAGTTACCTCCGGTGTGAACCTCTTTCGGGTTACTTGCGAGGCCGGGTAGAAGTCCATTTCTAAGAGTTTCCTCGCGAATCGCAATATTTCACTTCGTTCCCACTTGAGCTCCTTTGTGTGTGACCGCCATCAAAATAAATGCAAAAATAATTCAAACTCAAGTAAAACAAATAAGAAAGTGACTCATAACACTATTCCTAAAAAATAAAATTAAACCTAATTTATAAACTAGCAAAAACAACCCTAAATTTAAATTGTACCGTTACAATCCCCGGCAACGGCGTAAAAAAGTTGATGGGGATTTTATTAATCTAAATTAATAAGCTAATAAACCCTATTTGTAATATCACAAGTGCACGACTGTCTAACTAGTAGACAGTGGCAAATACGGGTCGATCCCGTGAGGATTGACTATACGGTCAAATTCTAAGACTTATTTAAACTAATTTAGAGTTGGGGTTACATCAGATGTAAATTACAAAATTAAGAGAATGAAATTGAACACTAAAAAATTAAATTGATGAGATGATAAGAGAGTGGATCGAGACATCGAATCCACCACAGGTTCTTCGTGATTTGTGTAATCCAAATTATTGTTTTCAAGAATCAACACAACTAACCTAAAAATTAATCTAAGTTCGCAATTGATTTCAGCAAAGGCATAAACCCCTAGCATTGCATGTCTTACTACAACACACACAATCACAAGTTTATTTTAACTAATTCTAAACCCCTATCATTGCATGTCTTCTTACGGCACACAATCACATATTCAAATTAGTTGATTAAAGCAGGCTTTGAATATCAACAAAGGGAACTTCTATTTACCAATTAGTCTAGATAATTTTTTCGGATAAAATCAATGAAAGCAAATTATTTAAATTCAGAAATCAATTGTGTTTAACATTCAAGCATATAAAACATAATGAATTTAGATACGAAAACCTCTAGGAAACCCTGTGGTTTCATCTTCGCCTCGAGGCGGGGCTTAGAAGATCATGGTGGCGATGGTCACGGCCTTAGTGAGGGTGGAACTCATCTCAGCATGAACACGCATCCCGAGAATGAGTGCAAATGCATTGTGGTGGCTTAGAATAAGTCACAACGTGCCAATAACCAAATAAATAAAAATTCGGTTGTTTCCCACCAAACTTTTTGCGCCTTCGTCTCCAACGAAAGCTCCGCTCTTTGCGCTGCTTCTTCGTTCCGGTTCACCTGCGAGAGAAATCAATAAGTGAGAAAGAGATGAAAATAGAAAAGGGGAGACAAGAGAGAGAACAGGGAGAGATGGATGAGGAAAGAGGGCGAGGTGCGCTTGCGAGCTCTGTTTCGTTGTGGCTGATGGCGGTGGGAAGTGGCTCTGATGGTGGTGATGGTGGTTCGTGGAAGGAAGACAAAGACAAGCAAAGACGAGAGAGAGAAACAAGAGAGGGACGGGAGAGAGCTGTGAACAGAGATGAATGGAAGAAGATAACGGGGGAGATAAAGTGCAGTGGTTTGTCTATTGGTTCGTTGTTGCTTCTCTTTCGTCTTATTTTGTTCCTGTAAGAGAGAGAGGTGAATGAGGGGGGAACGAATATAGAACGAAAAAAATGTGGAGGTGGTGAACACAAATCCTAAGGAAAAAAACTGCAAATGCTATGTGGCTGCTCAGAGAGAAGCTCGGGGTGCCAATAACCAACTGATTCTAAAATCAGTTGGTTCCCGCCCGAAACCTGCGTTGCACTCTGTTCATCATCTCCAGCGAGCAGCGTCTTGTGCTCCGCCGTTGTTTATCCATATCCTCAGATCTCCACTCGAAGCTCCATTGGAAGCTCTCTCCATCCTCGGATCTCCATTCGAAACTTGCAGCTGCTTCTTTGGCCTTCAGAAGATGTGACCCAACTTACTCCAAGCTTCTCATCAGACGAAACAGCTCGCTTTAGCCATCTTCGCTCCATATTGGGAGCTCTGATCGCGGACAGTCTTCATCGCAGGACAGAGGCGAAACAGCTCTCTCTCTTTCTCCTCCGGCCAACAACAAACACTACACACTACCAGCTACATAACTGGGGCAACGTTTCCGTCAGCCTCTGCAAATCGTTTAGAGAGAGGCTGCCCGGCACTGCTCAGATAAGATCAATTAAAACACTCCTTTGTGTTATTTGCTCTCCCTTTCTTCAGATTTTGACATTTTTGGACTCAATGTTTTGGTGGTGTAGGTGTTTGGGTTTGCTGATAAGTACAGAGGAGCTTAGTAATGGCTTGAAGCCCTATGTGTGCCCATTCTACTGTTCTTACTCTGGTTATCAAGTAAGCAAATTTTACTTATTTTAGAACTTAATTTTTTGGTTCAGTTTCAGGGTGGATTTCTAATGGGTTTCAATTTGTTGTTCTAAGTTGTTGTGGGGTGCTGCTTGGCTTCACAGAGCAACCAAAAACCCTACTTATCTCAACTACATTCAAGTTAATGGCCAAACCCTTGGTGCTGATGAGTCTGACAATACATTTGGTTGGGATAACAAACATGCTGGTGCAAGGATCTCCTCTCCAAGGTTTCTATTTTTTCTCTTTCACCACATTTTTTGGTTCCCTCTCCATGTTTAGAGAAATGGGTTTACCATGGATTTAGATTTTTGAAGACATCTACACATAGATTTTGTATTTGCATATCATATATATATGTACATATTTGATGAATAAAACATTTGTATTAAAGACAGCTGAAACAATTACAAGAGAGCAAGAAGCTTAACATAAACAAAGTAAACAGAAAAGGAAAACAGGCAAATAACAGGAAACCCAAGTAAAGTGACCCTTATAAATCATATGTATTTGTGTATCATATATTAATGCATTTAATGATTTAAATCATTTGATGCAAACCCTATTAGTGTAAGTATCTTGTTTTGTCATGTGACCATGCATTATGATTGTAAAATAGGTATTTGGTTCTTGGACAAGCTTGTTACCATCTCGGATTGATGGAAGATGCCATGGTATTGCTTCAGACTGGGAAGCGTTTGTTAGTGTTGAGTACTCGAAGAGAAAGTATGTATTATGGTGATGACAACTTCTCCTCAAATGAAGAATTTAATGAAGAGTTGAATGACAATTCTACGACTGTGTGGTCTACGGAGGGTTCGTGTGTTACTCAATTCCTAGGCCACATCAAAGTGCTTCTATGTCGACGTACTGCTGCAATATCAGCACTTGAAGCTGGACATCACTCTGAGGCTATACACCATTTTTCAAAAATTTACAGCAAAGATGCAGGAGCTAAAGCAAAGAGGTGCATTGGAGAGTACTGTGGATTATTATGCATTAGTTGGTTTAAGGAGGGGATGCTCAAGATCGGAGTTGGAGCGAGAACATTTACTATTATGCTTACGACATGGTCCAGATAAGGCAGTCAATTTTGTTGATCAGTGTGAATTCATGGACTATCATGATGTTGATTTAGTGAAAGACCAAGCAAGGATGTCTGCATTGTTGCTCTACCGCTTGCTCCAGAAAGCCTACTCAAACATCATGACTACAATTATGGACGAGGCTGCAGCCAAGAAGCAAAGGCAGAAGACTGCAAATGCACTCAAAGCTGCAGCAACAATAGTAGTTCCAGTTCCAGAACCCAAACCGGAAGTCCAACTCGAGAAACCAACGCCAATGCACTCGCCTAATCACAACAAGTTCCCAGAGAGAGAAAACCCATCCACCACTGCATCAGCCACAGCTGCGGCAGTAGCATTCCAAGGAGGCTTTTGCAGGGACATAGTTATAGTTAGTCACATGCTATCCAAAGCCAATTTTAGCCATTCGATCCCAATGAAATACGAGGCATTGACTTGTTGATGATCAGAACGACTGGGAGGAAGCCTCTAATTCTACGATTGTATAAAACGCATAGGTAACGAAGTTTTGTAATCTTTTTCTGTTCCCACCTCTATGTATGTACCTAGTAGCTAGTTTCTTTATCTTAGTTACCTTGTTCTAGCAAATTATGTTCCTACTCTTCTCCATAACTTATATGTACAGTTTGCTGCATGTTATCACATTACTTTGGAATCCCTGTGTTGTGTTCTTCTTTATGTTCAGAACATGTTGTATGTGCTAAAAAAGTAGAAGTGATGTATTATGAGCTGAAAGGCTGCCTGACAGTTGGGAGAGCATGTGATGATTGAGTGTTGGGAACACGACACTAAAGACATCATGTGCCCTCTCCTTTCTCTGTCTCATTGGAGAGGTGATAATTATTAATTGTGAGTTGGAATGACTTGACCTTTGCTGGAAACAACACCATATTTCCCAACTTATCTGATCAGTTTGAGCCACTGAGAACAAATTTGATTAGCTGGTTTTCTCTCATTATTAGCTTTCAATTGTCAAACCAAATCTTCTATTATGGACTTATAAAAACTAGCTATTTGAAACAATTTTTACAGCACTTGATTCAATTTGAAAAGTTTTTGCAATTAGCGTTGGTTTATGGCCGGATCAAGGGGAAGAATTCCAATGGGTCCTTGGGTTTTGATGGGTTTTAGTGATGGCGTTTTATTATCTGATGAGTCTGCAAGCCTCAGGGATATTGCTTTTGGGTTATTTGAGATGGGAGATGACTCGCTGGATAGCACTTGTAGTTTTGAGGAGATTGGGTGGGATGACAATGGTGAAATGGATGAACAATGTGGTGCACAGAGCAAAGCATTTTGGGAAGAACAACTTCAGCTTTTACATGTAAGTTTCTCATGTCATTATACACCTTATGATCTTTAGCTGGCAAATTTTATATTTCTTTACAAATGTTCTCCAATTTGCAGGTCTTTTTTTCTTCTTCCTAGTTTTGCATTGTATATTAGATGACATTCCTAATTCAAGTTATGTAACATTTCTAATTCATGAATGAATGGTTAGACTTGTGAAAGTTATGTCTTTGTGGGTTCCCCAACTTTTTACAGTAGCCATCTACTTGTTCACAGCCAGGCCCCGCTACAGAAGGAAAAGTTCCACTCATTCAACAGAAATTTCTGTTGGAGGAAGTCGTAGGAGAAAACCTAGAGTGAAACCGATAAACAAGCAATGTATGCCCCTTTTATCTGTGATGGTCGTATGTAGAAGTTTTACTGGGCTCCTACCAGAGAGGACCGTATTGGTGTCTGCAAGGGAGGGTTTCTTCCGGACTGACAACGTTGCTAAGGAAGACGTTGTCAAGATTGTTGATTCCTTCCCTGGCCAATCCATTGGTAAGCTTCACCATCTAGATGGGAAATATTGTAATGTTGTAAATTGTAATGCAATAAGTATTGTTACAGTGAGTGTACTGTGAATATTGTTAGTGAGTGCACTTCTTGGCAGTGCTTTAGTTGACATCAGCAAATTGAGTATGTAACAATATATTCTTGGTAATGCTTTAGTTGCAATTGCATTAGCAAATTGCAGTATATAACAATACATTCTTAGCCAAGTTGGCATTGTTACAGTGAGTATGGAACAATATATTCTTGTTATTATCGATATTGTTACAGTGAGAAACTTGTATAAACAAGAAATGAAACCTTTAACGACATATGAATCAATACCAAGAATATATTTATATACTCATTTTGAAACCGGACCGTTCCAAACGGTTCGAGTTAGGTTCGGTCTCAATGTTCAAAATGAGGGAATCCAGACTGGACCGATTCCATTAGATTTAAATGGTCCGAGTTAGGTTCCTCAAAATTTGGAACCGATCCGGACCGTGCCCACTTCTATTTCTCATTGAAAGATTTAAGCAGACGTCGGATTTAAAATTATACTATAAGGATGTTTTGCGGAAGCAAAATCAAAAACATATTCTAGTTTATATATAAAATTAGAATTGTGGGATTTTCATAATTTAAAAAAAAAAAAAAATTCCCATGATTAGTTTTAGGCAACCAAACACTCATAATAGGAATTGGAATCCAATTCCCATGGACAACCAAACATCAAAGTTGGTCAAGTCCATGGCATCCCATGTCATGACATGGGATGTCATGGAATGAGATTCCAATTCCCACCTTAGGATTCCATGCAACCAAACACACCCTTAGATATTTAGATTTCTGAGATCGTAGATCTGTAGCTTCTTCTTGAACTTTAGATCAGTCCCATTATTGATTTTTTGTTGGAATTTTGTATGGGTTTCTTACTGGTGTTACTAATCTGGTATTGATATTGATGTTGAGAAGAAGACTTTTTTAATGGATATTTGGGCGGGGCGGATATTCGTCAATTCGTCCGGATCGGGGATGATTTTTATAATTTTGTATAAACGGATATTCGGGGCGGATTCAGGGATCCGCGATCTCCAATGGGGCGGGGATGGATTTTCCCAAATCCGCCCCGTTGCCATCCCTAGTGTACAAGGAAATATTATGCTCCATAGGTTCACACCGTTCACTGTCACTCTCTCATTAGGTAGTTTTTATGATACGTCACTGCACTTTTTTCTTCTCTCCTATAAACTTACTTACAAACAAACTACTAAAATAATTGCTTGTTTTGTAGCATAAGTGCTTCTACATTGAGTGGAAGTGATAACGGTTTTGGGTCTAAAGAAGAAGGAAAGGGTCTACGAACATAAGGGAATAAAAAAATCAAGAAATGGCCTAAACAAGGGTGAACAGATCATTGCCCAAGGGACTAATAAAACACAAAGAACCCCAACAAAGAATTTGAGGGACTCACAAGAAGACCAAGAAAAAGGGAGTTAGGGACTGAAAACATAACAAGGACTTGCCAATGGCATGACAGCTCAACGGTTAGAGCTTGGTGGATGGTACCACTTGGTCATGGGTTCAAACCCAGCTTGCGGCATCTTTATGGGTTCTGGGATCCTATAAAAAACCATGCTTGCCTTTCAAAAAAAAAAAAGGACTAGGACATATTTTTATCATTATTACAAAAACATATCCAAAAGATGACGTGAAAAATGAAACTAAATCCCAAATAGGGAAGAAGGTCCCATTTAAGAACTAGGGTTTTGATTTGCCCACCCTTGCTACTTGAACTTTGAAGAACCTATTGACATTTTAAAAATGTTTGTAAACATTGACATTCATAGTAACTGTCTATTCTCTTGTAATTGAGCACAACTTATTCATTTTTTTTTCCATCTTTTAGGAAGTCAATCATAAGATCCCATCTAATTTTGAAAAATGCTCTGCAAATTTTACATACATATCAAATGAATCCCATGAAATTTGCTAATTTAGGTGAAAATAACACCAAAACATTGCCTATATACTGGATCCAAAGTTCCCAAAAAACAGCGATAGTAAAACAAGTTCATTACTATCAAAATATCACATGTCTGACAGTCAAGTACCAACTAGTACGTTTAACCAAAAAAAAAAAAAAAAAGCTCCAACTAATACTAAAAAGTACCAAATTAATTTCTCACAACTATATATGAACTCATCAAAGTACCTCATCACAAATCCGTACTCCTCAAAACACATACATAAACCCCATAATCTAAAGTTTTTAATACGAAAGAAATCTCCACAAAGGGAATATGTAGTACTCATCCACCCCAAAAAGGCTTTCCCGATGGTATATTCACTAAATATGAATAATAATCATTCATAAATCTGGAGACACCCCTCCCCAATTGTCCTCTGTTCACTCTAATGCCAGAGAAGGGCAACAAGAAAGGAGAACAAAAATACATAAATAACCACCCTAGACTTTTGCAAGGAAAATCTTATCCCAGCATCCATTAATGGTGAAGGTGCAATGTCACCACTAATGTTATCTTGTACCTTTACCAAGGTCATAAAAAACAATGCAGTGAAGCATAAGAACACAATAGCTGCACTGGAGAAGCTAATGTGAGCCATTGCAACCCAACACAAAGAAACTGAGACTTGAGAGAAGAAAATTGAAGTGTTTTGAAAGAATAATTCTAGAGGGCTCGTGTAGGTAGCTTGGGAAACTGTTCAGACTCTTTCAGGCACGTGCTATTTTGAGGTTTAACAAACATTGGGTTCCTGCGCCTCCTCTGGAACAAACAACATCCCTACACCAACACAGACACAAGCAACATACAGAACCCAAGTTCATATTTCATTAACAATTTCGCAAAATGCAAGCTAAGTCCCATGAATTCAATCAAAATGGAACGAAAAAACTAAGAGATTCAACATAACTTGTACATCTTTTGATGACAAAAGTAACCCAAAAACATTCACAATTACCCTTTGCCTTTCTCTACTCCTCACCATCATCAACTATAATCTCTATTGATTTTGATAAACCTCAAAAGCAACTTCAATGGGTTTGTTAAACAAGAACCCAAAAATAAGCAAAAGAGCTAAACAAAACCCAATGTTTGGTTAAACCCCTTGATTACATATTTCAATCAACCATAAACATAACCACAAGACAAAGACATCAATAGTACAGTTGCTTGCTCTTCCTCTCCTAAATTCATCCTCTGTTTTTCTATGTTAGATCTCTGCATCATCACTTTTCTTCCCAAAGTAAGTAATCCCAATTTTAATGGCACACTCAAATTTTTGTTATCGTTCTTCTTGTTTTCTGAATGCCTGATGAGGCTACTTTTCTTCTCTTTCTTCTTCTTCTTCTTCTCTATTGATAACTTTTCCTCTATTGCTGATCGTCCTTTGTTGATTCCAATTAGTGCCCTTCTCTTCTTTCTGTATTTGATCCCACAAGCATTACACAAAGACTGCAAAAAGAAGATCAAAATTAGTACATAACACAAAATAGAGAGACCCCATTACAACATTAGAGGATGAAATCAAGACAAATGGAGAAATGGGGTTTTGAAATTGAGTCTCTTCATCTCACCTTAGGACCATCAGGATCTCCTCTCCATATACATGTCAAAGAGGAGCAGAGGAGCTTGGTCAGATTCGAAAATCTGCTTGTGCGAGGAGCTTGCGCAGGAGGAGGAGCTTGCCAGAGGAGGCGGAGGATGTCACGCCTCGACCCGCCACGGGAATCGCAGCATGCCGATGCGTGAACTAACCCGTAACACAGGCGGATCGTAACCGGCCACAACATCATAATATAACACATTCTTGATACGAGAATGAGACGGAAATAAAACTACTATAAAATTTGAACAAAATAAATATATATTTGATTCGCCCCGCCAGAGTCATAGCGACAAAACCAGTATACAAACATCTAGTATAACCATATAGTACATCTGAAACACAGAGGAAGTAAAACATACCCGTACAGGGTGGACACGACCAAACACCACAAAATGCGCCTACAACGGAAAACGGGGCCTACGCGCCACGCTCAGCAGGAACGCCAACACTGCCTGCACTCCAATAGAAGCACACCCCTTGTGGGGTCAGCAAAGCACAAAGCTAGCTGGTGCGAGCGAACTAAATACAAATAACATAATACTATACCAGGAAAATTCATGCCAGACAATAAATGATAAGTAACAAGTAACAACACAAGCATTTCAGATTCAACAATAACTACAAGTCTACGATATATGCCGATCAGTACACGTGATTCAAACATGGTAAATATCAAGCGATGAAAATAAAGACAATCTCATAATTCTTCATAGTCTCCTAGGTATAGCAATCAAGTCGAACCAAAAATTCTGTATAAGTGTCTAATATCGTAGGTATCCGCATACCCTACGAATGTGTCTCACCCAGACACATCCCACAATGTCACCAGTACCACTTCGGGCTTGTTTGTATCCTAATGGGGTGCCATCTGCCAGGATACAAACTCCAACATCCCGAACGACTGGCCTAACACGGCCAACCTAACACAATCAAACTCAAGCGCGCTGGGAGGGAAAGCGAGTAATCTCCAAAGCACGTCCTCCGGGACCCGACCTACTGCACTCTATAGTGGCAAGTGTGTGCGGGATCTCACCGCACCTCAGCAAGCTTGCCACATGCAATAGCGTCCACAATGTCAGGTGCGAGTCATCTCAAGCACCATCCAACTCACGATGCGAGCAAACTCCTAAGCATCGGCACAACAGGCATTATAGCGGGGTAAAGACACTTATACTACTATCCACATGCACAAATGACAAGTTTGTACATAACCAAAGGTACAGACGTGCAATCATAAACAATTCAACAATTTTTTTTATAAAACCACGACTATGCCAGGGTCCCAACATGACCCAATTCACCACAATAAATTTATTCGAGTCGATTATCATACATGCTCAAGACTTGGAAATCCACGGTAAAACATGACATACTATGCAAACTCGAAAACGAAGCATACAAGTCCAATGTCATTACACCAAAGCATAATCACACCCAAAATTCATTCACTATTCCATTTCATTCAAGTATATCATGCTTTCAGGAAACCTAATATATAATTCATTCACAAATAACCAACACAATTATCAAAATATCGAAAAACCCGAATTTCGGACTTGGATTCAATTATACACAATCGACGGTATAATGTACAAATTAAATTCAGGATTTCAAATACTTATTTCTTAAAATAAAAATTATAGTTCCACTCACCTGGGCGGAATGGATTTTTAAAACCCAATTCCTACCGGTCGAAGCTCCTAACATGCAAAACCACGAATGCGGGACCACAAAATTTTTTAAAATTGCAAGGCGGACTCGAAAATGAGTAAACTAGCCGAAAACTAAAATAAATAAATAAATTACAAGCGTCGCTGAACTCTCGCACTGTAACGAAGAAAGAAAAGAAAAAGAAAAGGAGGAGGAGAAAGAAGAGGGTCGTGTTTTAAAGGGTGGGTGGCTATGTGCCTCCACCACCTCTACTGAGTACACCCCTGCCCGAATTTTTTTTTTAAACGCGGGTATTACAGAGGAGGAGGAGCTTGCTAGAAGAGGCGCAGGAGGAGGAGCTTGCCAGAAGAGGAGGCGCAGGAGAGGAAGAGGCGCATGAGAGGAGAGGTTAAGAGCTTGAGGGAGGAGGCGCAGGAGAGGTTAAGAGCTTGAGGGAGCCGAGGTGTTGGGTTCACGTGCCAAACACCCTCCCAGACACGTGCCTGAGAGGGTCTGGACAGTCTCCCAGGCTACCAACACGAGCCCTCTAGAATTATTCGTTTGAAATGAGGAACTTTTCTAGGGAGCCAAGCCAGGCCAGGCAAGTCAGGAAAACCAGACCCGCGCCAGACCAGGCCCAATACCATCAATCATCCTAGAGATGCTCATAATGGTCAAATCGAACACAATCACAAGGACAAGGGTTCCCTATCGTGTTCTGGCTCTAAGAGCCTGGCTGTCTAGATTTTTTGTTTGAAATGAGAGTTGTTTTGGTAGAGAGAGAAATTGAGTTCTAACGTTTAAGTGGCTTTGTCGTTAAACCTGATGGGACCCTATAAAAATGGGGACAAGTGGAACTCATGTTCTGAAGTGGGACCCTACCACGGATAGATTAAGTAAAGCCAGTTTTTCTTCGTGGGACAGAGTGAACTAATAGCAACGACTAGTACACGTGTAGATCACTGAGAATAAATTTTAAATTATGAAAGTGTGGAGCCATCTACCATTTATAAGTTAGGAACCCGGCTAAGTGTCGAGGAAAATGGCGAGGGGGGCGTCCATCCCCCCCGGGATGCGCACACGAAAAGTCAACGCACGCATCCCAGGGGATGGACCCCCCCTCGATGTTTTCCTTGCCATTTTCCCCGACACTTAGATTTTTTGGTAAGTTAGACATGTACATCCCCCCATTTTGGCTCAGTAACACACCAACTCATTTCACCAACATTTTACTATGTAACACCACCGTCTCATAGTTAACACCATCGATAAGAAATAAAACATGATTTCTCATCTATATTACAAACCAGGATGGTGTTTGAGGTTGGAGATAAAAGACTACTGAGATTTACCCAAATATAAGAATTGAACAGATCACATAGAACTTAAAGCACCAAGAATGCATGGGCTCTATTCTCATTCCCAACATTTTGATATCTATTTATTTTGATATTTAAACTAGAATAAATTCTATTTATCATGTTAAACTTTTATCGTGCCAACGGCGTGGGGAATACCCTAGTCTATATCACAGAACAAAATGATGTTTGAGGTTGGAGATAAAAGACAGTTGAAATTTGCCCAAATATAAGAATCTAATGGATCACATAGAACTTAAAGCATTAAAAGTGCATGGGTTCGATTCTCATACCCAACATCTGTTATTTATTTATCTTGATATTTAAAGTAGATTAAACTTTATTTATCATGTTAAACTTTTATCGTACCAACAGCACGAGGAATACCTAGTGCTTATACAGGGAGTGTTAATTGTAAATTCAAGTGATAATTCAATTAAAATGTGCAAAAGCCACCTATTAGTTATGACAAGTGTAGTGATTCTATTGGACGACAACCCATATATTTAGCCTTTTTATTTTTGCAAGACGAAATGATATTTGCATTAATTTTTCAAACTTACTTAAACAGTTCAATTTTGGGGTTTTTCGTAAAATTGAATTATTTAATTATCGTTTATTCTAATTAGTTATTGATTTTTGAAACTGCCCCTTTTGATTTTCTCATTATCATTTCTTTTATTTATATATTGATTTTTGAAACCACCTCTTGATTTTCCACTTATATATTAATTTCACGTTTGTTTCATTATCTGATATTTAAGTTTCATTTAATGCAGTTGTTATCTCAACACACATTGTGGAAATACATTCAGGTGACGAGGTACTATTGAACTTGAATACCGTCCCCGAAAGCATATTGTAAACAATTAATTTGGTGTGTCGTAGAGCTTCGATCGGTCTTAATGTTCCACAGATAAAACAAGCCAAAATCTCTACTTGTGTGAAGAGACAGAGCACTCTTAAGTGTAGCGCACATTTGGGTGTTGAATGAAAGGATCATAAAGTTGTTCAAAACAAACATATTAGAATTGAATATATGGGGATCGTTCACACAAAATTTTCCTAAACAAATATTTAGGATATTAAGTTAAAGGAGATCATGTTCTGGAAGAGAGGTATGACATTGTGAGGTCTTGGCTAAACCCTAAGCAACCCCATATGGCTAGGCTGATTGCAACACGACAATGTATTTACTAGGCCAAAAACCTCTTTCTGAATATCGAGCTTTCTATCTACAACCATTACCAGGAAATTGCATTTCGAAAATATATAAAATAAAGATTTGATTATATGAATTTTATATTTTTCAGCATAAGAAGCTTTCTGGGTTCCTACACATGGGAGGTAGAAGCTCAGTTACTTAATGTTTAATTAATTTATTCTATGCTCAATGATGTTATAACAAACTGAAATTACTTGATACTGTTTGCTTGAATGCTTATAGAAATTAAGAACATAACATAATAGACTATATAAATTTGAATTTATAAGAAAAGATATTTACAACACTTTCAAGAATTAAACAATCTAAAAACATAATCAAGAAGTTCTTGTAGACTTTGGTAACTCAAAGCGTCAATTCGTGAAAACATGATTTGTCTTCAACCATGGAGTAATGCATTTCACCCTCTTCAGTTTATCAATGACAGTATGATATGCTAGAACAAATCCGTAACGGGCTTCCTGCTCATGCTAGGCAATGGATTCCCTCAGCCTGACCTCCAGTGCCTCTTTTTCATCTCGCATATAAATATTTACTACCTTTATGTCAATGCGCAAGGTTAAAACCCTAGCACAGTACCCCATATTACTACTGATTGAGTTCTCCAAAAGCTGAACAGCTGAAGATGATATATAGTCAATGAAAGGCGTTCAAGATGGTTGGTTGTGAAGTTGATTCCAAACTCAGAAAACATGGTGCGAACAGGTTGGTCCAACATGAACCTGAATGTGAAGTGAGCAGGATTCTTGATGAAGGACTTGTGTGTGGTGGAAACCACAATGTCATTCCGAGTTTAACCACTGTTCTGATGGAGATTTTATTAACCTAAATTAATAAGCTAATAAACCCTACTTGTAATACCGCAAGTGTACGGTTGTCTAACTAGTAGACAGTGGCAAATACGGGTTGATCCCACGAGGATTGACGAGATAATCAAATTCTTAGACTTATTTAAACTAATTTAGAGTTGGGGTTACATCAGATTTAAATTACTAAATTAAGATAATAAAATTGAACACTTAAAAGATTAAATTGATGAGATGATAAGAGAGTGGATCGAGACATCGAATCCACCACAGGTTCTTCGTGATTTATGTAATCCAAATTATTGTTTTCAAGAATCAACACGACTAACCTAAAGATTAATTTAAGTTCGCAATTGATTTCAGCAAAGGCATAAACCCCTAGCATTGCATGTCTTACTACAACACACACAATCACAGGTTTATTTTAACTAATTCTAAACCCCTAGCATTGCATGTCTTCTTACGGCACACAATCACAGATTCAAATTAATTGATTAAAGCATGCTTCGAATATCAACAAAGGGAACTTTTAACTACCAATTATTTTAGATAAATTTTCCGGATATAATCGGTGAAAGCAAATTATTGAAATTCAAAAATCAACTGTGTTTAACATTCAAGCATATAAAAAATAATGAATTCAGATACGACAAACTCTAGGAAACCATGTGGTTTCATCTTCACCTCGACGCGGGGCCTAAAAGATCATGGTGGCGGTGGTCACAACATCAGTGGAGGTGGAACTCATCTCAGCACAAACACGCATCCCGAGAAAGAGTGCAAATGCATTATGGTGGCTCAGAATAAGTCACAGGGTGCCAATAACCATAGAATCAAAATTCTGTTGTTTCCCACCAAACCTTCTGCGCCTTTGTCTCCAACGAGAGCTTTGCTTTTCGCGCTGCTTATTCGTTCTGGTTCACGTGCGAGAAAAATCAATAAGTGAGAAAGAGATGAAAACAGATAAGAGGAGACGAGAGAGAAAGAGAGCAGGGAGAGATGGATGAGAAAGGAGGGCGAGGTGTGCTTGCGAGCTCTGTTTTGTGGTGGTTGGTGGCAGTAAGAAGTGACTCTGATGGTGGTTCATGGAAGGAAGACAAAGACAAACAGAAACGAGAGAGAAAAACAGGAGAGGGACGAGAGAGAGTTGCGAATAAAGATGAATGGAAGAAGATAACGGGGGAGATGAAGTGCGGTGGTTTGTCTGTTGGTTCGTTGTTGCTTCTCCTTCGTCTTCTTCTATTCCTATAAGAGAGAGAAGGGTGAATGAGGGGGGAACAAAAATAGAATGAAGAGAAGGTGGAGGTGGTGATTTTTGGCATGATGGAACAGGGAGGAGAAAGATAGAGAAACAGGGGGTCGTGATGGTGTTGTGCGATCCCCTATTGCTGTATTGTTTGGTTGTTTGTGATGGTGGTTTACGGTTGTGCGAAATAGGGTGAGGAGGAGGTGGTGGCTGATGGTGGAGGAAGAGGAAGAGGTGGTGATGGCAAGGTGATCGCGCCGCCGATCCTCCTATCGAGCGAGGATCGCCGGTAGGGTGGATGTGGCGTGGTGGCTGGAAAAAGAGAAGGAAAAAGGAAACGTAGGAAAAGAAGATGGGAGGAGGAGAAGGGAGAGATGAAGCGTAAATATGGTTCTCCCTTTTCCTTTTTAGGTTGGGTTTTGGTTATAGGTTAGGTTTTGGGCTTGAGCTTAGGTTAAATTAGGTGGATTTAAGTTTAGCCATGTGACCCGCTACTTTGTACCACCATTTGAATTAACCAATTGATCATTCCTCAAATTGTTGTCTTAATGCAATTTCATCGTTCATGCTCAAATTCCTACAAAAACATGAAAACAAAATAATGAGAATAAAATATAATAATTTAAAGACTAACAAATATAAATTAAAGGGATACATTATGTAATAATTACGTGAATATGAAATACCCCCAAACCTATATTTTGCTAGTCCTCGAACAAAACAATAAAAATAAAATCCTAACTCACTTTATCAGAAACCATCAGTTGCATTTACCTTAAACGTACAACAAGGCTTTAAACCCTTAGATTACCTCTATTTGGCTTTAAACCAGAAATGTTACCCACAAACATTATGACTCAATAAATTTCAAAAACATGGTAACTTGATTACTCTATCTATTATCCTCAGAGTAATAATCTAATTGCCAAAAATTTCAGAAAATAACTAACATTGTCACAATAATATATCAAAGAATCTAACAACGATTTAATAATACCCAGAGGTTAAATAAATTTCATCAATTAACTCGAAGTGTGTGTGTGCATAACCTTATCAACATAACTTTCTTTTTCTTAGTAAAGATACGACTAGATAACCTTTGGCTAGTATGCTTCGACTATAAATCTCTCTTGTTACTCAGAAATGAATCACTCAGAGATTAGTTAGTTATCACTCAGTTTATAGGTGAGAGAGAATAAATTATGGAAACACAAACATCTAACATATAATAATCATGAAAAATCGACTTTTTAAATAATGAAATGAATACGATCTTATGGACAGGAATATCAATTACTTTGAGAATAATAAATCAAACTCCATAGTTATTGTCTATTTAATCTCCACGTCTATGAACTAGACCTTTACTTAAGGTCAGTTAGGTTTTTATTAGGTTGAAATGAGGCTAAGATTTTGGCTAACAAGAATGAAAAAAGATATGCAAAAATTCTCTGAGACTGAATAACCCTTTAATAAACACGTGGGGGCTCTGAAGAGTAAACCAATGTTGTATACCATTAATTTTTCTTCATTCGAAATTCTTCTTCATATTTTTCTTTTTTCTTTTTCTTCGAAGCATCAATTTTTTTTTTTTTTATAAAATCAACGACATGTTTTCCCCTTCTGCACAATGAAACGTTTCAGTCCCGAGGATTCATGGAATATTTAGTTTCAGCTCTTTTTATTTACCCATTCCAAAAATATATCAACCATACACATTCTCAGAGACATTGGGTAAGGATAAAAATAGTATGGGATATTACTCCCTAACTGGAGTAGGTAATGGAGGTGGGGTTAACAAAGAAAAAAAATCTATTCAAAGGCTCAAAGGGTTGCAAACGGATATTTATTATTAGGTAGGCTAAAGAACGGTTCAAAGAAAAAAAATTGTCTATATCACTTCTTAAGCTCTAGTCGGTATTATGACATCTCAACTAAATAAACTAAGAAATTCTAGTGTAATAATTCAATTTTAACGTCATTTTCAAAGCAATTAATAAGATAAACAAGAATAATGAGATCATCAATGAGATAATGCGAACTCAAGAAAAGTCAAAGTTTATTTAATAACCTTCAAGAAAAATAGAATGTCTCAAAACTTACATGGGTTAAGCCTCCACTATTATTCTAAGATTTTCTAGTTAATATCTTACTGAATAACTTCAAATTATGCTAACTTGGCTTATAGTGCAAGAATAGTTGAGTTGAGACATCTCATGAAATATATTTAACTTAAAGATAATATCAACTTTATGTTTCCACTTAATATATCAATGTGACAAGTGAAAGTATATATTTCTCAAATTTAAAAGCATACTTGAAAGCACATTCTTTTCATTGGAAATGAACTCGGATTTTGAATGCATTTTCAAATCGAAAAACTTTCACACAATCATAATTGACTATGTATTCAATGGAGATTGAGTATAATACAATAGTCAATTGTGAAATACATTTCAGTTCAAACATTTTGAAGAACGCAAAAAAACTCATAAACCTCACCCCCAAACCTAAACCAAACATTGTCCTCAATGTATAAAATGATGATCATGACAAATGCAGGAAAAAGAAAAAATGAAAGTTAGAGTGATATTACTATGGGAAAGTTTTTACCAATTTCGACGAAATCGTCCACCAATGAACGCTAAAAAACATAAGAACTGTGGACTCATCATGATAAATTGATAAAAACAATACACGACACAAAAAAATATACAAATGAAAATAAATTACATGCATCTGTTGTAAGTCAAAATTGTTACAGTGCTAACGAGTATGAGTGAAATGCAACTAGAAAGAACTCGAAAATCAATCCAGACTGACCATAATGACACAACTGAAGCTAGGCTGCCTCCTAGGAGCGCTTGGTTTAACGTCGTCAGCCCGACATATATTCTTCCTCATAAATGATGAACCATGAAATGATGAGGAAGAACACAGCGAACACTCCCCCAAACCTAGACACTTAGTCCATGATGTTGACTATAAAACGACAAAGACACCATGCAAAATCATAGAGAACATGCAAACGAACCCGTGGTCATAAAGAAGTCATAGGGATCAGGAACATAAATTTGTCACCAACAAGGATATCCAGCAAATGACTCTTTCCTACTCCTAAAAAGGGACATCCCATGTCTGGTGTCAAATCAGAATATTGAATGTGTTGCACAATAAGATGGTCAAAACTAAAATCATCCCTTAAAACTAAGGGATCCACATAGGTAGCGTCGGTCAATATTAAAGGGATGGAAAGAGGTATGTCTATAGATATATCAGGTGGTACATGCTCATCATAACAAAATGAATTGCATAAAGATGATGAGCTAGACAACTCAACAACATCCCCAAACATGGAATCAACACTATCTATGGGATGTATTCTCTCCAAAGAATATTGAGAATCAAACTTCATGACTAGGAGGACATATGTCAAATGGGTCATCATGAAAAGGCGGGAAAGGGAATGGGTCAGAAAGCCCAAGAGTATCAACAGAAGGGTTTTGTTTTTACTCACTGAGTGGAAGGAGTTCCACTTTAGGCTTCCATGTGTAACCCGGATCCATAATAGGGGTTGAATCAAGCAAAACATTCACTTCCCTAATGGAATAATCAATATCGAAGTCTAAACCGAAGTGAGTCAAAAATGCTGCTAAGGGATCATCTAATGCAGACTGCAATAAGGAATTCTCCACCGAACTCTCAATCATGTTAACTTCACAAACATCCTCGGACTCAGAAGGTTGTTGGCTTACATTAAAAACATTGAGTTCAATGGTCATGTTGCCAAATGATAGTTTCATGATTCCATTCCTACAGTTAAGGAAAAAAATGGAATACCCAAAATAACCGGAATGTGACTGGAGGGATTGTGAACAAGTTGTGCATCAAGAACTCTGAAGTCCACTGGAAAATAGAAATTTTCAACCTTAATAATCACATCCTCTATAAACATCACGGGGAATTCTGATTGACCTATCTACCAATTGCAGTGTTACTTTAGTCGATTTTAGCCCTCCGAGACCTAATTGCTTATAAACAGAGTATGACAACAAATTAACACTCGCCCCCAAATCCAACAATGCCTTATCAATCATATGATCATCGATAACACAAGAAATAGTCGAGCACCCAGGATCTCTATACTTAGGCGGGGTTTTGTGTTGAATAATTGAGTTTACTTGCTCGGCGAGGAAGACTCTCTTTTGCACATGTAGTTTTCACTTATTTGTGCAAAGATCCTTCAAAATTTTGGCATAGATAGGAACTTGCTTAATAACATCGAGGAATGGAATATTAATGTGAACTTGTTTAAAAATTTCCATTACATTGTTAGCATTTGTTCATTTCTTTGTTGGAGCTAACTGTGATGGAAACGGTGCCCTAGGCAAATAAGATGCATGAGTGAGGCCAGATTCAAGAGACACATCTTTAGAATGTGAGGCTTTATCAACCTTCTTGTTAGATGGAGATGCAACTTGCTTTGACTTAGACGGAGATGCAACGACACTTGTATCGGGCACTTGTACCCGATTGTCAACCTTTTTTCCACTCATAAGGGTAGTAATAGATTGGACATCTTCATGACATAACTCAGATATACTACCAACTGTGAATTGACCCTTCAAGTTTGGAACATGTTGACTAGGAAATTTCCATGGCTCTTTCTCAGAAGAAGACTAAGTAATCTTACTCACAACTATCTCAAGTCTATTGAGGGCTTAAGATTGGTGTTGAGTCATGGCTTTCAACTGAGATATGTCCTTAGAATTATACTCAATTCTATTTTTTGAGCGCTGAAAAAACCGATTAACCATTTCCTTTAAACTTGATGTGTTGGATGGATGAACTTGGTTAAGGTGGGGCGTAACAGGGCTAGAGGCTTGAGGAGCCTGGGAGACAACAACATGTCCCCCTTGGTGTGGGCCATGGGCCCAGGGAAGATTTGAATGTTGGGTAAATCTTGGACTGTAATAGTTAGGTTGTGAATTATTACCAGGTCGCTACATAGTGTTAAAAGAGTTTACTTGCTCAACATAGTACGTAGGATAATCATTTTGCAAGTCACAATTAGCTATTGTATGACCAGGACTCGAACATGCAGCACAAACCTCTGATGAAGCGTCTGCGGGAGGTGCAGGTTGAGTCACATTAAAATATGCATCTGTCTTTTAAGCCATAGTCATAACAACTTTCTCTAACTTCGAGGTAGAAAGGGGTGAACATATGGATCTTTAATCTCATATATTCCGTCGTTACGCCTATCAGACTCTTTTCTCGAGTAATCCCATTGCTGAGAATTTTTGGAAAGCGTCTCAAAGAATTCCCATATTTCATTGATGATCATTTTCATTAGTGACTCACCACTAGTGGCATCAATCATACAACGGTTTCGAGGAGTTAAACCGTCTTGGAAGTATTGAACTAGTTGCCACTTCTCAAATCCGTGATGGGGACACCTGATAATGAGTTCATTGAACCTTTCCCAGCATTCATAGAAATGTTCGCCCTATTTTTGCTGAAAATTAAATAAATCTCATCGGATGGCATTCGTTTTATGAATGGGGAAGTACTTTGTCAATAACTTACTTGACAACGCATCCTATGATGTGATGGATCATGTCTCTAATGCATTTAACCATGAATTTTCCTTATCTTTTAAAGAAAATGGAATCAACCTAAGACAGACCGAATCGTCAGAAAAGTTCTGGTACTTCAGGGTGGCGTAGATGTCAAAAAACTCTTTGACATGAAGATAAGGGTCTTCTGTCTCAAAATCATAAAAAGAAGGCAGCAGATGAATAATAGATGGTTTGAGTTCGAAACTGTTTGCATTTGTCTATGGTAAGACAATGCAAGACAGAACACTACTAGGAAGAGGGGCGAAGTAATCCTTAAAGGCCTTCCCCTCAACCATTTCAGTGGACAAGGAATCAAGGATAATGAACCTAAATAGGTAATGGGGACTTCAAAGAACTCCTCGAAGTCTTGTCAAACAAGCCTACTCTTAGAATCACGCACCCATGTATGCATAAACTACTGGATATCGAAGGTTCAAAGTCAACACTCCTAAACAGGCTTCAATTTTTATTATTATTATTATTTTAATTAATTGTTTTTAAATGCAAGCCTAAGCGCTATATGAAGATGACCTAACTCTAAAAAATAAAAACAACAGAACCCTAAATGACACCTAAATGATGCACAAACAAAATGAATGGCAGACGACCCTAGAGCTTTTCGTTTCGAATGTCGGGTTGAAATTCAATTCAATTTACCTAACCGTGGGAAAGGCACAATAATTTCCTAATAATTCGCCACTACAAAGTTGCTCTTACCTATTTTTTCCACTATCTAGCTCAAAATGAAATGTTAGTTCAAGAACTGTTCCCAGATGGGATATGTTCATTCACTCGACCACTTTAAGCTATCAAACGTCCAAAGAAGGCCCCTATGAGTCACACATGTCCTAGATAATTATCTTGCTACAAATTTTAAATAGTAAAGGCCTAGTTTCCTAACCCTAAAATAGATGGTGATTAACCTATCCGTGGGAAAGGCCTAATCTCAATTCAAATTTGCATGCAATACTACCTAGAACAAGCTAAATACAAGTGATCACATAGAAACCATGTGCAGATGCGATGGGTAGAAGTTACCTCCGGTGTGAACCTCTTTCGGGTTACTTGCGAGGCCGGGTAGAAGTCCATTTCTAAGAGTTTCCTCGCGAATCGCAATATTTCACTTCGTTCCCACTTGAGCTCCTTTGTGTGTGACCGCCATCAAAATAAATGCAAAAATAATTCAAACTCAAGTAAAACAAATAAGAAAGTGACTCATAACACTATTCCTAAAAAATAAAATTAAACCTAATTTATAAACTAGCAAAAACAACCCTAAATTTAAATTGTACCGTTACAATCCCCGGCAACGGCGTAAAAAAGTTGATGGGGATTTTATTAATCTAAATTAATAAGCTAATAAACCCTATTTGTAATATCACAAGTGCACGACTGTCTAACTAGTAGACAGTGGCAAATACGGGTCGATCCCGTGAGGATTGACTATACGGTCAAATTCTAAGACTTATTTAAACTAATTTAGAGTTGGGGTTACATCAGATGTAAATTACAAAATTAAGAGAATGAAATTGAACACTAAAAAATTAAATTGATGAGATGATAAGAGAGTGGATCGAGACATCGAATCCACCACAGGTTCTTCGTGATTTGTGTAATCCAAATTATTGTTTTCAAGAATCAACACAACTAACCTAAAAATTAATCTAAGTTCGCAATTGATTTCAGCAAAGGCATAAACCCCTAGCATTGCATGTCTTACTACAACACACACAATCACAAGTTTATTTTAACTAATTCTAAACCCCTATCATTGCATGTCTTCTTACGGCACACAATCACATATTCAAATTAGTTGATTAAAGCAGGCTTTGAATATCAACAAAGGGAACTTCTATTTACCAATTAGTCTAGATAATTTTTTCGGATAAAATCAATGAAAGCAAATTATTTAAATTCAGAAATCAATTGTGTTTAACATTCAAGCATATAAAACATAATGAATTTAGATACGAAAACCTCTAGGAAACCCTGTGGTTTCATCTTCGCCTCGAGGCGGGGCTTAGAAGATCATGGTGGCGATGGTCACGGCCTTAGTGAGGGTGGAACTCATCTCAGCATGAACACGCATCCCGAGAATGAGTGCAAATGCATTGTGGTGGCTTAGAATAAGTCACAACGTGCCAATAACCAAATAAATAAAAATTCGGTTGTTTCCCACCAAACTTTTTGCGCCTTCGTCTCCAACGAAAGCTCCGCTCTTTGCGCTGCTTCTTCGTTCCGGTTCACCTGCGAGAGAAATCAATAAGTGAGAAAGAGATGAAAATAGAAAAGGGGAGACAAGAGAGAGAACAGGGAGAGATGGATGAGGAAAGAGGGCGAGGTGCGCTTGCGAGCTCTGTTTCGTTGTGGCTGATGGCGGTGGGAAGTGGCTCTGATGGTGGTGATGGTGGTTCGTGGAAGGAAGACAAAGACAAGCAAAGACGAGAGAGAGAAACAAGAGAGGGACGGGAGAGAGCTGTGAACAGAGATGAATGGAAGAAGATAACGGGGGAGATAAAGTGCAGTGGTTTGTCTATTGGTTCGTTGTTGCTTCTCTTTCGTCTTATTTTGTTCCTGTAAGAGAGAGAGGTGAATGAGGGGGGAACGAATATAGAACGAAAAAAATGTGGAGGTGGTGAACACAAATCCTAAGGAAAAAAACTGCAAATGCTATGTGGCTGCTCAGAGAGAAGCTCGGGGTGCCAATAACCAACTGATTCTAAAATCAGTTGGTTCCCGCCCGAAACCTGCGTTGCACTCTGTTCATCATCTCCAGCGAGCAGCGTCTTGTGCTCCGCCGTTGCTATTTCGTTTCGGTTCTTCTTCTCCAGTGAAACTCCCCTGCAAGAGAAAGAAAGATGGTGAGAGAGACACGAGAAAAAGAAAAGACAAGAAGGAGAGGAGCGGGGGATGTGAAACAGGGAGGCGCTCCCTGTTTCTGCTGCTGCTTGTGAGCTCTGTTCCTCCGGCGAGCTCGAGTCTTTGCAAGAGACAGAGAAAGCCGGGAGATGGGTGAACAGAGAGAGACCGAAGAGGAATAGGGAGAGAATGGAGGAGGGAGACAGGGCGGCTGCGAGGTAGGAAAACGGGGACGTGCTCCCTGTTTCTCCTCTGTTTTGCTCGCGAGGTGGTGATGGTGATGAGAATCACTGTGTGAGGAAGAGGGTTTGATTTTCTGCTTATTTTTTTTCTTCCCTTCTCTTCCTCCCCTTTCTCATCCATTTCTCTTGTATTTATAGAGAATGAACAAAATGAATAAAGATGAGATAAAGGGATGATTAATGGAGTGAATCAAGGTAAAATCAAATCTGGATATGGGATAATTGGGAGAATATTCTTTGGGTTGGATTGGGTTTGGCATTGGGTTTGGGTTTATGGGTTTGGTTTTGGGTTTGGGCTTAGGCTATTTTCACCTCCACTTTCTCTGAAGTCACCATCTGGGATTGTACATTGCAATTTTCTTTTATTTCTTCATTAAGCTCTACATTCTACAAAAACACAAAAATTTAATAATTAATCTAAAATAAGATAAAAATGAGGATTAACAAAAATATAATAAGAGGTAATAATGTTATAATTATGTGATTATCAGCGTGATGGAACAGGGAGGAGAAAGAGAGATAAACAGGGGGTCATGATGGTGTTGTGTGATCCTCTATTGCTGTATTGTTTGGTTGTTTGTGATGGTGATCCGCGGTTGTGCAAAACAGGGTGAGGAGGAGGTGGCGGTTGATGGTGGGGGAAGAAGAGGAGGTGGTGATGGCGAGGTGATCACGCTGCTGGTCCTCCTATCGAGCGAGGATCGCCAACAGGGTTGATGTGGCGTGGTGACTGGAAAAAGAGAGAATGAAGAAGGAAACGTAGGAAATGAAGATGGGAGGAGGAGAAGGGAGATAGGAAGCCTAAACAGGGTTCTCCTTTTTCCTTTTTAGGTTGGGTTTGGGTTTTTAGGTCAGTGGACTTGGGCTTAGGTGGATTTAGGTTTGTTTAGGTTAAGTTTAGACATGTGACTCGCTACTTTGTACCACCATTTGAATCAACTAATTGATCATTCCTCAAATTGTCACCTTAATGCGATTTCATCGTTCATGCTCAAATTCCTACAAAAACATGAAAATGAAATAATGAGAATAAAATGTAATAATTTAAAGACTAAAAAATATAAATTAAAAGGATTCTTGATGAAGGACTTGTGTGTGATGGAAACCACAATGTCATTCTGAATTTGAACCACCGTTCCATCTAAGAACCGAGTCTGGAGTCTTGTGTCATGAGGATGACAATTCTACAAAGAAATTGAAGGAAAACTTATGATATTGAATATGAATTACAAAATTACATTCTCTCAAGTTCTTGGGAACAAGAGCCTTTAGTGTTTACTACTTCAGACTTATGTTCTGAGTTCTTCCTTCCACTATTTAACTACAGAGCTGCTTAACAAACTTACAAAACTAACCACTCGATGACTGCCACTTGTACGGCTAAGGTTAAATTCAACTAACTGAAATGATCAAATCACAAAAATGACCTCTATTTGAATATTTGGTTTTTGGCGCCATTTTATGTTTCCCTCTTCTCCAATGAACATATTCAACTTCATTTGTTCAGTTTTGACATTGCCCTTCACTTCTTCAAATCCTTGTCCTCAAGGATTAAAAGAAGGAAACATCCCATGGATGTGATTCCAGTCTTCCCAAGTTGCCTCATTTGGTGAGGAATTTGCCCATTGCACAAGGACCTGAGTAATAGCTCAGTTATGTCGAGGTACCATTCAACGAGCCAGCATAGCAGTAGGTTCCGTTCTGAATTGGCCTTGATTGTCCGCCAATGGCAAGAGAGGGGCAGGGATTATGGAGGAACCAAGTTTCATCTTCAATTGTGAAACATAGAAAACAAGGTGAATGTTAGATATCTGTGGTAGCTGTAAGCGATAAGCAACTGAGTCGACTTTCTCCATTATTTGGAAAGGTCCATAAAATCGTGATGAAAGTTTGAGGTCCATAAATTCCGCCAGATACAACCGTTTGGAGGGGGCATCTCCTGTCATGCACTATAGGTATGTCTCCAAACATGTGTTCGTACGCTCCGTTTTCCCATCTATCTGTGGGTGATAAGCAGAGCTTAATGAGAGTTGGGTTCCAAAGGCAACCATTTTTTTTTGCCATAAGGCACTAACGAAAATCTTATCACGGTCAGAAATCATGGATGTAGGAAGTCCATGTAATTTGTAAATATGTTGGAGGAAGATGTCAGCCTCTTCAGATGAATTAAATGGGTCTTAGAGAGCTAGGAAGTGGTTGTACTTGGTGAGCCTGTTAACCACCACCAATATGACCGTCTTGTGATTAGAAGGTGGAAGGCCTTCGATAAAATCCATAGAAATGTGCTGCCACGCATTTTCCGGGATAGGCAGAGGCTGGAGAAGTCCTCCATAGCCATTGTTGTCACTCTTGTTTCTCTGACAAACATCACAATTTGTAATGTGCTAAAGAACAAAAGTTTGCATCCCTGGCCAATTATCTAACTCTTTGATAGGTAGCATTTATGCCTGAATGACCTCTAATAGCAGAATCATGCAAGCTTTCTAGGATTTGTTGTCTAAGATATCCATTAGATCCAACGTATAGATGTTGATGGTGTTTGATGAGACCATTTTGTATTGAGTAAGAATGTCTGGAAGTGGGAGTGACACTGAGTTGGGTGATGAGGGACTTTGCCAACTGGTCCTACTCATAACTGGTAACTAAAAGATTTTTTCGAGGTAAAAGAGCCCCTGACTAGTTAGAAACAAAAATAAATAAGAACATAGTCCCAATAAAGGGCATCAAAGGGGATTTTATTCAATCATCATGGTTCTAGTATGAATCTTAGGTTTCAGTCGAATTATAGGGTCTCAACAAGAGAATTCCTAGTAATTAGAAACAAAAAGAAATCCACATTATACAAAAAATTAAAATTTAGAGACCAAGAAAATTCAAGAGGCCCATAATGATCAACATAAAAACGAATGAAATGAGCTGACTTGATATTTTGGCATTGTCATCACTAAAGAAGAGCTTCGGTTTTTTTGGTACTTCGTCGTATTTTCAGAGAAAGTTGGATGGAGTACTAAGAAGAAGTTTCAAATTTCCTATTACATATCCGTTGCAATCAACGCTCTAATTTCAAGATTTTGTTCTTATCCTATCTTGATTACGTATAATGCTCTTGTTCGACAAAAGGTCCATTCATATCTTGGATCCATTGTGATGAGACAGTAGTGAGGGCTAAGAATTTAGTTGATATAGATGGGGATTGTGCTACTGCAAGATTGTGATGTTTGTAAGCATGGTCAACAGTATGGAGAGCTTATTTATTCTGTTCCTGACATGTTTATGGGTTTCCTACTACAAGAGTGTGTTGTTGGTGATTGATGCCAAAAATCGACATTAATGTCGTTGCATGATTTTCGACCTCAATCATAGAAATAACTATTGTTTTTATTTATTTATTTTCCTTCAACCTGTAGTACACTTCAACAACGCATAGTGGAAGTAGGGGTTATCGACTACTTCACGTAGATTAGAAAACAAATTTGATTTTCAATTTAAAGAATAAATAGAAGAGTAAAATAATGGATGGTGAAAATAAACTAAAAGTTAAAGAAGAAAAATGAACAATTGAAAAAGAGAAACAAATATAAAACTTACTTCTTCAATGAAATTAAAATGTAGTACATGCACTTCTCTACCAAGCAAAAATATAAGGCCAATAACTACAACTAAAAAAAACTCTCAAAGAAAAACTATCTTCTTTGAGCTCCATGTATGGGATTTTTATAGGTAAAACATGGTTTGAGTGAAATAAGGAAACATGGTTGAGTGAAACAAGGAAACATGGTTGAATGAAACATGGTGTTGGAGTAGAATAAAGAAACATGTCTTGTAGAGATTTTTTTAATGATAAAGTTGGTCATGTGGACGTCCAAATCTTCATATTGATTTTCTTGAGATCCGTAGTTGTTGAATCTTTATGAATACATTTGAACTCACATTGGGCCTTCTAGTTGTTGAATTTAGCCTTATTGTCCCACTTTATGCTTGATTTGAGATTTGTGTTAGAATTTATACAAAATGCACAAAATACACGTAATGAGATATTTTTATTTGATAAATGGACTTAACAATTGTATATTTAGGGGTGTAAAATTGATGTTTTGGGTGCTTATCACACCACCCCCAAACAACCTTTTGCTAGTCCTCTAGCAAAGAACAACGAAAAGAAAGATAAGAACTTAAAACAAAATATTTTTATTCGTCCTAAACTACTTCTCAAAAAAATCAATGCCACTTTCGCTGGTATGACTCGATTGCATTTACAATATGCAACCATGCCTTGAACCTCTAGCATGACACTAATGGGAAGTTTTAGCCTCCTGATGGTTATCCAGGATGACACCTACAAACATTTTTTTATATGAAACAAAATTGATGCGTGTCCTATTTTTCTCAGAGAATGTCCTTGTTATTCAACCACATAGAAGATAAGAGATATATGTAACTTCTTACTAAAATGCACATTACAAGTGAACAACTTTGGAACAAGGTGTGTGTGTGTGTGAATAACCTACAAATACAACTTTTCGTGTCAAAGTAACGTACATGGCAATGGCTAGGAGTTCTTTTCATAGGTGGATAGGGTGAGGTTTTTTTAGCCCAATGCCTTGCTCAAATAAGCAATAGGTCTTCCCTCTTGTGATAGTACATCCCCTACTCCCTTGGAACATGCATTAGTTTCTAGGGTGAAGGGCTTGGTAAAGTTGGGTAATGTTAGGACTGGAGCTTGGCACATAGCTTTTTTAAGTTGTTGAAAGGCTAATGAGACAAGTGGGGAATATTGAAAATAATCTTTTTTGAGAAGATTAGTCAAAGGTTGTGCTATGAGTCCATAATGTTTTATAAATTTTCTATAGTAACTAGTCAACCCAAGGAATCCTCTAAGCTATTTGATATTAGTAGGGGTGGGCCAAGATGACTTAGCCTCAAGCTTGGATGGGTTAGCTTCCATGCTTTTGTGACTAATGCCATGTCCCAAGTACTCCAAATTAGTTTGCATAAAGAAGCACTTTGATTGTTTAGCATAAAGTTTATGATGTCTCAAAAGGGTGAGGACTGTATGTAAGCATTCAAGATGCATGTCAATAGAAGAGCTATAGACTAGGATATCATAAAAAAAACTAGAACAAACTTTCTGAGGTATGATTGGAAAATTTGGTTCATTAGTGTTTGGAATGTTGTCGAGGCATTTGTGAGTCCAAAAGGCATTACTTTGAACTCAAAATGACCATGGTGAGTTTTGAAAGCTGTCTTATGGATGTTAGATGGATGGACTAAGATTTGATGATATTCGGACCTTAGATCTAATTTAGAGAATATGTTGGCTCCGTGAAGCTCATCCAATAGCTTGTCAATAAGGGGCATTGGAAATCTGTTTTTGATGGTCAAATCATTTAACCTCTTATAGTCTACACAGAATCTCCATGTGCCATCATACTTATTGACCAATAATATAGGCGCTGCAAAAGGGTTGTGAGAGTGTTGAATGAGTCCAAAGTCCATCATCTCTTGAATCAAATGCTCAATCACTGCCTTTTGCATGTAAGGTACCTTATAGAGGTTTTGGGAAGGAGGTGTGCTATCAATTTTGAGGGTAATTTGATGGTTAAGGGGTCTATCAGGTGGTAGTTCTATTGAGGTTTGGAAGACATTAGCAAATTCCACCATGAGTTGTTGTAATTTAGGGTGTGGTGGTGGTATAGGAACTGAGGGGTTCAATGAGAAAAGCTGACCAATAAGAGCAAGACTTTACCGCCTCATAAGCTTGGAAAGATCCATGGATTCCAGTAAACATATAGCATCAATGTCAAAGTTCCCTTGTAAAGTGACATTTTTCACCTTGTATTTCAATTGTCATTTGTAACTTTTGGAAGTTGAGGGTTATATCTCCAAACATCTTTAGCCAATCACCACCTGGGACCATATCATACCCACCTAGTGGGAGTACCCTCACACTACCTTCAAACTCCATTCTCTGCATGGTCCACTGAAGTTTTGTACAAAGTGCATTACTAATTAGTTGTTGTCCATTGGCTACTCGATCTAATTAGCATTTGGGAAGTGAGAACAGTTAGCCAATTAGGCTTCCTTATAACCCTTGGGTAAATGAATGAATAGGCACTTCTTGTGTCAATCAAAATAGAGATGACTTTTTCTTTAGAAGTCCCTTGATGAGAAGAGTGTATTGCTAGATAAGATGCCATGAATGGCATTCAATGATATTTCCATTTCAGTTGGCACCTCTTGAGTCAAATTTTCAGTTTCAGCTGTGCATACTTCCTCTTCCTCATTCCCTTATTCTTCTTGAGCTAGGAGGTATAAATGTTGTTGCTTACAAAGGTGTCCAGCCCTATAAGGTTCATCACAATTATAGCACAAACCTCTTTCCCTTCTACTCCTCATTTGAGCTTGGTTAAGTCTCTTAATAGGTGGGATATTGAGAGGATACTTATCTACAGAAACAGGGGTAATGGCAGATTTGTTGAAGCTATTTGCTGGACTAGCGTTGTGTTTGCTGCTGGGAGGAGGATGGACCATATTGGTTGGTTCTCATAGTGTTACTCCGTTGGTTATAGTTGTAGGACCCGTTTCCCCAAGCAGTGGTGGTATACTCCTTTTGGTTAGGTTGTGTTTATGTGGTAGCCTCTTGCATTATTGCTAAGGAGAATGTTTGGTTTGTAGTGGTTGGTTTGAACAATTGTACAATGGCTTTGATCTCTTTTTTCAGACCACTGAGGAAGCTCAACACAAAATAGGTATCATCCAAATGAGGGTTGTGAGTAAGCATGATAGACTTCAGATCCTCAAATCGGTCATTGTAATCATTAACTGAGGTCTCTTGATGCAATTTGTTAAACGAATCAATATAATTATTCAGCACAGCCTCCTCAAATCTATCGCCAATATTTTGACAAAATACCTTCCATTGGATAATTTCTTTGCCTACCTGGTAGTCTAAGTGTCCGCCCTTCCAATTAGATGAATTGAAGCCATGTTTACTTTGTTTTCCTCTCTCACTTGGTAGAAAGAAAAGTATTTATCACTATTCTTAACCCAAGATCTAGGGTTTACACCATCGAATTGTGAAAAATCTATTTTAGGAAATCGAGAGTAATTACCTGAGTTCTCCCAATGATTTAGGGGAACAGACCTACTGGTGTGGTCAGATACTCCAGACGATTGAACTCCAGGTGATGGCTCCATGATTGTGGTTCCCCGATTCCCTTGATTTTGCTGAAGAAGTTGTATCATATGTTCAAACCTGGTTTGCATCTTCTTCTCATGAATTTCTTGAGTCTGGGTCGCTTCTTCATCTGATCTTTCAATGTTTCGATCTGTAGTGATGTCTCAGACTGGTTCTTTCTAGTTTCTCGGATGAATTGTTCCATTTCTTTGGATCTAGTTTCCATTTGATTTGTTGTCTGAGTTTGATTCAGAGTGGATTCGATCTGGTTCTGATACCAAATGTCACGAGGATGACAATTCTACAAAGAAATTGAAGGAAAACTAATGATATTGAATACAAATTGCAAAATTACAATTTCTCAAGTTCCTGAAAATAAAAGCCTATAGGGTTTACTACGTTAGAATTATGTTCTGAGTTCTTCCTTTCACTATTTAACTACTGAGATGCTTAACAAACTTACAAAACTAATAACTCGATGACTGCCACTTGTACGGCTAAGGTAAAATCCAACTAACTGAAATTATCAAATTACAAAAATGATCTCTATTTGAATATTTGGTTTTGGTACCTTTTTTCTGTTTATCTCTTCTCTGATGAACTAATTCAGCTTCATTTGTTCAGTTGTGACAACTTGTAACACGTCGAACTTGAGCTGTAGTGAGTTATCAGGGACGTATCTTGATTGCTTCTATGATGGTTGTGAGTCTGGTCTAGGTTGAGGATCGATTTCAGGGCCAGGTGGTGCAACATATGCATAGTATGCTAACATCATTCTTTGGAATCTGGGACATATCGCTGCTGCCATGGTGGTAATGTAGCGAACAACAAAAGAAGAAGAAAATATTGAGAAAGATACTATAGAGTTTCTTGCATATCTTGAGGAGATCAAATCGATCGATTGAGATAGAGCGAGTGAATGTAGTTTCAATTTTTGTGAGTAATAAGTTTTTAACTAAAGATATATAGTCTGTGTGACAAAGACAGGAAGGGGGAAACTTGACTTGCAAGTTAACGAATGTAACGATGTTTTTATTTTGGGTTTTTTTTTAAATTTTGCGTCATTAATTTAGGCCCTTGTTCTACAACACCGTCACTTCTACTGATGGACACCACCACCTACCTTTTTTTATTTTTTAATTATTGAAGGGCACCACCATTATATAAACAAAAATAAAACCGTAACCCTAACCCTCATCTTCTCCTCTCTCCCTTTCTTCTCCGCAACCGCCACGTCACCTTTTCCCCTTCACCCCCACCTCGCCACCGCCACCTCATTCTCCTCCCCTTCACCCGACCACCTCGCCACTGCCATGTCATCTGATGCAGATTTAACTAAACTAAATAAATAGGTTAATTTAATCTAGTCTTAATAACTGCAAGTGCACAGTGTCTAACTGGTAAACAAGGGCAAGTATAGGTCGATCCCACAAGGACTGTGGTTGCAATTAAATTTCAGAGTTGACTTAAACTAATTTAAATGGGGGTTACAACAATCAAAATATCAAAACTAAAAATCAAATTAAAAAGCAAAATAAAAAGTGTTTAAGAATATGAGAAGGGAAACCAAGGCATTGAATCCACCAATTCAGTTTTTCAAGTTATTTTAATCTAACTTATTATTTTCTAAAGCGAGAAGCTTTAGGGATGAGAATCTCTTGCTTGCATCGATGATGTGATTGTTAAGAACAATTCAGTTTTAAAATCCAATGTTACAATTAACTTCAGCATAAATTATAGACTCCTAGCATTGAGTGTCTTGTTACGGCACACTCAATCACAAGTCTAATTTATTAAGTTTCAACTCCTAGCATTGAGTGTCTTATTACGGCACACTCAATCACAAGTCTAACTCAACCAATTAAAAATAATGCTTTAAATATTAGTAAAGAAAACTCTAACTACCGACTAGTCTAGATCAAATCCGATATAATCGGTGAAAGTAATTTACTAATACTCAGAAATTAAATGTATTTTGCAGTTAAGCACATAATAAAATAAAAAGTCAAACTAGAACAAACTCTTGAAACCCAATTGGTTTCATCTTAGCCTTGGCGAAGGGTTTAGCTTTCCATGGTAGCGGTGGTCATAGCATTAGTGGAATCCATCTCATCACGAACACGAATCCCGAGAAAATGTTGCAATTGTCTGTGGTGGCTCTTACAGGTTCTCGGGGCGCCAATAGCCAAAACTGATTTGAAAATCAGTTGATTCCCGCCAAATCGCGCGGCTCTGGTCTTCGTCTCCAGCGCAACGCGTTCTGCTCCGCCGCTGCTGCTTCGCTCCTCGCGAGTTTCCTCTTCTCCCGACCGGCTCCGGTACCTGCAAGTAGGGATGGCAGTGGGGCGGATATTCACGGATATCCGCCCCACCCAATCCGTTTGGGGCGGTTTTGGATATGGCTGAATGGGTTTTCGGGTGGTTTCGGGTATCCAAAAAATATCCGTTCACTATTCGGGGCGGATACGGATTTGGCCATATCCGCCCCGCGGATATCCGTTTATCCGTTTGTTAGGTAACATTACAACAATACCCTTCCCCTATATAAATGGATTAAACCCTTAATCCCTCCCCCTCCCTCTCCCTCTCCCTCATTTCCCTCCCTCACACCCGCCTCTCCCTCTCGGTCTCTCTCTCTGCCTCTCACACACCGAGGAGTCGAGCGAAGGCGTCTCCATCCTCTTTTCCTCTCACACACAGAGACGCCTTCCCTTCGTGTGTGAGGAGCGATTCGAGCGAAGGCCGAAGGGAAGGGTCGTCGTCCGCCTCCTCTCTCACTGTCCCTTCGTCTCTCTCACAGGCTCACTGCTCACAGCGAAGGCGGAGGCCGTCCGCCTCTTCTTCTCTCTCACAGCGAAGGGCAAAAGGTGAAGCTCGTCCGCCTCTTCTTCTCCGATCTCTCTCACAGCGAACTAGCGAAGGCGAAGCGCTCGGCCGTCGTCGTTACTCGTCACCCCTTCTCCTTCTCTCCTTCTTCTCTGAACTCTGATCTACGATCTACGATCTACGATCTGATCTTAGATCCAGATCTTAGATCTTAGATCCAGATCTTTGATCTTAGATCTTGATCTTTGATCCAAGATCAGATCCAGATCTTTGATCAGATCCAGATCTTTGATCCAGATCTTTGATCCAGATCTAAGATCAGATCCAGATCTAAGATCAGATATCGGATTGTTTTTTTTTTTTAATATAGCAGAGATCGTATGTTGTAATTTTTTTTTTGAATTTGTTGTAATTTTTTTTTTAGATCAGATAGTCAGATCTGATCTTTAGAAATTTTTTATTTTTTTTTGTAATTTGTTGTATTTTTTTAAATTTGTTGTACGTATAAAATATTGCGGTGTAAAATATTATATATTGCTATTTGCTGTTAGGTAAAATATTGCAATAAAAAATATGCTATCTGTTACTCTGTAGTGTAAATTTGTTGCATGTAAAATTTGCTTTGCGGGGCGGATCGGTTGGGGTGGGGATTCAAAATTCACCCTTTAAATCTATTTTATGCGGATATTCGGGGTGGGGCGGATATCCGTAAATCCGTCTGGAGCGGGGGCGGTTTTGAACATTATTGCTAAACGGATATGCGGGGCGGATTTTTATCCCCGCAATTCTCAGCGGGGCGGGGATGGATTTGCTTAAATCCGCCCCAATCCGCCCCGTTGCCATCCCTACCTGCAAGAGACAGAGAGAGGGTGAGAGAAGAACGAGAAGGGGAACAGACAGAGAGAGAAAAGAAGGGGCGGTGCTCTTGCGAGCTATATTTTGCAGCGGTGATGGTGGTGGCTGTGAGAAAGAGAAACAGTGAGAAATAGAGAGGGAAACAGGAAGGAGGGCCGAGAGAGATCAGCGAAAGAGAACAAAAAGGAGGGAGACAGGGCGGCTGCGAGGGAGGTAAACAGGGACGTGTTCCCTGTTTTGCTCGCGAGGTGGTGGTGGTGGTGCTCGGGTGATGGTGGAGGATGTGAGAGAGAGAGACGTCGAGATGAAGGCTGATGGTGGTGATGGCGAAGCTTGGTGGCGAGGTGAAATTTTTAACGTGAAACAGGGTTGTCACGCCCTTGTTTCACGGTGGTTAGTGGCGGCTGTGGTTGTTGGACGGTGGCGAGGTGGTGATGGCAGGATTATCGCACTGCCGGCTTTCCTATCGAGTTAGGATTGCTGGCAGGGTGGATTGGTGTGGTGGCTGGAAAAGAGAGGAGGAGAACACCAGTAGGAAAAGGGAGGGACCCATAAATTAGGGTTATTGGGTTTTATAGAAAATTAGGATAATTGTGTTGGGTTAACTGCACCCTGTCTCTGCTCGTCAATACCAAATTGCTTATTATCACCTCGAACTTCGCATTAATCCGTTAACGCTCTGAATCCTAAAAAATACAAAATTGAAATAATTAATATAAAATAGATTGTCAAAGTGAATAACAAATATAAATTAGGTGGCATTCTGTGTAATAATTAGATGAATATCATCATCCTCCTCTTTCCTTCATCTGACCGCCTCGCCATTATCACCTCTCCTCCTTCTCCCTTTCACCACCACCACCTCGCCACTTTTCCTCCTCCTCTTCCTCCCCTTTACCACCACAACCTCGCCACCTCTCATCCCACCTCCTCCCATCTTTTTATCTGGTTTTTTTTTTTTTTTTTTTTATCTTATCCTCCTCTTTTTTTCGCCCTATTTTTTTCTCCTTTGCCCTCATGGAGGTTCTAGCGAGTGAGTTTGTAAAAAAAAATTGTTGATGGTGCACCAAGATCAGAGTTACCGTCTTAGTTTTTAAAAAGTATGCTAGGTGCACTCGAATTTTTCAAATCGATGGTGCAACAAAAACACAGTTACCGCCTCAGTTGTAAAAAGAATGCATAAAATACTATTTGCAACTGAAAATGTTGATCTTGTTGATAGCCAATAGTAAATGTTGGTGTCTGATCCGAGATGTCCATATGTCTAGTTTGTATATATAGGAATTTTTTGAGATGTTCGTATGTTTAGTTTGTATATATAAGAATTTTGAGTTGTTAGTTATATCATGAAGTTAGGAATCTTGGGAGTATTTGCAATTGCATTTTCATTGCTTATAATATTTGCATGCATAATATATGAAAAATACAACAAAAACACTTATATTTGTAGATTCGCTTTGCAAGATTTTATTTTTCCTTTCAAATCAAAAAATAAAATTCTGCTTTTTAATTCCTGCTTAAGACTTCAGCTACTAGAATGAATAAAAAGAGGAAAGAGGGTTTCTGTGTCTAAGACCTATTGAGGATTTGAATATAACTCTTGTAAGTGTCTTGAAACATAACTAAGTAGTAAGAGGCTATACCCAAACGCAGCGGCTCATGCGAGCTATATACCTATTTTTGCAGCGGCTTATGTGAACTTGTCCAAAATGCTTACAAAGATCTAAATGCAGCGGAACGTGCGAGCCTAAGACACCTCTTCGCACGAGCTACTGCGTTTGGACAAAAAACAGACTCTGTCCATTTTATTTTATTTTAATGTTTTTTTTTCATTTTTTCAATTCCAATGGGTTTGCTATAGTATTGACATATTTGATTTATTGCTAAACTAATTTGTGACATTTTCAAGTTGGGGTGTTCAAAAGTGATGTTTAGCAATATGCCAATAATGTAGCAAACACATACGAATTTAAAAAAATGAAAAAAAAGATTCAAATAAAAAAAATAAAAAATGGACAAAGTCTGTTTTCTGTCCAAATGTAGTAGTCGCTGCGAGTTGAGTTCATATTCTCGTAGCGACCGATGTGTTTGAACAGATAACAAACTCTGTCCATTTTTTCATTTTTTTCAATTCCTATGGGTTTATACAATATTGACATATTTGATTTATTGTTAAATACCACTTTTGACATTTCCAAGTTGGGGTGTTCAAAAGTGGGGTTTAACAATAAATCAAATATGTCAATACTGTAATAAATCCATAGGAATTGAAAAAATGAAAAAAATTCAAATACAAGAAATGGACAGAGTCTTTTTTTTGTCCAAACGCAGCGGCCGCTGTGAGTTGAGTTTATATTCTCACATTGACCGCTGCGTTTGGACAGATAAGATACTCTGTCAATTTTTATTTTTTTATTTTATGTTTTGTATTTGAATTTTTTTTTACATTTCCTATGAGTTTGATACACTATTGACATATTTGATTTCTTGCTAAACTTCACTTTTGAACACCCCAACTTGAGAAGTTCAAAAGTAGGTTTATCAATAAATCAAATATGTCAATATTGTAGCAAACCCATAGGAATTGAAAAAAAATATTCAAATACAAAAAATAAAAAAATGGATCTGTCCATACGCAACACTCTTGCGAGGATGTGTCTTATCTTCGCATGAGCCGCTGCATTTTGGGCAAAAACCTGACTCTATTTCAAGCAATCGCCTCCTTTCCGTGATTTGTAAGATCACATTCGCTTCCATTTGCTGCGGTTGTTATTATTGGGCTCATTTTTACCCCTGTGTTTGGGTATCTCGGGGAATTGTTTTCACTTTTTCTTTGTCATTGAGGTTCAAGCAGCATTTTAGAAAATGTTAAAGCATATATGGGAAAACCACCATGGTTGCATAATCAGAAGAAAATAACTTGGGAAGACACAAATAATTGATTGGGAAGACAAATTGAGTTGCTTGAGAAGACTTATAGTTCAAATGTTCCTGGCCCATATCCGTAATAGTTTGGGGTGAAGGGTCAAGTCTAGAGCTTTGGGCTTTCTATTGTTGCTTGAAAATTCACCCTCGCTTTTGAGCTTGCCCGTCGAGATCCTCTAATACCCACTAAAACCCTTTCCCTTATCTTTTTCTTCATTAAGCTCTTCAGTTTTTCTTCTCGACTGGTTGCTTGAAGCTCAATTTTTTTGAAATCTCACTAGGCTTTTCTTGTTCTTTTTGGGTGTTTGATGGAGCCAAATTCGTCAGAAGCCTTGATCAAGATCTTCATAACCCATACAATGACATTAATGGATCTCTATAGGTGGTTGCTAGATGCATTCTTTAGGATCGAAATGTTTCTTCTGGGATGCCAAATGATAGTGGTGAATGTTGTGGTTTTCTCAGAGCGGTAGATGCAAGACGTTGAGTTAGTTGTAATCAAGCTCATGAAGAATTGAAATACACGAAAAATGTTGTGTTAGAAACATTAATGGCATGTGCCTTTAAATGAGGGATATTTTTGGATTTTAAGAAAACTTAAACAGTCAATGGAAGTCAAGTATGTTGACTGTTACAATTCGAGTGTTAGACTATGTTAATTTTTAAATGAATACTAAACTTAATCAGGCATAAACTAATGAAGACTAAACTCAAAAAAACTTCTAGTTTTGTGAGTAATAGGTTTCACATATTTTCATGGGCGGAGCCACTTGCCCCCCTTCAACTTTTGAAAATGTTGTTGATTTACTTATAAAATAGTGGGGTCCACTTGGTTAATACTACTGATTGTCCCCTAAAAATTATGCATTTCTTCTTTCACTCCCATTTTGCCCCCTCACATTTTCTTAAATGATTGGTCCATTACTCCACTAATTCACATAATAATTATTTGCCCCTCTTCCATGAGAATTCTGGCTCCGCCCATGATATTTCATGTATACTCGAAAGTCATTATATACATTTCATATATCTTCAAAATTTTACATTTTTTCTTTACCCACCAAAATATTTCTTGAAATATTTGTTAAAGTCAGGAGACCAAAATTAGTTTAGAAAAACGAAATCACAATCCTTGCTTGTTACTAAGATTGAGAAGGAGAGAGCTTAAAGTTGTGTCTAACTTGCCCAAATGTTCCTGGCCCATATCCGTAATAGTTTGGGGTGAAGGGTCAAGTCTAGAGCTTTGGGCTTTCTATTGTTGGTTGAAAATTCACCCTCGCTTTTGAGCTTTGCCCGTTGAGATGCTCTAATACCCACTAAAACCCTTTCCCTTCTCTTTTTCTTCATTCAGCTTTTCAGCTTTTCTTCTCGACTGGTTGGTTTCCAACTTTCCATTGGAAGCTCAATTTTTTTTTAGTTTCGTCGATTTGATCACGTTTGCTCTCCTCTCTGAGCGAACTCGTTTAAACGCAGAGACGGGACTAACAACAACAACAGTGGGAGATAAAAGATGAAGATCGAAGAAGTTCAATCGACCACCAAGAAGCAAAGAATAGCTACCCACACTCACATCAAAGGCCTGGGGCTGGAGGTACTTTCTCTTTCTCTCCATCTCTTCTTCTTAAAGGAAGGAGCTTTCTTTCATCTCGTCAAGTGTTTCAAGGGAAAGAGGTTTTGGGTTTCTTTCCCTTATCAATTTTATGGAATGTCATTAGCAGATTGAAGTAAGTTTATGGGTTTGGCCTAATTTTACCTTTTTGTCCTAGTGTTCTGGGCTCTTTGAGTACTTCTTTGTATGATTTAGTTGAATGAAAATGTCAATTTTAGTGTCTATAGAAATGGGGAGTGTTTGTTTTTGGTAAATTGTGTAATGTTGCTTTTTTTTGAGCTGTTCTATCCTATGGCTTCTTATAGCCCCATTTGATCCTCTCTTATTTATTTATGGTTTTTTTTTTATAGTCTGGCCTCATTTGTTCATGCTCAATAGAGTTTAGCCTTTGTTTTTAATTTTAATTGGGTCTAAGTGCTTTACTGGTTATATTTTCTTTATAGACCAAAATACCCTAATTTAAGAGTGCAATATCACTGACCAACCAAACTCATAATGCAGATCTCGTAATCCAATAGATGAAATACAAGAGTAACTCCATTTTTCTTCCTTCCCCACCGCATCTATAGATCTTCTTCCCTGATGTAAACCCAAACCAAACCGCCACAACAAACTTATACACACATAATAAAGTCCCTAATGCACAAACACGATGAAAATTCCAACAACACAGTTACATTTGATTCAATCATTCATTCATAATAATTAATTAGGAGGAGAGAGAGAAAAAGAGTGAAAGAGAGGCTTCTAAGAAAACAACACAACTTGTAAGTAAGAAAAGAAGAAGAGAAGAGGCGAGAAGGATGAATGGATTTTTAAGTGGAGAAAGTTGGTTTTATACCATTTGTTGTTGTATTCATGGTTTTATACCATTCCCATCCTCCACTCTTCATATTAAGCCCTCTTTATCTACGCACCAGAAACAAAGCCATCCATCATATTCAATTCAATGAATGATTAACCACCACCGCCACTGCTGTGTCTCTCCTACTGCAACAGTAAACACAGCCTAAACATCAGTATTTCCTCGCACACATCTCGAGAACATCAAATCTGTAGAGTCACAAGCTCAAAGCATTTTTATTTTATTTTTTTAGCTTTGCCTTTGAGGATGTCATTTCTTGGTATAGTTCATGACCAAACTCTTAATAGATTTGATATTTGTAACCGAGAGTTAGTCAAGAATGCAAAAAACTATGGATCAAAACTCAAAACTTTGTATAGATGAAAAAGATGAGGTGGATTTTAACTCTATTCCATATTTCATCCTTTGGATTACCCTGATATCCGCACTATGAGTTTTGGTGGATTTGTCGATATTGCACATGCCTTAAATTAGGGTATTTTGGTACACAAACAGTTCTATTAGAAAATGAAGGTTAGACCCAATTAAAATTTAAAACGATGGTCAAACTCTATTAGGTATAAACAAATGAAAGCCAAACTGAAAAAAAAAACCCATTATTTATTTATTTAATTTAGATGGGTCAGTTGGCCTTCAGAGTTTGCTTTATACTCCGTTAGCTATTATTTGTTTCTTAAATGTTAGTTTGTATGGATGTTGTGTTATCCAAGCCATTGGAAATGCCATTCTAATGGCTGCTGGATCTGTTGGTCAAGTTGGGGCAAGAGAAGCTGCGGGTCTTGTTGTTGATATGATAAGGCAAAAGAAGATGGTTGGCCGAGCGAGTTAGAAATATATGAACAAAGTGAAACTCTGCAATTGCTTGCCAGAGCAATACAGAGAGCTTTATATGTATTTATAGGTATTGCAGATTACATCTTGGAATCAAGAACTCTCACTAACAAACTACATGTCATACTAACAATTTATCATAATACACTAACTAATTACAGCTCATGCTAACAAACTATCTTGGACTCTTTCTATCATCCTATCTTGGACTCTTTCTATCATCCCCCCTCAAGTGCATGAGGCAGGGAACAAGACCAAGATGTGACTTGAGATAAACCTTGCACTTGTAAGATGCTTTGTGAGAAGATCCGCAGGCTGCTCAATGGTAGGAACAAATTTGAGAAGCAAATCACCTCGGAGAACATGATCACGGATGAAATGCAAATCAATCTCAATATGTTTGGTCCTTGCATGAAAAACTAGATTCTTAGCAAGGTGGTAAGCATTGACATTGTCATACCATAGAATAGGAGAACTGGGAAGAGGAACACAAAGCTCCTTTAACAAAGCCTGAATCCAGATTACCTCAGAAGTGGCAAGAGCAAGACCACGATACTCAGATTCAGCACTGCTTCTGGAGATAACACGCTGTTTGGTAGCAGACCAAGAGATCAAATTACCACCTAAATAAACCAAGTACCCACTGGAACTGCGTTTGTCATCAGGATTAGACCCCCAGTCAGCATCAGAGAAGGCTTCTATAGCAAGATCACGAGCAGGTTGTAAGAGCAATCCATCATGAGAAGAGCCTTTCAGATAACGCAGAATGCGCTTGACAGCCAACCAGTGAGATGTCGTAGGTGCTTGCATAAACTGACAAGCCTTATTGACCGCAAAAGCAATGTCTGGCCTGGTCATGGTGACATATTGGAAAACACCAACTATGCTGTGATAGGCAGTAGCATTCATAAGGGGAGTTCCATCAGACTGTGACAAGGGTTTGCCAACAGCTCCTGGAGTTGGAGAAGGTTTGCAATCCATCATATCAGCACGAGTAAGTAGATCAGCAACATATTTGGCTTGTCTGAGATGTAGTGCACCATTACAGTGATGAACTTCAATACCCAAGAAGTATGACAAAGGACCCAAGTCACGAAGAGCAAAGACTGAATTCAGTTGAGCAATAAGCGAAGAAATATGCCTCGAAGAACTGCCAGTAACAATTATACCATCCACGTAGACTAACATGATAAGAACAGAATGTTTATCAAACCTGACAAACATGGAACTATCTGTCCGAGAAGCAGTGAAACCCCATCTTAGAAGAGCACAACTTAGCTTAGAAAACCAAGCACGAGGCGACTGTTTTAGACCATACAGTGACTTCCGTAGTTGACAAACTTTAGATGGAAATTGGTTGTCTAAAAAACCAGGTGGTTGAGTCATGAATACTTGTTCTTCAAGATCGCCATTCAAGAAGGCATTATTAACATCAAGTTGTCGAACATCCCATTGAAAACTGACCGCAATGGTGAGAACAATACGAATAGTTGCAGATTTTACTACAAGGCTAAACGTCTCAAAGTAATCCAAGCCATAGGTCTGATTGAAACCTTTGGCAACAAGGCGAGCTTTGTATCTGTCAACACTCCCATCAGGCTTGTATTTGAGTCTATAAACCCATTTACAACCTATAATGTTCACATTACTAGGTGGATCAACCAAAGTCCAAGTGCCATTTTTATGTAAAGCAGAAATTTTCTGTTCCATGGCGTGAACCCAGTATGGATCCTTGAGAGCTTGTCTCAAAGTAGTAGGTTCTGAGAGTTTAACAACAGATAGATCAAGGATTTGTTTCCTCTTTAAAATGCCAGCCATAGAACGAGTAAACATGCGAGTTGGAAGAGAAGATGATGGTATGGATTCTGTAGGAGGAACATCAGTTGGAAGCGAAGGGACTGAACTAGTAGGCGTAGGAGACAGAGTAGAAGATGTAGGAATTGGAAGCGAAGGGACTGAACTAGTAGGCGTAGGAGACAGAGTAGAAGATGTAGGAACAGGAGAAGGAGCATTAGTTGGAGGCAAAGGAACTGAACTAGTGGAGGACTGAGGAACAAAAGAAGTAATCACAGTGGACAACTCATTTGGAATGGGAACTGATGGAAGCAATGAAGTAGAATTGTGCATAGGGAAACTATATTCATCAAACACTACATTTGGAGAGACATATACTCGACCAGAAGCTTGATCAAGGCACAAAAACCCCTTATGATCTAAACTATAACCCAGAAAGACACAAGCAACTGATCTGAATTGGAGCTTATGCTGATTATATGGGCGAATGAATGGAAAACATAAGCAACCAAAGACATGAAGAGCACGGTAGTCAGGAAGTCTATTTAGAAGAACCTGATAAGGGGACTTATTACTAAGCACTTTAGTTGGCATGCGATTGATAAGAAAAACAGCTGCCTGAAAAGCATATTTCCAAAACTTGAATGGCATATGAGCATGGGCTAACAAAGCAAGACATGTTTCAACAACATGTCTGTGTTTACGCTCCACTCTACTATTTTGGGAAGATGAATGTGGACAAGAGAATCGATGTTCAATGCCAGAATCTAATAAAAAGGATTTAAAAACCTTAAATTCACCACCATTATCAGATTGAAGGCATTTAATGGAGGTGTTAAATTGGTTTTCAACACGAAGTTTGAACACCTTGAACATGGGCAAAGCCTGATCTTTGGTCTGAAGTGGAAACAACCAAGTAAACCTTGAAAAATCATCGACAAACAAGATAAAAAAGCGAGCACCAGAGGTGGATTTTACAAATGCAGGGCCCCAGATGTCAGTATGAACAAGTTCTAAAGGACTAGAAGCATGAAAAGATGATAAAGAAGTAGGTAAACGATGACTCTTTGCAAGTTGGCAAGCTGAACAAATAGAAGACTGAGATTTATTGAATGGAACATTGATGAACAACCTTTATTGAAGGATGGCCTAGTCTATAATGCCATAACTGCTCATTGTTAGCAATACACGAAGTAAGGAAAATAGTAGAAGAACTAGAAAAGTAGACAAAGCAGATATGCTGGAACATGAGGCAAAAACAGTCTTGGGAGCAGGAAGAACTGACAGCTTGTATAGGCCATTTTCAAGTTTGCCTCGAGCCAGAACCCTCCTCGAATGTGGTTCCTTCACAAAGAAATGATTAGACCAAAATTCAATGAACACATTGTTATCAGAACAAAGTTTAGCAACACTAATCAGATTGGTGGATAGGGAAGGTACATGAAAAATTTGTTTAAGGAGGAAAGACGAAGATGGACTATGAGAAGAAGAAGAAGAAGAAGAAAAGGTTAGAGAACCAACACTAGAAATAGGAAGAGACATACCATTACCAACGGTGACCTTATCTGAGCCCATGTATGGAGAGGAATTAGCAAGGCAAGCTTGATCATTTGTTAAATGATGACTAGCTCCTAAATCCAAGTACCAGCCTTCATTGTGGAAAGGATTTGAAACTGCTGCTAAGGCTGGCATGCTTGGTTTGAAGTCAGTTGAAGAACTAGAATGCAAAGAACCAGAATTTTGAAAATTAACATCAAAGCGATGATAACAGGCAAGCGCTATATGTCCATATTTGCCACACAACTGACATTGTGGCTGATCATTGGACTATTTATTACTGTGATTATTGGAATGACCACCTTGTTGACTGTGATTGGAGCCATATTGCTGTCCATATTGCTGACCATTGAAGTTTCTTGCACGACCTCGTCCCTTATTAGACTGGCCACCATAATTTCTTCCTCTGCCTCGACTAAATGACTGACCATAGTGCTGACCAAATTGCTGTTTATAACCAGAATTGGCCAAATTTGCTGAAATGGGTGGAAAACTATCCACAGAGCCTTGTTGCTCAAGCCTATTTTCAAAGGACAACAACATACTATGTACAGATTCAAGCGAGATCTGATCATCTCGGACATTGATTGCTGTGCTACTGAGTTATATTCAGTGCCTAAACCATTTAAAAGATTCATTATATGATCTTGATCTGAGACTAACTCACCAATGGCTGCTAAATTGTCTGCTGCACTCTTGATCTTCATGATGTAATCAATCATGGACAGTGATCCTTTCTTGGTAGACTGTAAGTCTAATCGCAATTGCATGATCCTAGCTCTTGAAGAAGAAGAAAAGATTTGTTCTAAAGCCTTCCAGGCTGAAAAAGAAGTGGTGTGACCGATGATTTGAGCCATTATGGCCGGTGTAAGAGATGCATAAATCCAACTTAGGATTGTGCGATCTTGTCTTCTCCAAGCAACAAAAGCAGGATTGATAACTCCTGTACTTAGTTCTTTTGTTGGACAAACTGAAACTCCTTCAATGAAATCTTCAAAACCATTTGCAAAGATTACATTCTCAATTTGAGATTTCCAAAGTACGTAATTGGATCTATCTAGTTTTACTGGCAAAGTGTGATTCAAAACTTGATAAGAAGAAGTGGAAGACACAGTGGATGTCTGACCTGTATTGAGAGAACCAGAAGAAGATTGTGTTGCCATTGATAAGAGAAACTCTATAGCTCTGATACCAAGTTAGAAATATATGAACAAAGTGAAACTCTGCAATTGCTTGACAGAGCAATACAGAGAGCTTTATATGTATTTATAGGCATTGCAGATTACATCTTGGAATCAAGAACTCTCACTAACAAACTACAGGTCATACTAACAGTTTATCATAATACACTAACTAATTACAGCTCATGCTAACAAACTATCTTGGACTCTCTCTATCATCCTATCTTGGACTCTTTCTATCAGAGCGCTTCTACTTGCTTGAGAAAACTGCATTGGCCCTTGGAATATCTCAAAAGCTTGGAAGTATGGTAGTATTCTGATTGTATCTCTTATGACATCTGTTCATTTTCGTGGTTCAAATCTTGTGTCAGCTAATTACTTACTAATGCAATCAAGTTGGTTAAAGTTTGCTTATTTATTTTCAATAAAACTTACCTTTTCTGCTTAAATAATCTACAACGTTGAAATTTGCTTCTTGAACATGTTCTTTATTTGTAATTTTGTTTTAGTCTAAAGTGATCAAGTTTTCTGTATTAACAATTGCAGGTTCCATTCTGCCCAATGGTTGGATCAGAAGTATATTCATCCGAACTAAAGAAAACCAAAAATTCTAACTGTCGAGGGAAATGGCGTGGAAAACAGCGAGGGGTGGGGGGGCGTCCATCCCCCCGGGATGCGTGCGTTGAAAAGTCAAGTGCGCATCCCGGGGGGGATGGATGGTCCCCCCCTACCTGTGGGGTCCCTCGCTGTTTTCCTCGACACTTAGACGGGTTCAAAGAAAACAGAGGTTCTGATGGAAAATTTTAGAAGGGCTATTGGTCTACTTATCAAGGAAAATAAGGAGGTCTATGAAGGAGAGGCAAGAAATCTATAAGTTTTATCATTTTCTTTTACTTGTTGATGAATGCAATTGCTATTATGGAAGATTAACATAATGTCACAGAGACACAGGGTGATATTGAAAACGCTATATGTGAGGTAAGCCATTGTACTTGTATGTCTTCGGTTAGCGTCACTAACAAGCCTGAAGGTTCAGTAGGTGTGATAGACTGATAGGGATATGTATACACCTGACTTATAGCACAGTTTCCACCGGACAAACAATTAGATCTCCAAACTTTTGGGTGGTGGTTGCAAAAAATTACTAATGACTAGAATTAGTAACTAGTGACCGAAACTACTTAATCTGAAAACTATGGCCCTACATAGTCTCCACCCAACTAAATAATTAATTAAAATATAATCCTAATTTCCATCAGATTTACGGACGAGTAACTTCAAACCCCACTCTTGAGGGTTTCTGAATGTGGCCAAAATGTTCGGACGGACACTTGCATCTGAAGTTGGTTCCTGGATATGGTTCTCCTTGGTAGTGATCTTTTATATCTATAATTCTACTTCTGTTGCTCCTCTCACGCAGCCTCTTTGTTTTCTGATTTATATGAATGAAAATATTTATTTTATTATTAATCTTTCACTTGTTTCTATTGGTCTAATGTGAAACTGAGAGAATGACTGGTGGCTATGGAAAAAATATTAGTCATGTAATTATAGGGCTAAAAACTGTCAGAGGAACCAAACAACTGAAGTTGGATCCCACTATTTATGACGCTTTACTCAAGGAAAAGGTAGCATGTTATACTTGTTCACTTCTAGTGTGGCCAGTTATTTATTTAATTATTTTTCAAGTTTTATATCTATAGTGAATATGATATCAATTCTTTATGAAGAAGAAGTGTGGTATTTCTACAAGGATGTTCACATGCTGAGTTTTGGGGGATACTGACATCTCAACATTATAACATCTCCAATATGACCTTCAGGTTGCTGTTGGTGATGTCATATACATCGAGGCAAATAGTGGAGCAGTTAAAAGAGTTGGTCGAAGTGATGCTTTTGCCACACAGTTTGATCTTGAGGCAGAGGAGTATGTTCCACTTCCTAACGGAGAAGTTCACAAGAAGGAGATAGTTCAGGTTTGTGCTATAATACTCCTTTATGTTAATTGATAGTACTGGTGGTGGTAGTGTGATCAATTAATACATGGTTATGCCCCATGTTTGATGATTATTTAAACACTTGATCAGTTTGTTGTATGTTTGTTTTGAGAGCATTACACAAGTCATCCATCAATTTGAGAAGATTATTTGTACTAATCCATATTCATTACAAAAATAAATACTATGCTAACCAAGTGGAAAGAGCTCAGAAAGGCTCTAGAAAACCCTAGTGTTCTCCCTAATTGAGAACTCCAATGGATGAAATTGTGGGTATTCAGGTTGTAGCACAACAAAAAGACTCGCATAGCTTGAACATTTTCTGTATTGTTGGAAGTGTCAAATGTAATAATATATTGTATCCCATTGCTAGCTACAAGAGTCTACTTCCAACTGGCCGGGCATATTTTCACATTGAATATATGGTTTTGAAATCTTTTGTAAACTTTTAAAGAAGGGCGAATATTTGTAAGTTTCCAATATTGTGCCAGTAATATGTTAACCACATAACTTTCTGGGGTATGTGGGTTACATTTAGTAAATGAAGAATCAATTGACACATTTGTTCCAATCTTGCTTATGTGGCTAGTGGTAAACCTACTGCTCTTAGTCAATTGTTAGTTTGTTACCGACGAGGAGGTGTTCCTTATCGTTTCTTCTATCTCCCGTTTACTTTCAGGATGTAACACTACATGATCTGGATGCGGCAAATGCTCGACCACAAGGTGGGCAAGATATTCTCTCTCTTATGGGCCAGATGATGAAACCTAGGAAAACTGAGATCACGGACAAGCTACGGCAAGAAATAAACAAGGTCTACTTCTATTATTACAAGTTCATTGAAGGTTTTTTTTTTTCCCCTTCTCTTTCTAAAGATGTTAATCTGCAACATTTTAGATTTTAGGAAGTGAAATTCACAGGTGGAGATGTACATTGATTAGATAAGTTGTGTCAATGCCAGGTTGTTAATCGTTATATTGATGGAGTGGCTGAGCTTGTTCCCGGAGTCCTGTTTATTGATGAGGTGCCTTTTCTTTAAACATTGTGTCTTAAATTTTTCGAAACCTTGTGTCTTACATTTTTTGTGGCTTTGTCCAATCTGGATTTCCAGGTTCACATGCTAGACATGGAATGCTTTTCGTACATGAACCGCACTTTAGGGAGTTCAGTCTTCGATAGTTATCTTTGCTACAAATAGAGTGGATATGTAATATAAGGTACAAACATCTACCTTTTTTTAATGCTCCATAACTTACAAAAGTCACTAGAACATTTTGAGAAAGAAACTCGTTTGATTTTCTTTGAAGTTTCAGATATGTTTATACAGGCTCAATAAGAAGATGGATTCTTCTTTTAAAAATAATAATAAATAAACATCTTTAAGTTGAGACAATTTTTACTAGATATGAGGGATAGATAGACCTGTCCAAAACTTGTAGGGGCATTCCGAGAATCAAAATCGGGACCTCTTGCACCCAAGGCGAGAATTATACCACTAGACCAAATGCCCAATGATGGAGCTCAATTTCATTACAATAGTATAACATGGATGCCTCAGTTTATTAAGTTAAGACAGATGTACAGAGTATGGGCACTTATGCAATGGATATAGCTGTTTATTATGGATATTTCACACTGAAGATTGTGTTTTGTACTTGCAGAGGAACAGATATCAGCAGTCCTCATGGCATACCCATTGAGTTGTTAGACCGTCTGGTTATTATACGGACAGAAACATTGGGCCTGCTGATATGATATTGTGGTATATGAGTTTATCAACTATCATCTGCGGTCTCTGCAATAGCTAAGAGACTGATGAATAATACTTCAAATCTATATGCTCAAGCAGAGAACTTGTTTTTTTAGCATTTTATTTGCATGTGGTCAGATTTTAGCCATCCGTGCACAGGTAGAGGAACTTCTTGTAGATGAAGAAAGTCTGGCCCTAGGAGAGATTTGGCAACATGCATCTTTAAGGTATGATATTTGATAAATTGTTATGATATTTGATAAATTGTTTTTTTAAAAATCATCATATTAGTTCTTCTCACAGTTTTGATACGCATCCTATGCCAAGTGTAGTTGCTTGGGTAGTCATAGCATCTTCTGATCACAAAGTCAGCATGTTTTGAACATTTAATGCATGTGATGTTTTAATCTGTATTCCTCAATGCATATATATGACTCGGAGCTAGCCAACCATAAGAATTGCATGTATATATGCAAATCTTATTAGAGTTTACAAGTGGTTAATGACAATGGGTTTAAATATGTTTACCTAGTGTAGGTGCTTTTTTCCACATTTAGTTATGTGAAGTAGCGGTTGTGTTGGTGGTTCTTGATTAATATTCTTTGTTTCTTCAGGCATGCTGTTCAGCTTTTCTCACCAGCCAGCATTGTGGCTAGGATGAATGGCCGTGATACCATTTGCATGGTATGTTCATACCATGGATCTTTGTTTAGGGCCATTTCTTTCGTTAAATTGATTGAAGTATTCACTAACTTTATGCTTTGATGTTTATACAGTTCAAAGGCAGATCTGGAGGAAGTGACTGCACTATATTTGGATGCAAAGTCATCTGTAAAGCCCTTCAGGAGTAACAGGAAAGATACATCTCAGAATTCTCCAGTTATCCACTTGCTTTTTCAAGAAGTCATGCAATTTACAAGTGATCAAAGAAAGATGGGACTACAAGTTACTGAACTGGTTCAACCAATTCGAATCAAACTGAAGTTTGGTTCAAATCATCATCCCAATCAAGTCATGCCGTAATGTTTTCTCGAAAATAAAATGATAGGTCCTGTTTGGTATTTTGTATCCCAAGGGATAGCCAACTTGATTTCTTCTTTCCCATTGGCTCTTTGTGATTCATGGAATACTTTTTGTTCTTTGGTGGGTAAAGAGGTGTATGTATCATCTGAAGATTATGAATTCAAGTTCCAAAAGTTAGAGAAATCAAATACAGTTATTTCCATCTGTGGTTTAAAACTTTAAATTCAAGTAGACTTGTTTCTTTTCTTTGAATATTTGGTGATGGCACAGTACAAGTTAACACTGCTGGCCATTCTTTCATGATGTTGAGAAGTAGGTCCAAAAATCTCCACATTTTTGGACTTGGGTGAAGACTTCCACTTGGGGGTGTTAATCGATTTGGTCGGTTCAAAGTTGGACAAAAACCAAATCGAACCAAACCAAGAAATAACCAAACCGATCGGTTCAGTTATTTTCGATTTTTTTCCCTTTTATTTTTTTATTTTCCGCTGCTACATACAATCGAGTTGGCTCTAGCACAAAAGGAATAAGTCAAAACTACAAAGAATGAAAATAAGGAAATGAAGTTTGGTTTGCAAAGGAGGAAAATCCAGAGACAAAGAGAGTACAAATAAAATAAAAGAGAAAGAGAAGGGGAAACAGTAAAGGAAAAACAAATGCCAACACAAATAGTTTCAAGACTCCGACTATTTATTTATAGAGAATTCTTTCAATTTTTTCTTGCCTATTTTTCTTGATAATTTCATAAGATTAAATTTTTTTTGCCCTGTCTCTCATATACACAATACTATAACATCATACAAAAAACTATAACCATAACTACATGTTTGCATCTTAATCTATCTCCACCACACCCATGTGATGATTTGAACAAGACTGAAACCTTCTATGACAATTCCACAAGTCTTGTAATTTCATCATGCTAGAAGTTTTTTTTTATCAAATCAGAAATGTCAAAACCTCTCTCTGACTCTGATTTTCAAGCTCCTCGATCTCTCCTTTGCGCCAAACCTCAATCTCTCCTCTGCTCCTCGATCTCTCCTCTGCAATAGGTCGAAAATCTTTCTCGCAATGACCGCGCAAACTCTTTTATTTTCCCCAATTTTTTCGCCAAAGCGGGATACCCGTTTTCGCCAGAGCGCGAAACTCCTCCCTCCACACAGGCGGCACGTGCAAAACGCTCTTGTTTAGCAACGGTTTTTGGCCGTTCCCCTTATAGCCACGATTTTTGGCCGTGGCAAATGAACCCACGGTTTACAGCCGTGGCCAGCTTTTGGGCAGTGATTATAGCCACGGTTTCTTATTTTTATAGCCATGGTTTTAGGCCGTTGGCCACGATATCCACGATTTTTGGCCGTGGCAACTAAACCAACGGTTTAGAGCCGTGGCCAGCTCCGTGTAGCTAAATAGGCCTTTTGGTGTAGTGAAAAAACAGGGAGCATCTCCCTGTTTTCTCGTCACGTCCCTCTCCATGTTCCATCACGCCACACAACCACCTCCATCCATCTCTCTCTCTGTGTCTAACTCTGTCTCTCCACACCTCTCTCTCTCAGTTTCTTTCTCTTTCGGTGTCGGACACAAGCCACAGCCACCGGAGGCCCACAACTCAGTTGCAACAGAAACACCTCCATGCTTCCTGCCACTCTCTGGGTTCTCTCTCCTCAATCAAAACTTATCTCGGTTTTTCTTCGTATACAGGCCGCCACCCAACGCCGATCAGCTCCGAACGCACACCCGCACGCCCAAGCAGGCCCTCCATCAACGCTCCTGCTTCGACTTTGGTTTCCCGCCTCGCTCTCTGTTCAAATCGAAGAGGAAAGGTTGGGGTGCTATCTGCACCCCACCTTTTAACCGTGTACGACCACACAAGAGGGAGGAGCGCTACTGACACCCAGTAGCGCATAAGAGCACCCCGACTGGGCTGGTGATGACGTTATTGACATCCTGGAAATCTGATGTACCACCCCACTGGACTTGGCGTTGTTTGCAATCTGCTGATCTGCTGAGTACCACCGCACCGAGGCGGCGACAAACCAAAAGGGTTGTATAATTTATTTTAATTTATTTTACTGCCTTAAATGCTTAATTGTTAATTACAATTTTATTTCAGAAATTTGATAAATTGCTTTCACCTTTCATGTTCGATTAAAACTTGATGTGTTTGGTAGTTAGATTCACATTTTATCAATATTCAAAGCATGTGCTAAAAATTATTAAGCTTAGACTTTGATTAAGTGTGCCTTAAAAAGACACTTAATGCTTGGTAAGAGTTTATTTGCTTGAGATAAATTGTCAATGTTTGACATAAATTTGATATGATTGGAATTGGATTTTAATGATCACATCTTCGGTGCAAGCAAGGGATCATCATCCCTAAAGCTTCTCGTTTATAAGTTCAGTAATTTAGATTTAAATATATTTGCTAATTCATCGGTGAGTCCAAACCCCACAAAATCCATCTCATCCATCTTTTCCTTTTATTTTATTTTTCTTATTTTTAATTTATTTTTAGTTTAGTTTTAAAAACACTGTAACCCCATTTTTCTGTAAATTAGTTTAGATAAATTCTAAAATTCAATTGCATCCACTTTCCTCGTGGGATCGACCCGTACTTGCCGTTGGCTACCAGTTAGATACCGTGCACTTGCGGTTATTATAAGTGGGTCAAATTAGCATGTTTGTTTAGGCCGGTTAAACCCGCAACATGAACCTGGTGACCTAGGTAAGGAGTACCTTGGTGATGATCAGCCTTGCAACGTAGTTGGCAAGGGTATAGCACGAATCAAGCTGAATGGGTCTATGTGGAAGTTCAAGAATGTGAGACACATTCCTGACTTGAAGAGAAATCTGATTTTAGTGGGGCAGTTGGCGAAAGAAGGTTTTGTGATAACTTTCAATGGTGATAGCTGAAATATTTCTAAAGGTGCAATGACTATTGCATGTGGTAAGAAAAATGACACTCTCTACACGACATCACAGGCAAGTGGGTGAATAGTTGTTGTTGAAATAAAAGAGGATCCTAACTTGTGGCACCAGAGACCTAGCCACATCTATGAAAAAGGACTGAAGGTCGTGCAATCAAATGGGAAACTACTTGAACTGAATTCAATTGATATTGATTTGTGTGAGAGTTGCATCCTTGGGAAGCAAAAAATGGCTAGTTTCAAGAAGTGTGGAAAAACTCCAGAAAAAAGGAAAAGCTTGAGTTAGTTCACACAGATGTATGGGGGCCAACCAAAGTCTCATCCATTGATGGAAAGTTATACTTTGTAACTTTCACTGATGATCATAGCATAAAAGTGTGGGTATACTTCTTGAAACATAAATCAGAAGTGTTTGATGTGTTCAAGAAGTGGAAGACTCTAGTGAAAAATGAGACAGGTTTGAAGGTGAAGAAGTTGAGATTCGACAATGGCGGAGAGTACATTGATGATGGTTTCAAAAGGTATTGTGATGAGAATAGAATAAGAATGAAAAAGACTTTGCCAGGAACACCACAGAAGAATGGTGTGGTAGAAAGGATGAACAAAACATTGACTGAGAAAGCCAGATTATGCGTTTGCAGGCAGGTATGCCAAAACAGTTTTGGGCAGAAGCAGTCAATACAATATGTTACTTAATCAATAGGAGCCATCATCTCCTTTGGAGCAGAAGATACCAGAAGAGGTGTGGATTGGTAAGACTGTAAACCTTTCCCACATAAAAGTTTTTTGTTGTGTTTCTTATGTGCATGCAAGTGATAATTCTAGGTGTAAGCTTGACTCCTAGTCACGTAAATATTTTTTCGTTGGATATGGTGGTGATGACTTTGGTTATAGATTTTGGGATGATCATAACAAAAAATTCATTAGAAGCAAGGATGTAATATTCAATGAAAAAGTAATGTACAAGAATAGAGATAAAACACAATCTGTTAGACAGGTGCAGAGTGATCCTGAGTATGTTGAGTTGGATGGTATGCCAGATGATGATGTGGTACAGCAAACATGTTGAAGTTTTCAGTCACAGGGTACTACACTAGAGAACATGATACAACAAAATGGTACACCATAGAGTCCAGCTCCATCCCCTACACTCAAGAGATTTTCCCAAACTTCTGCACCAAACAGAAAGTATGTATCCTCTGATTATGTAAATTATTTGCAGCTCACTAACAAAAATTGTTTGAACTACATGTTACTCACATATGCTGGAGATCCTGAATGCTATGATGAAACATGTGATTTAACAGATTCAAAACAGTGGGAGAATGCAATGGAAGATGAGATGAAATTACTCATCTCAAATGAGACATGGGAGTTAGTTGAACTACCAAAAGGGAAGAAAGTTTTGCATAATAAGTGAATGTATCGAGTTAAACAGGAACATGATGGTTCCAAGAGATATAAAGAAAGGCTAGTAGTCAAGGGGTTCTAGCAGAAGAAAGAAGTTGACTACTCAGAGATATTTTCTCCAGTTGTGAAACAGAATAAAATTAGAACTGTATTGAGTATTGTTGCAGCAAAAGATACGCACCTTGAGTAGTTAGATGTGAAAATTGCATTCATCCATGGCGACTTAGAGGAAGAAATATACATGCAACAACCTCAGGGTTTCACAGTGAATGGTAAGGAGAGTCTGGTGTGCAAATTGAGAAAAAGTTTGTATGGTCTGAAATAGGCTCCTAGACAGTGATACAAGAAGTTTGATGGTTTTATGCAGAAGAATGGCTTTTGCAAGTGCAATGTTGACCATTGCTTATACTTCAAAAGTTTTGCATCCAATTTTATTATTTTGTTATTGTATGTTGATGACATGTTGGTTGCAAGCTCGGATATGAGTAAAATTAAAATATTAAATAAGCAAATGACAAGTGAATTTGCCATGAAAGATTTGGGGCTGCAAAGCAGATTCTTGGGATGAAGATTAGCATGGATAAACATAATTTTGTTTTGAAGTTGTCTCAGGCTGAATATGTTGAACGGCTTCTAAAGAGGTTCAATATGAGTGGTGCTAAGGCTGCTAGCACACCTTTGGCAAATCATTTTAGATTGTCAGAAGACAAAGGAAGAGATAGATCACATGGCTATGGTACCGTATGCCTCAGCCATTGGAAGTTTGATGTATGCCATGATTTACATGAGACCAGACATTGCTCATGCAGTGAGAGTTGTGAGCAAATTTATGCGTGATCCTGGAAGGCAACACTGGGAGCCAATTAAGTGGATATTGCAATATCTAAGAGGTACCACTGACGGGTGTTTGTGTTTTGGTAAAATTAATCTCAAATTGTAGGGATTTGTAGATGCAGACCATGCAGGTGATGTGGACAAGAGTGGGTGATACAACATTTAGTTGGGCTTCTCAGTTGCAGAAGCCGGTAACTTTATCTGCTACAGAATCTGAATATGTTGTCATTGCTGAGGCAAGCAAAGAGATGATTTGGTTGCAAGGTTTGTTAGGAGAAATTGGTTTAAAGCAGGAAAATAGTGTTTTGTACAGTGACAGTCATAGTGAAATTTTTCTTGCCAAGAACTCTACATTTCATTAGAGAACTAAGCACATAGGTACTCATTACCATTTCATCAGATATGTTGTAGAAGATGGGAGCTTGAGAAGATTCAAGGTAGTAAAAATCCAGCAGATATGTTGACCAAGGCAGTGGCAGTTGAAAAATTGAGGTTGTGTTCAACCTCAGTTGGTCTTTCAGCTTAAGAAGACCAGGATGAGCGCAACACTATGATGTAGAATGGTTTACTGTTTTGATTTAGTCTCCAAGTGGGAGATTGTTGAGATTTGTGGAGTCTGAATATATTTTAGTTTCCTTATATGAGAAAATAGGAAATTTCCTTGTAGGATACAATAGGAAGTTTCCTTGTAAGAGACAATAAGAAGTTTTCTTGTATGATACAATAGAAAGTTTCCTTGTATGAAAGCACATGGCTTCCTTGCATGAATATATATATATATATTTCTTCTAAGAGGTTTGTGTAGAGACCTAGAGATTGAGTGAGATTTCATTGGTGGAGATTGTTGGGATAGTGTTGGTTTGAATAGTCCCATATCAACTAAGGTGGAGTTGTCACTCAGGTTTATAAGGAAGTTGTCCACTCCCTAATAGCAATGAGGCCACTCCAAATTCGAGGCCCGAATGGAAGGCCCAAGTTGCGGGTGTTGAAGTTTGGGACAATATCGTTGCTATGTATAGTGGACCAAGGTGCGCGCCAACAAGTGGTATCAGAGCCGATGGTTCAGCTGGGACTTGGCGAGGTGGAGGTGCAGGCGACACATTGTTCAAGGGATCAGGCGCAAGGTAGCGAGTCGGGTAGAGCATCGCAGGCAAGCCACCTGCGATGCTCGATCCACCAGACGAATGATCTAGATTAGGTTCCAGATCTTTGCCAAGAGAAGGTATCCTATAAGTCCGGACGAGGTGGAGTTAGTACAGTGGTTGCGACTAAGGTGGAGCCAGCAATACTGGGAATAGTCGAGCCCGTACACCAAGTGCTACCCACAGGATTTTGATTGCACATGAAACTCGAGGAGGTGTACTTCAAGATGTTGCAGACCGGTGGATGGATTGTAGGGTGTGTGACGATTCGCACCAAGGTGGAGATTGTTGAGAAAGTATTGGCTTGAATAGTCTCACATCAAGTAAGGAAAAGTTGTCACAAAGGTTTATAAGGAGATGGTACACTCCCTAATAGTAATGAGGCATTTTAAGTTAAAATCCCACACTCGAGGCCCGAATGGAAAGCCCAAGTTGCGGGTGTTGAAGTTGGGGTGGACTCCTTAATGACAAGCTTCTTAACTATGGCAGCTACCATATGTACTAACCAATCATATCTGAGGAATGTGTGCGAAACAGTACTTAAAAGCACATAAAGTCTTATCACATGTACTCCAAATCTATTTATATTTGGCATCCATGCCCAGTCAGCTGAACCAGCTTCTTAATCATTCAAAAAGTTCACCACTATCATTGAATCGTCAACTGAACCAGCTTCTTAATCATTCAAAAAGTTCACCACTATCATTGAATCAACCATAAAACTTGCTTCTAGGTAATACCACAAAAGAACAACAGCCGCAGCAACATAAATCCCAGATTTCTCCTCGCAATGACTCCTAATAAACCAGGGTTTATGATAAGCATAAAAATGGAACCAAAGCTTTTGACTCACTCCTAGAGCATTAAGGATCATATGGAAGTAGATGCATCACATATGGGAGTAGTCCAAGAAGAGTGCACTTTTAAAATTTCATAATGTAGAAGATGTAACATTGGGGAGTAGTCCAAGAAGGGATTATTACTGTTAGAACACTAAGAATCCTGAGGAATGACGATAGATGATTTATATAACGTAACCAAACAAAAGCAGACAAAGGTTAACCCACCTTTTCTATCATTTCTAGCAACCTTAAGGAGAACAATAGTTATTCTCTGTGCCAAACATTTAATTTCTTACGAATATGGCCAGGAAGCTGATGGCAAGAGGTGCAGTCATCTCCATTGTCTCTCAGATATGGTTTAGTGATGTCTATGTTGCTTATTATTCGATGCAGATGTACTCTTCATGCACAGGTTTCTCCTGAAAAACTAATTTGTATGATGTCTGATTTAGGTGAACCTCGTGTATTGAATGAAGAAATGTTATCACCAAGGACAGATTAATTGCCTGAAGCATTCTATCTGATTAAGATAGTCCTCATGTATTGAAGACGGTTTGTAAAAAATGTCGATTGTGATAGGGACTGGTGTGTTTTGGTTGAGTTTCCAGCATTAGGGATTTTGTATTTCTTTAGTCGTTGAGTTGTCCTTGAGGATGAATTATTTTTCGAATCTTAGAGTTACCCCATTATTTACCTTGGGCGGAAGAATTAATAGAAACAGAAATTGGGTCCGAGTATTGAAAAAGAGATCTCAGACAATTGAGGATGGTGACATGCCACCTAGGGAAAGACGCTAATGAGAAGAAGAGATGTTTTTAAAATTTTGTCTATATAAGTCTTTTCCATTTTATAACCTTTTTGATATGTCTATACTAATCAAAAGTTCGAAAAGATGTATTGATCAATATGTAAAATGTGTTGAAAAATATGAGAGAATGTAATAGAATATGGCAGAAGCTTCCATCACCTCCTCAAGTGGCTTGAAGTTTGTGGAAGCTTCTAGAGCAGTCTTTGGCTTGCTTAAAAATTAAGTAAGAAGAAAACAGTTTGAATAAGTATGTGGTATGTTAGCCGTCTTTGTTGACTTTGACCTGGATTTCTTAATGATGAAGTAAGAAGAAATCAATATGTTAGCCGTCTTTGTTGACTTTGACCTGGATTTCTTAATGATGAAGTAAGAAGAAATCAATTTGAACAAGTAAGTGGAGCTAACCGTCATTGTTGACTTTGACTTGGATTTCTTAAGGATGAAGTAAGAAGAAATCAATTCAAACAAGTGGAGCTAGCCATTGTAACTTTAGTTTTCTTTCTTAAGGATGAAGCAAGAAATAGAGGAGGTGGCTTCCAACCTCCGCAATTCGTCTATAAAAAAGGACCAAGGATTCGTCATTTGATCATCCCATCTTTCGGGAACATGGATCCTTAGCAGAGGTTTCTCTCTGCATTTGTATCGATGTGAGGATCATGTGAAGTTTGTAATCCGAATTCTTCAAATTTTGGGCTTCCTTTGAGAAACCAAATGTGTAATCTGTTTACCCCATCCTTCGGGATAAGGATCCTCAGCAGAGGTCACCCTCTCTACATTTGTATTGATGTGAGGATCATGTGAAATTTGTAATTCGAATTATTCGGATTTTAAGTTTCCTTTGAGAAACCAAATGTGTAATTGTTTATCTCATCCTTCGGAATCAAGGATCCTCAGCAGAGGTCTCCCTCTATGCATTTGTATCGAGGTGAGGATCATGTGAAACTTGTAAACCGAATTCTTCAGATTGTATTTGGCAGTGTTCTAAAAATCGGCCTAGGCGCTAGAAGGTAGAAAATCGCCCAGATTAATGGTTGGGCAGGCAGTTTGGGCGGTTCTGGGCAGTCTGGGCGGGATATAGGTGGCCTAGGCGGGGTCTAGGCGGACTCTAGGTGGTCTGAGCGATTTTTTTTTTAATAAGGCTGATTGTGTTCTTATTTTATTTTTCTTTCCTATTTTTTTAGAAATAAACTATTTAATTGTTTTTTATTCAGTATATGTCTAAATGTAGCAAATGATGATTACTTAATGGAATTCTCAAAGGATCTGCCGGTACCAATTTTACTAATGTAGATTTTATCAAACATAACTGAGGTTATTCATGCAATTTGAAGAAAAATAAAAGAGTACTCAAATTCAAATTTATATAAAGTACCCATCATGACCAACTTCAGTCATTTGAGTTTTAATAAATTTTGTTCACGATTGTTAATTTTTCATGTTTTTAAATTTTGCATATGTATATTGGCATTAAATTGGATGTAATTGATAAGGTATTATGTCTAACTTTTGTAAATTATTAAAGTTATAATACAAAACCTAAGACTGCCTAGGTAGCACCCGCCTAGGCCCCTGGGCGCTAGGCACCTGCTCGCCGCCCGCCCAGCGCCTAGCAATTTTTAGAACATTGGTATTTGGTTTCTTTCGAGAAACAAGTTGTATCTGTTTGTAACCGGATTTGGAAAAATGAATGATTGTTCATTCGTTCGTGGATGTAGGCGAGTTTGTTGAACCACGTTAAATTCGTGTTGCATCTGTATTTTGTATGTAACATCATTTTCTCATCCATAAGATGCAGCTCCGCCGTCTCTCGCAGAAGTCGTCACTACGCTTCCGCCGCTGTGCGCACAACTAATTTGTATCAGGGTAGCGTTGCACACAAACAAATTGGTATCAGAGCCAAAGGTTATTTTGATAGGCTCGGTTGATGTTGTATGAAATGGTGGAGTTTTGAAGGTCATTTTTGGTGCACTTGTAAATTTTGAACGACCGTTTGGAAGGTTAACTTCTACTTCTTGCACATGAGTACGATTACGTAATTTGTATTGATGAAGTTATGGTTGTTGTTTTTGGTGGAGTTACATCACCCCAATGACGTTCACTTTGTTACCTCGAGGGTTTGTTCGAAAACCTTGTGTAGTTGGCCATGTTGATGTTGCTTTTGGTGGAGTTATATCGCTCCAAAGATGATCCTTCTGATGCCTCGAGTATTTGGTATGAAGATCTGCATTGTGTATGTTCGTGCACACTATGTTTTTGGACATCTTGATTTGGAACTCCATCCTGGCAAAAGTGGAGATTGTTGGAACGCATTTGGAGGGGTGACACCCTCACTTTGATAATATGTTTGACACCTTTGGGTGTGGCGTTCGTGAAGTTCTTTGGAGGGGTGATGTTCCTCACTATGAATGATATGTTTGTGTATGTATGGAGGGGTGATGTCCCTCAATATGATTGATATGTACGTGTATGGCGATGTGAGCGCATATGGAGGGGTGATGTCCCTCACGCTTCTAATTTGCATGACATCAGGTGTATGACGCTTGGAAGCGTGTTTGGAGGGTGATGTCCTCAAGTTGTGTATAGCTCCTATGAGCATGTTTGGAGGGTGATGTCCTCAATTTGGATGATCAGTATTGAACTGATTATGTTCGCTGAAACCAACTGTTTGCTTTTCTTTGTGATGATCGGCTCAGATTTGAGAAATCTTCACCGATGTGGAGAATTGTGGAAAAATATGAGAGAAGATAATAGAATATGGCAGAAGCTTAAATCACCTCCTCAAGTGGCTTGAAGTTTGTGAAAGCTTCTAGATCAGTCTTTGGCTTGCTTAAGGATTAAGTAAAAAGAAAGCAGTTTGAATAAGTATGTGGTATGTTAGCCACCTTTGTTGACTTTGATCTGGATTTCTTAATGATGAAGTAAGAAGAAATCAATTCGAACAAGTAAGTGGAGCTAGCCATCATTGTTGACTTTGAATTGGATTTCTTAATGATGAAGTAAGAAAAAATCAATTCGAACAAATGGAGCTAGCCGTCATTGTTGACTATAGTTTGCTTTCTTAAGGATAAAGCAAGAAAGAGAGGAGGTGGCTTCCAACCTCCTCAGTTCATCTATAAAAGGGGACCAAGGGTTCCTCATTTATATTTTGTTTTTATCGAGAAACAAGTTGCATCTGTTTGTAACCATATTTGGAATAATGAAAGATTGTTCATTTGTTAGTGGACGTAGGCGAGTTTGCCGAACCACGATAAATTCGTGTTGCGTCTATTTTTCTGTATTTTGTGTTTTGTTAATCCGTAAGATGCAGCTCCACCATTTCCCGCAAAAGTCGTAGCTACGCTTCCGCCGCTGTGCGCGCAACAAATTTGTATCAAGGTAGCATTGCGCGCACAACAAAATGTGATGTTTCTCAAAGCTATATGTTAATACAAAAATGAGAGTCGTCTACCTTGTGGAACTAATGCAAAGGCGCAATTTACACCCTGAGATACATCTTCACCAATAGCCATAGTCCAAACTGCATAACATGAATTTGAGGGTTGAACTTAAGAAATGTAGAACTTTGTTCAAAAAATATATTCGTAGCATAATGTTCCTAAAAAAATTATTATTATTATTAAACTACCTTGTGTAATATTGGAGCTTCTTCTGGATAATGGTACTCTGGAAGTGAAAATGCTTCAATCTTATACTGAGTTCTAGGTATTGAGCCATTACTTGGTTATCTCCTCCGATAGTATCGATAGATCCTCTTGTAACCATGTAAATAGCCACCATACCGTATTTCTCTTGGTGGGGATTGGGGAATCAACAGTCCAACTTGAGTACCAATTGATTCAGCTACCCAATCCAAACGTCGAATGTCATCAACATTATTATACTGATGAGTGAAATAGTACATTGGCATGCCGCGATACCCTGGGAGGATAGGCATACCAATAAGCCAAATCATTTGGATCTGTGTAGAATGCTATGAATGGTCTGATATGTACAGTAATTGGAAGGGAGTTACTTACCTATCGTGTCAAAGTGTATCAAGTAGATGAATATTTTCATCACCGTTAAGTTCATAGAATGGGTACGGAAACACAAACAGTTTTGTTTCATGCATTTGCATAAATGGAGTTAGAGGATGAGGCCTTATGGCTGGGAGTGAAGCGATGTATGGCACAATATCTTTAGGACTTGCCACTGCCATTGTGTTGTCTGAAAAATAATGGAGAAAATCTGGTTAAGCCATGCATAATCCGAAACTGATGCAAGTAAATAGAGAGATCAAGGAAGTAGCCGTCTTTGTTGCCTTTTTGGATTAGTAAAGTAGTTAAACAAAGGAAGTGTTTCAACAACATATTTATTTATGCATCAGTGGGGTTTTGATTCCACCTTTTCACATAATTTGGATGAAGATAACATTATACTGAGCTTCATTTTTCGGATTCAAACAAAGATACCTTTCAAACATTAACAATCTTCTGGATTTCCCGTTATTTCAAACCAACTAACCACATCAAACTCAAGCAAGATGAACCTTAAAGGGACAACTAATAAAAAAGGGTTGAAGGCAAAAACAAGTTAATTGAACGCCTCGACTTGTACTTTAAATTTGCAAGGAAATAGCAAGCAATTATTGTTGTAAAGTAGAAACAAGATTCAAAACAATTTTAGGCTCCGCTTGGTACACTGTAAAATAATCTATTTTTCAAATTAATGCAAGTGAATTAATTTGCATTCCATTGATTTGCAATGCATTACTTTACAACGCTTGGTTGTAATTAAAAAAAAATCAAAGGCAATTCGAAAAAGTAATTGTGGTGATGGTGATTGCAAATATATATTCGTGTGTTGACTTTCGTCACTCAGTTAGCTTTATATTTATGTTGTTATATAACTTTTTATTGGCTGATATTCGTCAACGCATGATTTTGTACTAGATAGTAGATACTAGACATATGTTTGCCGAACCACGTTAAATTCATGTTACATCTATTTTTTATGTATTTTGTATGTAACATCATCTGCTCATCCATAAGATACAGCTCCACCGTTTATCGCAGAAGTCGTGACTACATTTCCACAGCTGTGTGCGCAACAAATTTGTATCAGGGTAGCATTGCCACAATAAATTGGTATCAGAGCCGAAGGTTAGTTTGATAGGCTCGGTTGATGTTGTATGAAATGGTGGAGCTTTGAAGGTCGTTTATAGTGCACTTGTGAATTTTGAACGACCGTTTGGAGGGGTAACTTCTACTTCTTGCACATGAGTACGATTACATAATTCGTATTGATGCAGTTGTGGTTGTTGTTTTTGGTGGAGTTACATCACTCCAATGATGTTCGTTTTGTTACCTCGAGGGTTTGTTCGAGCAACTTGTGTAGTTGGCCATTTAGATGTTGTTTTTGGTGGAGTTACATCGCTCCAAAGATGATCGTTCTGATGCCTCGAGTATTTGGTATGAAGATCTGCATTATATATATTCGTGCACACTATGTTTCTAGACGTCTTGATTTGGAACTCCATCCTGGCCAAAGTGGAGATTGTTGGAACGCATTTGGAGGGGTGACGCCCTCACTTTGATAATATGTTTGACACCTTTGGGTGTGGCGTTCATGAATGCCTCGACTTGTACTTTAAATTTGCAAGGAAATAACAAGCAATTGTTGTTGTAAAGTAGAAACAAGATTCAGAACGATTTTAGGCTCCGCTTGGTACACTGTAAAATAATTTATTTTTCAAATTAATGGAAGTGCATTAATTTGCATTGCATTGATTTGCAATGCATTACTATACAACGCTTGGTTGTTATTAAAAATAAATCAAAGGCAATTCAAAAAAGTAATTGTGGCGATGGTGATTGCAAATATATATTCGTGTGTTGCCTTTATTCACTCAGTTAGCTTTATTTTTATGTTGTTATATAATTTTTTATTGTCTCACATTCGTCAAATCATAATTTTGTACTAGATAGTAGATACAAGACAAATGTTTGCCAAACCACGTTAAATTCGTGTTGCATCTATTTTTTTTGTATTTTGTATGTAACATTATTTGCTCATCCATAAGATGCAGCTCCATCGTTTATCGCAGAAGTTGTCGCTCCGCTTCCGTCGTTGTGCGCACAACAAATTTTTATCAGGGTAGCATTGCGCACAACAAATTTGTATCAGAACCGAAGGTTATTTTGATAGGCCTAGTTGATGTTGTATGAAATGGTGAACTTTGAAGGTCGTTTCTGGTGCACTTGTAAATTTTGAACGACCGTTTGGAAGGGTAACTTTTACTTCTTGCACATGAGTACGGTTACGTAATTTGTATTGATGCAGTTGTGGTTGTTGTTTTTGGTGGAGTTACATCACTCCAATGATTTTCGTTTTGTTACCTCGAGGTTTTGTTCGTGCAACTTGTGTAGTTTTCTATGTGGATGTTGTTTTTGGTGGAGTTACGTCGATCCAAAGATGATCGTTTTGATGCCTCGAGTATTTGGTATGAAGATATGCATTATATATGTTCATGCACACTATGTTTCTGGAAGTCTTGATTTGGAACTCCATCTTGGACAAAGTGGAGATTATTGGAACACATTTGGAGGGGTGACGCCCTTACTTTGATAATATGTTTGACACCTTTGGGTGTGGCATTCGTGAAGTTGTTTGGAGGGGTGATGTTCCTCACTATGAATGATATGTTTATGTATGTATGGAGGGGTGATGTCCCTCAATATGATTGATATGTACGTGTATGGCGTTGTGAGCGCGTTTGGAGGGGTGATGTCCCTCACGTTTGTAATTTGCATGACATCAGGTGTATGACGCTTGGAAATATGTTTGGAGGGATGATTTCCCTCAAGTTGTGTATAGCTCCTATGAGCGTGTTTGGAGGGTGATGTCCTCAATTTGGATGATCAGTATTGAACTGAATATGTTCGCTAAAAACCGACTGTTTGCTTTTGTTTGTGATGATCGGCTCAGATTTGAGAAATCTTCACCGATGTGGAGAATTGTTGAAAAATATGAGAAAAGGTAATAGAATATGGCAGAAGCTTCCATCACCTCCTCAAGTGGCTTGAAGTTTGGGGAAGCTTCTAGAGCAGTCTTTGGCTTGCTTAAGGATTAAGAAAGAAGAAAACAAATTGAATAAGTAATTGATATGTTAGCCACCTTTGTTGACTTTGACCTGGATTTCTTAATGATGAAGTAAGAAGAAATCAATTCGAACAAGTAAGTGGAGGTAGCCGTCATTGTTGACTTTGACTTGGATTTCTTAATGATGAAGTGAGAAGAAATCAATTTGAACAAGTGGAGCTAGCCGTCATTGCTGAGTTTAGTTTGCTTTCTTAAGGATGAAGCAAGAAAGAGAGGAGGTGGCTTCCAACCTCCTCAGTTCGTCTATAAAAGGGGACCAATGGTTCCTCATTTAATCATCGCATCCTTCGGGATCAAGGATCCTTAGCAGAGGTCTCCCTCTCTGCATTTGTATCGATGTAAGGATCATGTGAAGTTCGTAATTCGAATTCTTCGAATTTTGGGTTTCCTTTGAAAAACCAAAATTTGTAATATGTGTATCCCATCCTTCGGGATCAAGGATCCTTAGCAGAGGTCCCCTTCTCTGCATTTGTATTGATGTGAGGATCATGTGAAGTTTGTAATATGAATTCTTCGGATTTTGTATTTTTTTTCTTTCGAAAATCAAGTTGTATCTGTTTGTGACCAGATTTGGAACAATGAATGATTGTTAATTTGTTCGTGGACGTAGGCGAGTTTGCCAAACCACGTTAAATTCGTGTTGCGTCTGTTTTTTCTATATTTTGTGTTTTGTTCATCCTTAAGATGTTGCTTCGCCATTTCTAGCAAAAGTCGTAGCTACGCTTCCGCCGTTGTGCGTGCAACAAATTTGTATCAAGGTAGCGTTGCGCACACAACAAAATGTGATGTTTCTCAAAGCTAGTATATATATATATAAATACAAAAATGGGAGTCGCCTACCATGTGGGACTGTTGCAAAGGCGCAATTTACACCATGAGATATATCTTCACCAATAGCCATAGTCCAAACTGCATAACATGAAATTTGAGGGTTGAACTTAAGAAATGTACAACTTTGTTCAAAATAATGTATTCGTAGCATAATTTTCCTAAAAAAATAATTTATTATTATTATTATTAAACTACCTTGTGTGCTATTGCAGCTTCTTCCGGATAATGGTACTCTAGAAGTGAAAATGCCTCAATCTTATATTGAGTTCTAGGTATTGAGCCATTACTTGGTTATCTCCTCGGACAGTATCGGTAGATCCTCTTGTAACCATGTAAATAGCCACCATACCGTATTTTATTGGTGGGCCTTGGAGAATCCATAGTCCAACTTGATTATCAACATTATTATACTGATTAGTGAAATAGTACATTGGCATGTCGCGCACCCCGAGAGGATAGGCATACCAATAAGCAAAATCATTTGGATCTGTGTAGAATGCTATGAATGGTCTAATAGGTACAGAAATTGGAAGGGAGTTACTTACCTATCGTGTCGAAGTGTATCAAGTAGATGGATGTTTTCATCCCCATTAAGTTCATAGAATGGGTACGGAAACATAAACAGTTTTGTTTCATGCATTTGCATAAAATGAGCTAGAGGATGAGGCCTTATGGCTGGGAGTGAAGCGATGTATGGCACGATAACTTCAGGTTCTGCCACTGCCATTGTGCTGTCTGAAAAATAATGGAGAAAATTTGGTTAAGCCATGCATAGTCCGAAGCGATGCAAGTAGATAGAGAGATCAAGGAATTAGTCGTCTTTGTTACCTTTTTGGATTAGTAAAGTAATTATACAAAGGAAGTGTTTCAACAAAATATTTCTTTATGCATCAGTGGGGTTTTAATTCCACCTTTTCACATAATTTGGATGAAGATAACATTATATTAAGCTTCGTTTTTCGGATTCAAATAGAGATACCTTTCAAACATTAATAATCTTCTGGACTTCCCATTATTTCAAACCAACTAACCACATCAAACTCAAGCAAGAGGAACCTTAAAGGGACAACTAATAAAAAAAGGTTGCAGGTAGAAATCAGGTACTTGAACGCCTCGACTTGTACTTTAAATTTGCAGGGAAATAGCAAGCAATTGTTGTTGTAAAGTAGAAACAAGATTCAAAATGATTTTAGGCTCCGCTTGGTACTCTGTAAAATAATGTATTTTGCATATTAATGCAAGTAAATTAATTGGCATTACATTGATTTGCAATGCATTACTTTACAACGCTTGGTTGTAATTCAAAACAAATCAAAGGCAATTCGAAAAAGTAATTGTGGTGATGGTGATTACAAATATATATTCGTGTGTTGACTTTCATGATTCAGTTAGCTTTATTTTTATGTTGTTATATAATTTTTTATTAGCTGACATTCGCCAACGTATGATTTTGTCCTAGATAGTAGATACTAGACAAACGTTTGCCTAACCACGTTAAATTCGTGTTGACTTTATTTTTTCTGTATTTTGTATGTAACATCATTTGCTCATTCTTAAGATGCAGCTCCGCCATTACTCGCAGAAGTCGTCGCTACGCTTCCGTCGTTGTACGCACAACAAATTTGTATCAAAGTAGCGTTGCACACAACAAATTGGTATCAGAGCCGAAGGTTTGTTTGATAGGCTCGGTTGATGTTGTATGAAATGGTAGAGCTTTGAAGGTCGTTTCTGGTGCACTTGTAAATTTTGAACGACCGTTTGGAAGGGTAACTTCTATTTCTTGCACATGAGTACGGTTACGTAATTTGTATTGATGCAGTTGTGGTTGTTGTTTTTGGTGGAGTTACATCCAATGATGTTCGTTTTGTTACCTCGAGGGTTTGTTCGAGCAACTTGTGTAGTTGGCCATGTGGATGTTGCTTTTGGTGGAATTACATCTCTCCAAAGATGATCGTTTTTATGCCTCGAGTATTTGGTATGAAGATATGCATTATATATGTTCGTGCACACTATGTTTCTGGAAGTCTTAATTTGGAACTCCATCCTGGCCAAAGTGGAGATTGTTGGAACGCATTTGGAGGGGTGACGCCCTCACTTTGATAATATGTTTGACACCTTTGAGTGTGGTGTTCGTGAAGTTGTTTGGAGGGGTGATGCTCCTCACTATGAATGATATGTTTGTGTATGTATGGAGGGGTGATGTCCCTCAATATGATTGATATGTACGTGTATGGCGCTGTGAGCATGTATGCAGGGGTGATGTCCCTCACGTTTGTAATTTGCATGACATCAGGTGTATGACGCTTGGAAGAATGTTTGGAGGGGTGATTTCCCTCAAGTTGTGTATAGCTTCTATGAGCATGTTTGGAGGGTGATGTCCTCAATTTGGATGATCAGTATTGAACTGATTATGTTCGCAGAAAACCGACTGTTTGCTTTTCTTTGTGATGATCGGCTCAGATTTGAGAAATCTTCACTGATGTGGAGAATTATTGAAAAATATGAGAGAAAGTAATATAATATGGTAAAAGTTTCCATTACCTCGTCAAGTGGCTTGAAGTTTGTGGAAACTTCTAGAGCAGTCTTTGGCTTGCTTAAGGATTAAGTAAGAAGAAAACGGTTTGAATAAGTAAGTGGCATGTTAGCCACCTTTTGCTTAAGGATGAAGTAAGAAGAAAACAATTTGAATAAGTAAGTGGCATGTTAGCCACCTTTAAAGACTTTGACCTGGATTTCTTAATGATGAAGTAAGAAGAAATCAATTTGAACAAGTGGAGCTAGCCGTCATTGTTGACTTTGACTTGAATTTCTTAATGATGAAGTAAGAAGTAATCAATTCGAACAAGTGGAGCTAGCCATCATTGTTGACTTTAGTTTGCTTTCTTAAGAATGAAGCAAGAAAGAGAGGAGGTGGCTTCCAACCTCCTCAGTTCGTTTATAAAAGAGGACAGTCTCCCTCTCTGCATTTGTATCGATGTGAGAATTATGTGAAGTTTATAATCCAAATTCTTCAGATTTTGGGTTTCCTTTGAGAAACCAAAATTTGTAATAAGTTTATCCCATCCTTCGGGATCAAGGATCCTTAGCAGAGGTCTCCCTCTATACATTTGTATCGATGTGAGGATCATGTGAAGTTTATAATATGAATTATTCGGATTTTGTATTTGGTTTTTTTTTAGAAACAAGTTGTATCTGTTTGTAACCAGATTTGGAACAACGAAGGATTGTTCATTTGTTCGTGGACGTAGGCGAGTTTGCCGAACCACATTAAATTCGAGTTGCGTCTGTTTTTTCTGTATTTTGTGTTTTGTTAATCCGTAAGATGCAGCTCCTCCATTTCCCGCAAAAGTCGTAGCTACGCTTCCGCCGCTATGCGCGCAACAAATTTGTATCATGGTAGCGTTGCGCGCACAACAAAATGTGATGTTTCTCAAAGCTAGTATATATATATGTTAATACAAAAATGGGAGTCATCTACCTTGTGGGACCGTTGCAAATGCGCAATTTACACCATGAGATATATCTTCACCAATAGCCATAGTCCAAACTGCATAACATTAAATTTGAGGGTTGAACTTAAGAAATGTAGAACTTTGTTCAAAAAAATGTATTCCTAGCATAATGTTCCTAAAAAAAAATTATTATTATTATTAAACTACCTTGTGTGCTATTGGAGCTTCTTCTAGATAATGGTAATCTGGAAGTGAAAATGCCTCCATCTTATACCGAGTTCTAGGTATTGAGCCATTACTTGGTTATCTCCTCCGATAGTATCGGTAGATCCTCTTGTAACCATGTAAATAGCCACCATACCGTATTTCTCTTGGTGGGCCTTGGGGAATCCACGGTCCAACTTGAGTATCAATCGATTCAGCTACCCAATCCAAACGTCGAATGTCATCATCAACATTATTATACTAATGAGTGAAATAGTACATTGGCATGTCGCGCACCCCGGGAGGATAGGCATACCAATAAGCCAAATCGTTTGGATCTGTGTAGAATGCTACGAATGGTCTGATAGGTACAGTAATTGGAAGGTAGTTACTTACCTATCGTGTCGAAGTGTATCAAGTAGATGGATATTTTCATCCCCGTTAAGTTCATAGAATGTGTACGGAAACACAAATAGTTATGTTTCATGCATTTGCATAAAATGAGCCAGAAGATGAGGCCTTATGGCTGGGAGTGAAGCGATGTATGGTACGATATCTTCAGGTCCTGCCACTGCCATTGTGTTGTCTGAAAAATAATGGAGAAAATTTGGTTAAACCATGCATAGTCCGATAGAAAGATCAAAGAAGTAGTCGTCTTTGTTACCTTTTTGGATTAGTAAAGTAGTTAAACAAAGGAAGTGTTTCAACAACATATTTCTTTATGCATCAGTGAGGTTTTGATTCCACCTTTTCACATAATTTGGATGAAGATAACATTATACTAAGCTTCATTTTTCGGAGTCAAACATAGATACCTTTCAAACATTAACAATCTTCTGGATTTCCTGTTATTTCAAACCAACTAACCACATCAAACTCAAGCAAGATGAACCTCAAAGGGACAACTAATAAAAAAAGGGTTGCTGGCAGAAACCAGGTACTTGAACGCCTCGACTTGTACTTTAAATTTGCAGGGAAATAGCAAGCAATTGTTGTTGTAAAGTAGAAACAAGATTCAAAACGATTTTAGGCTCCGCTTGGTACACTATAAATAATGTATTTTGCAAATTAATTTGCATTGCATTACTTTACAACGCTTGGTTGTAATTAAAAAAAATCAAAGGCAATTCGAAAAAGTAATTGTGGTGATGGTGATTGCAAATATATATTCGTGTGTTGTCTTTCATCACTCAGTTAGCTTTATTTTTACGTTGTTGTATAATTTTTTTATTGACTGACATTCGGCAATGCATGATTTTGTACTAGATAGTAGATACTAGACAAACCTTTGGATTGCACTAGTAAACATATGATGTCTCAGTTGATTTAATTTTCCACTTAGAAGGTTTCTGCTTATGTTTCGTGGACTTTCCACTTGGAAGTCTTTATTTCCGTGTTTTATCTTATCTTTTATTTAGCTGTGTGGGGTTTCGTTCCTAATGGCCCTCCTTGATGAAATTCTCCTTGTTTCTCAATGCATTGACATAAATTCAACCTGTTTAGTACAAACACGCTTTTGGATGTCAATAGGTACGGTACATCGAGTTCAACCAGATTGACCATCAATGGGATAGAGTCAGAAGGTCAAGGCCAATTATGTTAATTGGATCAAGGGAGGTTTTTTGGTCCTGGCTGAGTCAATGACTTGCTTTGTTTTCTACACACGGCTGGAGTAAACAAGAATTTTCCTTCCTGTTGCTAATCTTTAGTGCTAGTAGCTATTGATTTCAATAGGGGCATAGGTAACGGGATAAGATGCTCCCTTGGAATCGGTGTTGAGGTCTCCCTACAACTAAGAATTTTTCCTTGTATAGAGAAGAAAGAGACAAACATCCATGGAAAATAAATACTTCCATGGAATCATAAGGAATATATCCACCAAAAAGGCTACAAATCATAGGAAACATAACCAAATACCTTCGATGGGACAATCAACAGAGATAAGTCATGGTGAAAATTCGAGAATGCAGATTCAAAGTGAAGTTTTGAAGGTATACAGTTTATACATAGGATGTTATGAAAGTTGTTTCAACACCATATACTGTCGGAACAATGGATTGAGAATGAATGACCTCTTGGATATGGTTGTGTTTGTGTTCGTGTTCGGCTACACCAATTTATTGAGGTGTGTATGTTAGAAAAATTAGTTTCAAACCTGTTTTCATGTGAACACTAGGGAAATATGAAGGCAATATATTTGTTTGTTTAAAACCAGTTAATGGTGGAATATGAAAATTGTCCCATAAATTGGCATTCGTGTTGGGCCTTGTTATTAGGTTTATTTCCTTTAGTTGTACACTTCCGAAGAGGTATGTTGAAGAGTCACTTTAGCTTAGCTCCCCACTCTCCAGAGAGACTCTTCAACCTTTATAAATACTCTTGAGATCCTGCACTAAGAAAAAAAAAACACACTCTGCTCCTGAGGTTCTTTGATTTCAACGAACTTTACATGATAGTCCAACCACAAGTTTTGTCCGCCAGCCGAATTGACTTATAGTGTTGTTTCCTAGGAGAATGATGCCCATAAACACCCTGAGCACTGTAGTGGGGATGTATTTATCTTAAGGAAATTTTGTGAAAGCACAAGACTTGCTCTGCCATTTATTTTGAAGCAGTTTGCTTTGATTTCAGTATTTCATCTGCCATTCATAGTATTGTGCTCATTGTTACATTCACATCATATAAATCCTCAGTGTATCCACACAAGAGTTTAATGAAGTGAGTGAAATACATTGCAAGACCCTCACCCTGGAGTTGGATCAGCGAGATACGTGAGTGTGATTACATTGTGAGGTTTACATAGGAAGAAACCCCTTGCATCCAAAGGTGAGTGTGAGTTTTTTTTTTTAGGAAAATGTTACGGAATAGGTTAGGAAAGTCATAATAGAGTAGAAGTCTTAGGTGTCCTATCTCTACAAGGTTAGGTCAGAGTTAGCTTTATAAGTTTGTATTCATCAATGATATTACAACATAATACAATAATATTACAATACAATTATTTTCTTTACATGGTATCATAGCAAGGTTCTTCCCTGCCTCCAACGACTACCTAGACACAAGAGGTGGGGAAGGGAAGACAGTAGTAATAGCCTACCTCAATCAATTCAACAACACAATAATATTTCAATATCTAAAGCTTAATCTTGTCACCTAAAATTCTTCTTCCACTTTCATATCTAAAGCTTTCTTTGTGATGGGGTTTATCAAGGAAGTGTTGGGTTTCGATATGGCAAAGGAACCGGAGATACTGCAGGACTGCGTGAATGGGAGAATAACAATGTGTATGGGGGTGTATGGTTTCTGGATCTGGTGTAGTTTTTGGATTTTATTTAAGCTGCTTCATTGTAATTAACTTTGAAATGCAATGAATGTTACTTTTAAAACATACACATAAGTCCCCACAAAGCACAATAACACATACATCATTCACAACACTGAAGGGGAACAATAATGGTGGTGGATTAAAGGTCATTGCAAAGTGTTGTGAAAGGCAATAAAATGTTTCCATTGCCTAAGAGGAGATATTGCAATACCCTGTGCGGTGACTATGTGAAGGTGGGCATTAAAGGTTTGGAGTGCGAGGTGGAGTAGGGAATGTGGCGACTTTAATAACATTGAAGCAGTTTGAGAAAATCCAATCCCCTGTGGGCGACTATGGAAAATGGGACAGTATCAGGGTGGATTGAGAGGATTTTAACAACATATCAATTTCTACATTGATCATATGCCCCAGTATCAGGGTGCATTTCTGGTAGGTATATCTCTTGCCACAATAACTCATTTCAATGGTGACTAATATCATATAGGTTATAGATTTTTATGACAATTCTGATCATGCAGATGGGGCAGTCGCTGGAAGCATTCTTTCAGTGGAAAACCTTGGTTGGTCTTTTGTTCAACTGTACAGAAGCAGTAAGTTCTGTATTTAGCATTTGTTTTTACGAGGACAGTGTACTGTCTTAGCTTTTGGCTTGATAGATGCAATTAGAAATTGATTATAGGAATTCGGTGTGTTGAGATCTGATAGATGCAATTAGGTGTGTTGATTATAGATGCAATTAGAAATTGGGTGTGTTGAGATTTGATATTCTGATTATAGGACATTGTGCCTTGCATCAGATTTTTTGGATCACTCATGGCCTACACAATGTCTAATCTCAAGAACGATTCATATAAATGCAATTAGAAGACTGAATTTGTCCCCCAACTTCTCCATTTCAAACCATGGTGCCATCCAGACATCTGAAAAGGGTTGATCTTCTACTATCTAATGCCATCAGAAAACACGTCTGACATATCCAATATCTTTGTTATCTCATCTGTACCCCCCTATCTTAATATGACTTTTTTCACAAGCTTACTTCAGTAGAGAATTGTACGATAATTACTGACTAAAATGTTTAGTATCAACACATTCTTTTTTACAGAGGCAATATCAAAGATCTGTTTACTGCACACCACCTACAAAGTATTCTTCAAATGTCAACTGAGTGGAAGCAGAAGTGTTTATATACTTGTACAATGCTACCATGTACCAAACAAGGCCTGTATTTCCAAGCGATGTATAAGGTAGTCACAGCTTTAGCGATTGGGGAAACTGATGTTGCATATATCCATTTTTTAAGCATCCACGCAGTAGGTTACAAATTAACGTTTTCCTAAATACTTGAGTTTTTCTTTGCAGCCTTTTTGTACAAGAAGACACCTTTTTACAAAGGTAAATTACCCAATCTCTCGTGGCCTCTTATTTTGAGCACTTATTCTAGAGAGCCAGGCCCAGAGCGCTAAGTCTGCCCATCACCATCCATCACCCTAGAGATGTAGGGGTGGGCAAGAATCCCGATCCCGACCCGTCCAACCCGTTCCGGTATGTTCCCAAACCGGTTAAGACCAGGACAAATCGGTCTACATAGTTTTTATCTCAGTTCCGGTCCCGGACCGTTGTGAACTGGGACAAAACCGATTTTAACAAAAATAATCCCGGACCGTTCCGGTTCATCCCGGTTACTGTATCACTTCATATCTAAATCCAAGCCCAGTTATTAGCAAACCAAAGCCCAACTCAATGTTTTACCAAAATCCAACCCAATGCCAAAACAACACATGAGATGATTAATGAGAACAATAGTCAACACTACAAGAAAATGGGTTTTTAGTGGCAGGTATTTAGCAACGGTTTGCAAAAACCGACGTTAAATGCTTTATTTAACGACGTTTCTTTGACCGTCGCCAAATAATATTGGTTAACGACGGTTGTGGTTAATTGCGGCTGTGCTAACCATCGTTATATGCTTGGTCCAGATTCGGCGTGATGAAAAAAGGTACAAATGGAGTGCAATTAACAGATCTTGATTCTGTTTTATATCTTAATACCATCCAATGGATGAGGTTTCAACCCCAAACCTACCTAATTTATTTTCACTTCCTATTCTTTCTTTTTTTTCATTTTCTATTCGGTTAACTTGATATTATTTAACCTAGACTATTGTTTGGAGGAAGAAACGAAAGAGGAAGAAGAAGTGACTGTTGGTGGTCTCTTGTGCTTGTTCGATTCGTCCATCATCTTAGTTCTTCCATATCCCTCACGGTATGTCTAACTTTTGTATCAATCTGTTACAACTTGCTGCTTCTGTTACAAACTGAACACGGTCTGGCCAAAGAGCAATCTTGTTGTTGCTTGGTGAATGAGTCTCTGTTTTTAAAACAAAGCATCATGAAGCATTGAGTTCCTGCTGGTCTTATTTTTAGCAGGTTTGGCAGGTTGTTCTTGTGATTGTTCTTTCACCTTGATAGTTATTGGGTTCAAGTTCTTAGCAATGTAAAAGGTTTGTTCCTTTTGATTGGATTGGTTGAGTTATGTCAGGTAGGTTTAGGTCCTTATTTACTTGGATTGTTTGGTTATGTTTGACTAAAACAAAAACAGCTGTAAGCTCTAACTTATCAAGAAACAATTTTTTTAAGACAATTCTTTTCACCCTCACTTCACTTGAATGGTAAAACCAAGGCCTCTTCTCTTCATGGATATCTTTGCAGAAAATGATAGTGTGCATTATATGTTGTACGGGCTTGAAGAAAATTCTTGGATGTAGTTGGGTTGAGACTAAGAAAGGTTTAGAGAATTTCATAGCTGTGGAGGTTTGGTTTCAAACCTGAAGATGGAAGATATTAATGTAATGTTGGATTTGTTAGTTGAACCAATGAGAGAAGAAGGTTATGAATCTGCACTTGAGCTGGATGAGGAGAGTCTATGCAGTACAATCTAAAACCCACACGTATTATTTACCATTGTGAGTCTGAAGGTCAAATGTTGTTTCAGAAATTCAACACGTGATGATCTATACACCAAGTAACCTTGAAAATGATCTATACACCAAGTAACCTTGAAATTTAGAAATTCCACTTTGAATTTTCATGGCGTATATAAACACGGGTTTAGAATTTATAACCGCTGGTATAAATTTTATTTATTTTTAATGAGCAGTTGGGTGGAGGAATTTTCCTCTTTATATTTACGTGGTGAATATAAATGCCAGAAATACTATCTTGGCAGATAAAGTGTCAAGATTTTTATTTCTCCGACAGATACTCTTAATCCGTTGAGAGTATGCCTTTAGTGTCATTTATCATCCGCCAGAATAACCCCTTTTTGTAGTAGTGTGTAAACAACTTCATTTTTTATGATGTGTGCCAAAAACAATGTCCTTGTCTTTTGCTTAAACAAGTCCTCCATCAGTATCCTGTTTTCAACAATTTTTTTATCTGATGATTGGTAAACTTTGTGCAGTTTATTAAAGTCACCTACTATCAAAGGACAGCTTTTTACATTGTCTTTGTAAGGTACTCATGTTGGGTGTTTCTTTAATGATTCCTAGGCAAATATTATCTCAAACTTCTGAAAGTTGTACGGATGCTGACTTTCTCATGCAGAGTGGAAAACATTTATTCAAAACGGATAATTCATCATCATCATTATCAAAGCACATTTTCGATACATTCGAGGTCGGCCACACGTATTTTGGTTCTCCAAGCAATGCAGTCTTCTCACATATCCTCTCCTAATCCAAGCTCAAGTATATCTTTCTTCACCGCCTTCATCCAAGTTTTCAATGGGCGTCCTCTCCATCTACACCTTCCATTAACTTGCCAATCTAAACATTTCCTATTGGAGTCGTCCTTGGTCTCCTCCACACGTGACCAAACCACATTAAATGTCTTTCTCTAATTTTGTCATTTATACGCACGACACCTAGGTATCTCCTAATTCTGTCATTCTTAATTTTATCCTTACAAGTTTTACCACACGTTCATTTTAACATACGCATTTCTGCTGCCGCCGTCCTATTCTTATGTTGTCCCGTAGTAGCCCAACATTCTGAACCGTATAGCATAGCTGGTTGAACAATTGTCTTATAGCATTTCCCTTTTAACCTTGCAGACATTATTCTATCACATAATACTCCTAACGTCATTCTCCATTTTGTCCAACCAACTTTAATCCTATGGTCTACATCTTCTCCAATAGCCCCATTTTTTTGGATTATATATTCTAGATATCAAAAAGCCTCACATTCTGATACCTCCACACCTTCGATCTCAATTGCATTACTCTTCTCGTGATTCACCACCAAAGTGGCACACTAGATATTTTATCTTCAAATGACTAATTCTAAAACCCTTACTTTCTAAAGCCTCCCTCCACCTATCTAATTTCTGACCTAAACCTTCACCAGTCTCATCAATTAAGACAATATCATCGGCAAATGACATACACCAAGGTACATTTTCTTGTAGATGTCTCGTCAACTCATCCATGTCCAAAGTAAAGAGGTATAGACTTAAAGTCGACCCTTGATGTAATCCTACTGTCACAGGGAATTCACTGGACATCCCATCCTGTGAAACATTCCCCTTCAAGTTTAACTCCCCTACATGTGTCCCATTGAGTAGGTTCCAAAAATAATTCCTCCATCTATCTAAAATAGTTTTATCCTGCATTAAAATATTTCCATCCTCATGCTTAACACACTTAACAAGACTCAAATCCCTAGTTTTTCGTTCTCTAGCTTTAGCTGTCTTGAAGATATCATTATCCCCTTCCTTTGTACCTAGCCTATTATAAAAATCATCACATGCTCTCTTTTTAGTTTCCCCTACTGCTTTGCTACTCAATTTCTTAGCTTGCTTATAGCGTTCATAAAACTCTAGGCATCTATTTTTTGCTACTTTTAAACCATTTTTTATTTTCCTTAATGACTTGTTGCACATCAGTGTTCCACCACCACGTCTCCTTATCATATACACCTCCTCTTTTGGCTTCTCCTAACTCTTCATTCGCACCTCTTCTTATTTGATTTGCCAAATGCTCAAAAGATCTGCGCTATTAGTCCTATCATTTGGTTCTAAAATCTCACAACCCTCTGAAGCTGACTGGGCACCCAAAATCTTCTTTCTAAAATTTTGGCACACAGCTCCCTGTAAGGTCCATTACTTAATTCTCGGTCTAACATGTTCTTTTGCAATATGACCCCTATTCTTAAGACAAAAATCGAGGACTAACCGGTTATGCTGGTTTGTTAGACATTCTCCTGGTATAACCTTACAATTTTTACACCTACCTAAATCGTGTCTCCTAACAAGAAAATAATCAATTTGACTTCTATTAAACCCAATCGCAAAGGTCACCAAGTGATCTTCCATTTTTCTTAAAAAAATATTGACGATCCCAAAATCCTTAGCTAAAGCAAAATCTAGAATAAATATTCTCATATTGTTTCAATCCCCAAAACCTTGACCTCCATGAACCCTCTCATACCCAACTATATCCATACCGATATGGCCATTCAAATCCCCGCCTAGAACGACCCTATCGGAAGAGGGGAATCCGTGAACTAATTCCTCTAAAGAGTCCCAAAAACCATTCTTAGTCTCCTCATCTAAACCCACTTGAGGTGCATACGCGCTAATAACATGCACTATTTCTAGTTCTAAAGCTAATTTAATATTTATGATTTTATCCCTAAATCTCCGAACTTCGACTACTGTATCCTTAAAAACTTTATCTACCACTATTCCCACCTCAGTCCTAGTTCCATCTTTTCCAAAATAGAAAAATTTGAACCCTCCTCCTAAATCTTTAGCCTTTTTCCTCTTCCACTTTGTCTCTTGGAAACAAGCTATGTTCACCTTTCTCCTACGTAGGACATATACTAGTTCTATTGACTTACTCGTCAAGGTTCCTATGTTCCAAGAGGCGAATCTAATCATTCTATCTCTAGTTCTAGCTTATTTATCCACCTCGTCCAGAATTGTGCGAGAACTTTTGCCTATTTAACACTGCAGTCGAGAGTCGTTGTAGCGCGCCCAGGCACAGATCTACTAGGGGTCAAGTGGGGGCACTTGCCCCCAATGACTTTTGAATCATTTTTTGTTATTTGATATTTGCAGACTCTCTGACGTCGACAATGCCATCCCGCCCCGCTCCTTCTCTCCCTCCGTTATTTGCGACGCTGACGATGCCATCCCGCCCCACCCCTTCTTTTCTCCCTCTGTTCTCTGCCACGTCGACGATTCTGCTTCGCCCATTTCTTTCTTTTTACCCCTTTATGTATTTACTACGAGATAGACAACTACTCCGCCTCTTTCTCTCCCTCCCTTTCTGCTTGATTTATTTCATTTTTCCACCATTGTCATAAGCCACCAGCAACCCTAACCTTTCTTGTCTGCTTTAAAAAAGAAAATAGTTTTTTTAAATATTTTCTCGAGATGAATTCGTATATCGAGGTCTAGTTTTTTATTTTATTTTATTCATAGGATTCTTCTGGAAATACATGAAAAATTTGACCCATTAATTTTTCCTCAAGATACAGGTTTGCATCTCGAAGTTCATCCATAAGTTATTGTCTGAATGGCGTCTTGGTAATCAACGTGAGCCTTTCGATAGTCAAAGCACGTTGATTGCTTGTCGTGGGAGAGACTACAACAATGGTTAATGTTGGGGTAACCTTTAATTAGCTATTTTTGATAGGGTACAAATCACAAATAACCAAAAAAAATTGTAAACATATAATTTACATTTGAAATTATTTTTTGCCCATTAACTTTATATACCAATTTGAATTGGCCTCCATATATCAATCTTTTGCGCTTCTACAAAGTAGCTTGTTGGATCTATTTTCTTCCCCCATAGATCATATAGAGTTATGTTTAGCAATTGGTGTTTTGTATAGTTATTTATATATTTTTCAAAATTTTAGAATTTTTTTATTAAAGTAATTAATTATTATATTATTATTAATTAACTATGATTCGTCACTTCGTCCCCCTTCGACAAAAATCCTGGCTTCGTCACTGAGCGTGCTTTGCACATTTGTCACTACACCCGAGCGTAGGTGTAATACGTCGCTTATAACGAGGGACGTCTTATTTTTTTGTATTAATTTTTTTTAACCAAATTCCATGAAAAGGGATGTGATAGGCTTTTTTTTAGGTTGGTTGTCACGTGCCTAACACCAGCCTGAAGGTTTTAGTTTTAAGGATGCCCAAGTAACGGTGTGATTGGGTTTATCAGGTTTTAGCTTTATGCTACTCATGATAAAGGGTTGTGATTTCATTTTTTGAGTTAATTTCGATCTTCAATTTTAAGCAATATTTCAGTGTGTAAAAAAAACGTAAAATTTTCGAGAATACATTTATATAATGAATTTTAAGGGTATATGAAATATGTGAAAAAAAAAATTCAAATAAATAAATCAATTAAACACATTAAATGAAGCCTAAATACAAAGAAATGAAACAAACATTAAATCAAATTGTTTTCATTGCTTGAATGGTGAAATCTAGGGGTGGGCATCCCATCCCGCAATCACGATCTCGTCCCGATTTTTTTCAGGTCTTTTTTGGGATTGATCAAACTCATCCAGATCTAGAGTGGGGTGAGATCAAGATGGAGCCTTTCAATCCCGCCTACCCCATCTTAAACTTATTTATTTAATATTTAATACAATTTCTTGTATGCCTTGTAAGTTTTTATTCATTTTTTTTAAATTCAGTTTTTAGTGAGATAATGAAATATCAATAAAGTCCTCAATAATCATTCTTGAAAAATACTATATCTATGAGCACAAAACAAATGCCAAAATACTAAGTCCTCAAAGACATGTTATTTCATACTATAACCTAAAATTGAGAAGATGGAACAATGTGACCTTGTCACTCAGGATGAGATGTTTACTGAAATCAATTACTTGATGTTGAAAGGTGCAGACTATTGGTGACCAAATAGCCTTTAGCCATTATAGCCGATACTGTAAGAGTGTTCATTGTAAGTTTAATTATTAGTCATATACTAATCAAAACCTCTCAAATGAGTTTATAAAATTTAACTCATGCTACCAAAAAATTGGTAGTTGAGGGATGAAAAGTCATTTTAACCGCACATTTATAACAAACACTAACTAAAACCTCTCCAATATGAGTTTATAAAACTTTAAGGGATGAACTACAATAGTAGTAAGGCATGCTCATCCCGTCCCATCCAGAACCCGTTTGGGATAGAACTAAGTCGGATGAGGTCCATCCTTGTCCCGTGCCCACCTCTAGTCGAATCGTTTTGCTAAAAATCCTTGTACATATGGAAATCTTGCAAATAAAATTTTCATAAAAAAAATTTCGAAGTAACCCGCCAAGCAGTCGCAAAGAGAAATTTCAGCAAACTAACTGCATTTACAGAAAATTTGCAATGAACCAATCAGGGCCTTGATAGAAAATTGTTTGCGTAGATTATCTCGTGCTCGGGTTGGGTCTAGGCATATACCTGGTTAATATGATATAGGTAAACGGATCAGGTTGGGATATCAAATTGAGACTCAATCAAGTTGCATGTTTGGCACTTTAGCTTAGCTGGCTAAAATTGCTACATACATAATCCACCAATCTCATTGAGTTTGACTCGGTCATATATTTGACATACTCACATATATCTATGGTTTCCCGACAAAATTGTTACTATAACCATGCAAATCAAACCAAATAATACGTAAAATCATTTTTTTCGTAACAATAACAACAAAAAATACAACAACAACATCCCAAAAATAGCATGGATTCCTCCCATAAAAACCCTTCAAGCGCTCCATTCTTCCTCAGAACGCACAGAAGAACAATAATACAATCTCATCTTGTTCTTTAACATTTCCAAGGCAGAGAGTTTCGGTGGTAAATTCATCCTTTTCTTCAAAAGTTTGAATTTTCACTGAAACATCTTACCATCATGGACATGAAGAGGATTGTTTGTGTTGTTCTCGTCATCGTTGCCTCCATGAGCGCCGTAATGGCAGCCGACCCACCAAAGGAGACTGCAACTGCAACTGCAAAAGCACCTACAACTACAGCAGATACACCAGCTGCTGAAACAGAAGTAAGTGCACCTACAAGTGTCGATGCAAGTGCACCAGCAGGTGCTGATGCGCTTTCACCTTCAGGAGCTACTGATGCATCTGCACCTGCACCTGCTGAAAGTGGAGCGGCCTTTGCCACACCCACTGTTGGTTTCTCTGTTGCTGCACTCGCGTCTTTCTTTGCACTCTACATGCATTGAGATTCTACTTACATTAACAGAGGTTTAAAGTTAGTATGCGCAGTTTAAAGGCGAAAATATTGGAGGGCAACGATACATGCATTGAAATTGTTTTTTGTTGTCGTACCAGCAAAATACTCATCCACTTGGCTGATAATTAGACGACATACACAAGATGGCACCACGAGGACACCTTCGAGGAAGCCAGCATGGATCAGACCCAAGTGAATGAAGGGCCATACGATTAGGGTTACTATATATATAGCAAGAGAAGGAAAAAGAAATAGGAACGCAGGTTGTATCGAAAATTGGGAGTTTTGGTCTAAATGAGATTCGGAGAAACTTCTTCCATTAGCATGTTAATAGGATGCGTTTTTGTTCCAAACATGATTGATCCCAAAAGTTATAAAATCAAAATACTAAAAAATAATATGAGCAGAAACTTAAAATTTCATCACCATCATAAAGGTTTATAAATTGTTTTTAAGATGAATAATTTAAAATTGTGCAATATAGATTCACAAACGCTAGAAACTTTAAAAAAATATTCTACAAAACCAAACTATGATTCAAGGAGCATGAGTATGCCTTTGAACTGCTAAAGAGGTTCATCAACAAAATAAGAATGGCCTTACATCGTGGTAATCACTAGTAAATACGCACGCGCGATTCGCATGTTACTACAAAATTATTAAATATATATTCTTTTTATTTTTATTTTTATTTATATACCTGCATAGCTTGCTCCATTTCTTGGTGGCTTATTAACTATTGATGCAAGAAATTTAGAGTAACATCTAAGCATTTTGCATACAAATTTATGGTTGATATGGAACTAATAACATTTCTCATTTTAAATAGGGTTGAAAACCAAACCATCGGTTCGGTTTTTCACCTAAATCGTGAACCGAACCGACTTTGGTTGGTTTCAAAATTTTCAAATTGAAACCGAACCGACTATTAAAAAAATCGATCCGAAACCAAATCGATTCTAATTTATGCAAATCGTAACCAAACCGAACCGACTAAAATCGAACCAAAATCGAAATAAAACCAAACGACCTACTATTGTAAACATATTATATTATTTTCATATAAAATATATATTATTTATTAATATATATTCGGTCGGTCGGTTTGGTCGGTTAAAATCACATAGAAACTGAAAACCGAACTGACCACTTCGGTTTTGAATTTTTTAAAACCGAAACCGATCCGAACCGAATTTAAACTAAACCAATCGGTTTGGTTTTGATCGGTTTAATCGGTTTGGTCGATTTTTTTTTTGTTCAACCCTACTTTTAAAGTTAACACAATTCAGTTGACATTTTAATCTCTAGTTTCATTTCTAGCAAATGTTATAGCAAATTATGCACATTTGTTTGTGAGGTTATTTAAACTTTGGCCTCCATTAATTTGTATGTATATTATTTTAGGGTCAAAGTTTAGCCAAATATTAGTGTCGACCCCAAAATAGACGGAAACCATCCTGGTCAAAGAGATTTTTTAGGACTCAAATGCCCTTCAGTTAAATATCACGTGCCTCATACATGACTCATTCAAGGGAGTTACAAATCAATTGTTAGAGTCATCATTGACAAAATTTGGGAGACTCAACAAGTCACAATTGACAAATATTGGATATACATTTGATGATACATTTAAAATAGACGGACGTCGAAGTCATACACGTGGTAGAAAACATCAATCACGAGGATTTGATGTTCCATCTACTGGGACAGCTCATAAAATCCAAGAAGGCAAAACAAATCATAAAGGCCAAAACATGGCCTATTAAAGGAAGACGTAATCAAAGTCCAAATCCAGGCCTCGCACAAGTTTTCTCATAAATAGGAGGAACGTTGAACAAGAAAAAAGTTGTGGAGGGAGTTATGCCTCCACGGACACATCTCCATAAAGGAGGAGACTGTTACAAGAAACATCTCCTTCAGTTGCACCTCACATGCTTAAGTCATGCAGAGAATTAACCGCGACCATTATAAAAAGTAAAGGGAACATTTGACAACGGTATGCAACTCTAACTTAGTTCTGTCCAAATTTACTTCCTTCTTCAAACATAGTTGCTAACTTAAGCATCGGAGTGCCTTCGACCATCAAAAAGGTGGTCTTTGGTAGTCTAACATCTATTTAGCAGATCAAACTCACAGGACGACGAGATTTGGACGCATTAGTTTGGCGTCGTCCATGGGGAACTATAAGTTTTCTTTCTGAAAATAATATCCGCTGAACCAAAACTCACTGAGATCTGATTAACGATCAAGAAGCTATCAAACCCAATGGAATGCTCTACATATCCTCAATCTGACGATGGTCGATGCGACATACACTACACCAAAAATACCCATTAGCAACGGTTTTAAACCGTGGGGGTAACCCATTGTCACGGCTTAGAGCCGTGGGCTGTAGAGGCGTCGCTAAATCCCCAGTAACGGCTAAAAACCGTGGCAAAAATATTAGCAACGGTTTTATCTCGAGGACGGTTGATGAAATAGCCACGGTTTTTAGCCATGGCCAGGAGTAGCCACGGCTTAAAACCGTTGCAAGTTATGGCCACGGTTCTAAGCCGTTGCAATAGTTTTAGCAACGGTTTTAAGCCGTGGCCAGTACTAGCCACGGTTATAAGCCGTGGCTAGGTATGGCCATGGTTCGTAGCCGTTGCAATAATTAGCCACGGTTTAAGCCGTGGCAAATTTTTTTTTTTTTTTTTTTTTTTTGTCTCGGTGTTAAGCCAATGCAGTTCTACTGACAGTGATGCAATACAAGCAATGAAGAGAAATTACAGACTGAAGAACTTGTAATTGTAATTCTTGATTGATGACAGTAAATGGAATGGATTGTATTCAATAAGAAAGCTAATTCGAGATAGCTAATCTCCTGTAGAGCAAATGCTCAAGTGTACAATTTTCTTACAAATCAAATGAATCCCTTTTTCTCTCTTATTTATAGTACTACATTTATTGACAACTAATCTAACAGAAATCCTTCCTAAACAACATTACATGTAACAACATAGCACTCTGCAACATATAGCAACCTGCTCCCTTTAGTAACAGCACTTGTGTTAGCAGCCTGCATTCCATTCATGCACAAAAGAGATGAGGGTGATAATATGAAATTGTGTTTAGTTAAATTACTTATATTATTTTATGATGTTTTACATTTGTTATATATAAAAATGTTGCTTTAAAGCCAATTCTTCTATATATAATATGATGGAGTAATACATGCATTATACTGCATTGCAGCACAAACATTATGTATACTGAAATGCATGTAGGAATCTCGACGCATACTCGCAGCATTGTATTAACCAAAAATTATAATATTTATTTCATGCTTTGAACAGCCCCTACAGACCATAAACAAAAACAGATTAAAATATAACCATGATAAAAAAAAAGTTTACATGCATTGTAAGAATTATAATATTTATTTCATGCTTTTAATGGAACCTGAGATCTTGCTAACATAAGTACAGTGATGATGGCTCGATTGCTAACATAAGTCAGTCACATTATTCAACCAAGCATGTTCAGTGTTTATGAAGTAACTCATTTAAACGATGCAAATCATAATTTGATATCTTGAATTGTAATTCGTATTTTCTGACATCATGTTTATCCTTCAGTCCTTAAATTGCATTCGTTAGTTGTTTACAAACAATAAAAAGAAGCATGTTTCATGTTCTATCTTCAGAAAACTTATTATTTAAAAATCCGATGGATGAAATTAACCCCTCAAGCAAAGCACAGACTTCATTTTCTGAATAATAAGTTTTAACCTTTTAGCTACCAGCACTATTTAATAATAAATTCAAAGAGAATAACATTATTAAGATGTTCATGATACTAGTACAATAAGTCCATAATCTACAGGTACCTTTCCACAGAGTGGACATGTTTCACTCCTTTCCATCCACTCGTAGATACAACCAAGGTGAAAGTGATGAGAATCCTATAAACCAACATGTCTTGTACATAGCATTTGAGAATCCTTCTTTAATATCAATCTTAGTAAATGTAAAATGCAGACAAGTTTAAAATCAAAGAAAGTATTTGCATACACAAAAAAGATAACAAATTTGACATGTCAATATTATTACTTACCACAGAAAGAAGTTGTCTTTTTCCAGGAGGATCAGCACCTTGATTATTGAACTTTGCTTCCAGAACTGTTATTAGGGCTACATTATCCTACAAATAAACAAATTAATGTTTACCATACCAGCAAACAGCCAATGGAATTGACAGGTTAAAAAAATATAGAGTTTTTTAGTCACCTTTAGCAACCTATTCAATGTCGTTTTCCTCTGAGGAATTGGAACTACCACATCCGTCAAAGATTGTGCAGCCTTATTAAATTCAACCTGCTCCCACGAATTGAGTTTTAGTAAGTTAGAAACATGACAGTAACAAAAAAAGATAACAGTGAGTGATCTAGGTGTATAAAATATGAGACCTCATATTTTTTAACATGTGAGAATCTGTCTCTGCGGAAAAATGTTGCACAACCATCAATTACTTTGGCATCTTCATTATAGACCTGTTAAGAAAACACAAAAAAGTAAAGTTAAGAAAGAACAACAAAATTCCACAGAAAAAAAACTCTTAAGAACAAATAAATTCATAAGACAACCTCTGTTGTTTTTTTCTTGTAGAGAGCTTGATAACCATGTTTATCCAATTCAGGGGCGAAAAATTCCTCAAAGTGGTCGCTCTGAACCTGAGAGTGAAAAACCATGACCATAACTATGCTTAGCTTGTGTAAAATACTTCAAAATCAACTTAGCTGCCAGATTACAGCTTAACATAAACATAAGAACATAGCAACCAAACGCATAGAAATTTAAGGAAATGTAGATTTTTTATAAATATGTTCATGTACTACTGTTAACATGCTTTCTCAGTCAAAACAGGGTTGTCAAGTCCCACACTATGGACTAATGAGACATATTCTAGCCAACTCCAGCTCATTCATATAATACAGTAAGAGAATCGTAAGAATCCCAACTCCGTGAACATTGAACAGATCTTTGCAAAGACACGTATATGAAAATATTTTGAGCAGAACTCAGATGTAGATAATCATCTCCATCTTTCAATCCTGGGCCTACCAATGGTCAGGTCAGGTCAGGGTAGACCTGGCAATCAGAACACGATAACACAATCGAAACTGGCTCGATATAAATGAGTTCAGGTCATAAGTTTTTGTATTTCCGTGTCATTTCGGGTTGACCCACCTGACTGGTTACACCGATCGGGTCGTGATCGGTTTTACTACCTTGACCAGTGACATGCCATTTGAACTGGGTGGATGTATTTAAATGCAATGAGAGTAATTAGTAGTGTATGTTTTAATTTATATGAAAGAATAACGGGAACCAACTACATATGGTCATGCAGTCGAGAGGCATGCCTTTAGTGAAAGGCTAGAGGAGAATATTAAAACATTGCATTCATAGGCTTATAAAAAGAAAACAGCAATTAATAAAAGTTTATAGGTGAGGATTATAGGCATGAAAAAAATCCTTAAGAGGCATTCCGAAGGATGAGACACCAGGGAAATAGGGGAGACTATGTAATATAGCACTTGCATTCTGAATCGACAAGATAAATCTTATCAGCCAAGCCAGTTAAAGTTAGAATTTCCAAAGAATTTACCAATCAGGATATCATAGCATGGATCCTAAAAAATAAATGGTTCCTTTGTTGCCAGATTCAGTTGGACATGAATTGGTTATGCTGCAGAGCCATTTACGTTAACTGAAATGCAGAATAATATCCTACATGAAACCTAGGAAGTTGGGATTAGTACACTAGTATAAGTTATTGAGAATGTCGGATGGTGAATGGATATGCACAAATTTTCCTCCATGCACAAATACCAACAACCTGAACATCTAAACTATGCAATGGATAAGAACAAAACTATATGCTTGCTTGCCCATGAATTTTAGGGAAAGCAATGGGGCAAAAGTACATGCAATTTTTTAAGCACTTATCAGGGGGGATCAGGAAACCTTTTTCTTTTTCTTTTGCTAAATTTATGTTCTTTTATTATTGTAGTTTTCTAAGACTCATAAGGAGCAAGTCTACCCTTACAGGCCTTACCACAAGAAAAGAGACTCCTAGGCATAGTGATCAATTAGTGGGAACAGGAGGCAGTTGTAGACTCTGCTACTTATAACTATGCTGTAAACAAACAAATATGTAACTTGTTCTGTCGCAACACTAACACGTGGCAGACATTAGAGGTGCAAACTAATAATAATTTACCTTGAGGTAGACATCAATGGCTTTGTACAAACCATCGTGTAGTGGTCGAGCTGACTCGGGAATCAGTTGTGCAAAGTCAATGAATCTGGCTAGAGAGAGATTATGATCACAGGCAATTTCAGCAAGATAACCATCAATCAACTTGCCAACTTTCAGCCATGACTCAAGCCTTAAAGCATAGCCATCTGTGCCAATCTCATTTTTCTCGGTATAACAATTTATGTCCTGTGAGATCTGATTTGCCAATGCAAACCGACTTACAATGTTGTGCACCAGTCCAACGTCATAAACAGTGGTGTCAGGCAATCGTGCAGGGATGAGCAGATCATTGACAGAAGCTTTGTCTAGCCGCAAACTAATCCTGCCTGTAAGCAAATATCTGATGGAATCCTTACCAAGGAAATCAAACTGTAAGCAGAAAAATCAGAACATTACTTCCATCATTAAAAGCCTAAAATTCACAAATGATTTACTCGTCAACGTACAGAACCAAAACAGCATTGGAAGAATCTTAGATTGTAAATTTGCCATCTACCTGTAACTTATTCGGAGGAACCAGTTCAACATTTTCCACTTTAAGTGTGCAACAGCCCACTGTCTCTGACTCATCGTCATCTTGCAAAGACAACAAACCAAAATAAGAACAGCCAGATAAGGCTAAAGTCTAGAGACACTACGCTTTAGTCGCGTGGAGAATTTTTTTTTTTTTTAAGAGTAAGCCTGTATTAACACTTTTCCAAAGTAAAAAACCTGAAACATGTCAGAATTACATTAGAAAGGATAGTATACAAGAGATAATGATTAAGAGTAGCATAAATTAAACTGTTTTATATATACCTTCAGTAGCCTTGCCTTCTCATATTTCTCCTTGTCACTTTGACCATTCAATGAACTGCTAGCTGCCAAGAAGACATATTTGAACTCTTTTGGATTAATTGGATCGTTCCAAAAGGCTAACCATGTCACAATGTTGTCATGTTTTACTTCTTTCCACCTGTACCAGCAACACAGATATTTCAGAACCTGGACAAAACTGATTGGACTTCTACCAGCAACACTGTCACAGATTCCTTCGTTTCTCGGATTCTAAAAATGAGGAAATAAAGTATTTCAGAAGCAAATAGGAAACAAATAAAGCCATTAGAATGGTTTCATGATTTGCAAAAGGGAGTAAAATGAACAGAACATAAAAGGGAGTGTCACTAAAGTCTCTATACATGCAGGAAGCTAATGCCGACAAATAGATAGTCTTTAAGAGAAATTATGCCATATCAAATGGTTTCAGGATATAAGATAATATACCTGCATGCCAGAATCAAGTCAACCCTCTGATTTTCTCTTTATTAGCAAAAGCAACGATTCTAGGTAACCCATTAGGATGATCTCTACAAAATTAAAATTTTGAAATGGTAGAGGCAAACTTCACACTCTTTAGTGCATTGTCTTATAATTGAAGCTACTCTGCAACTTCTTAAACCCCCATTACAAACTATTATGAAACCCCCTGTTAAACAGGCTATTCTGCAACATCTTAAAAACTCCATTGAACAAATTACTCTGACACTTCTTGCAAACTCCATTAAATAGTGTACATTTCTAGAGCGGCTAATCAAATCCCATGAACAAAAACATCAACGAGAAGCAAGAAAGCCACATAATAGAGAAAAAGAATCAACCTATACTGAAAGGCTCTATAACATTGACAAAAAAACACAGTGTATCTAACCTAAACTTACCAATAAAAACAATTGAAAAACGGGAAAATGAACTAAAATGGCGCAACCCTAGAAAAGAGATCAAAATTCACCGAACCCAACAAAACAATATAACTTGATCAGCAAAGAAACGATTCTAAATAACCCTTTGGGATGAACTCTACATGATGAAAACTATGTTTCTGTAAAGCAAAACCTCACAGTCTTTACAACATTATGTTCCAATTGAAATTAATCTACAACCTCTTAAAACCCCACTAAAAGACCCACTCTGCAACTTCTTAAACCCATCAAATAAGCTACTCTGAAGCTTTTATAAAAAACCTACTAGAACCTCTCAAACACCAAATCAAACATTCCACATTTCTCAAGTTTCTAACAAAACCCCATTATGAAAAACAGTATAAACAAGCAAGGAAATCATACAAAATGAACTAACTAGAAAAACAATCAAATTCTACCCTTTAACACGTGAAACATTATACAAATTATATGATAAAAAAAACCCATAAAATGAAAAAATGGTTCCATGGGTTCTCACCCCAAGAAGGATTGGAATCAATACAGTAGTCCAAGTCCTGCAACTGCTCCATTGGAGGGTGTGAGATTTGTGCCTCTGTTGCCATTGTAGAAAATTCTCTAAAGAAGAAGAAAGTAAAGAGAAGAGAAGAGAGAAAATGAGAGTATTAGTGAGTTCCTTTAATAGCAGAAAAATACACTATCATTCTCTGATTAAACAAGATCTATTAATGACATGAGTGAACATATGCATACCTGAGCTACTTGACAAATGGCTACAACTCGAGGACTCGATCTTACTGCATAAACAACAGATTTGAACTTCAGGGAATGTACATAAGAATGGGACTTCAAGGAATAAAATTGAACAACTGTTGGCAAAATTACATAAGAATGAGAATTGCATGTCTTCATGGCGAATTGAATGAGAATTACATAAGAATGGGACTTCAAGGAATAAAATTGAACAATGCAAATAAACTTTGTATTATTTTCTCATTAACTGCATATAAGATAAATAAAAAGATGCAAAATGCAATAACCTTCATAAAAAGCTTGCATATTTTACAACAAAGTAGTTGATTTAGAATGGAAAAATGTTCCCAAACATAATTTAAGTCTATAGATACTTGCACTTAAGCTTCAGCTAGTTACCTTAAAATGAACAATCACGTGCCCGTAGTGTATTTTACTCAGCTCCTCTTTTGCTGCCACCATTACATTGCTTCCAACATAGTTGTAACTATCAATCATCAAGTTCCACATGATTTTTACACCATACGAAGAAATCACCAACGTCCAAATCCCCCATCATGTCTCCTTTTGGATCACTCTTGTAAAGTTTCACCTCAGTCTTGAATTTGAAGCATAAGGAAAGTCTGATCTCTGTTGCAGGGTTCAATGATCCATGACAATCGCAAGAGAATCGATGGATAGGATCTACAACCTCTATTGCTATCGCAATGACATTCTTTTCCCAATCACAAACTTTGTAAGTCCTTGACACTGAAGGAACATGATTGCTTGGAGAAGGAAACCTCGCAACACCTTGAGAAGATGATGGTAATGGAGATGGAGGTAATGGATTTTTTGGTTGCCTTGTCGATTGTGCACGAGATGACGGTGTATCTTCAGTTCTTTGTGTCCCTCCTTGTGTTCCCTCACTTGTTGATGGTCTCACATAAGTTACACTTTCAAGTCTCTTTCGTATCCATCTAACATTTTCTTCCAATCTATCATATTTTTCGATAAATTTTTTTACTTCCAATGTTTTATCCAAAAGCAATGAACGAGCGGGAAGTGCAGCATCATACTTCCTTTTAGAGACGGTGGTTCCAACACAACGAGTACGTCCCCTTTCTTCTTGGCCAAACACTTGGCTTAGAGGATCATTATCAATAGTGAGGTCAGTGGTACCCTGGGTTGAAGATTCTTGCAAGGCGGCTTTTTTTGCTTTAACTTGTTCCTTCAAAAGAATGAAAAAATAAAAAAAATCAGGACACAAATAATATTCAAACAACTACAAAGTAAATTAAGAATTGTGTATAAAAGACATCATTGGGCACATACCATATATAGTTCAGCACCATGCGTGGGTTTTCCATCCTTTCTCGTGTGACAAGCAATCCATATGTCAGTGCGTGTGACTGGTTCCCCATCAGGGTTCTTCTCAACCTATATACTTGAAAGATTAGTCTCAGCCTATATAGTTAAATGGTTATTATTGTACTAGTAGCTAGAAACTCAATTACCATTTCATATTCTACTTCTGCAGCACTCTTTTGGCCACCCCCCCCCCCCCCCCCATACATACTTTGAAGCCTTTTTGTTTTTTGCATTTTGGGCTCTAATTGCCTTCGCTTCAGGGGTGCTCTCATAGCGAACAAACTCCTTCCAATCCTCCTCTCTTACACCATTTGGAACATGCTTCTCTTGTTCCTCAATGGTAGGATACTTATCCAAATAATTCTTCCTAAGATCTGCCTTGAACCTTCTATAATATTCAGGCATTTTCAAATGGACACTCCTTTTCACATAATTTGGGATGTCGTATTCACGCTGCAAATAAGCCATTGAGATATAAGTTGACAATAAAATAAGACATTATGAAAATCAATGATGTAAAATCTCACCTTGAGGCCATTCCACACATCCTCTTTGTAGTTGTCAGTAACATGGTGTCAACCCTTGAATTTGATGGGCACAAGGGTTTCAACAAGCTTTCCAATGTTTTTATTGAAATTTCTAGCACCAGGTCCAACTGCTAAACCGTGGACATTGAACTGTATGGTCCTTTTAACTTCACTGTCATCATTTGTAGATGTAGTGACATCAATGGTGGAAAGATTGCCGCGAGTACTATCCATTTCTATCAATGACATTATAGATATTAACCATTATCAAACAAAAATAAATAAGAAACAACTATATACACCACATTTATAGATAATTTCCTTCCACACCATATCACCACAAATAGATTTTTATAAAGCATTGGAAAAGCCAATCTGAATACATAGCTACAAAGCTTCCCTTTCCCAACTCAAAAGTCAAAATAAGAAACAAAGACAAAATATTTGGTCTCAACCAAAGAGGATGACTAAACTAGCATTAGAAATGCATCAAAAAATATTGTAGCATAGTCAATTAAAATTCCAATAAGCTCTTCAGGTTGGGGTTGTCTTTCAAGATGCTTTGATACACAGTGGGAATTTCCTTTTTATCGACATTAGTGTTCAACCCCATTATGAAAAACAAAAAACATTGATAGTTCACAGAAAATACCAAAATTGAAACCATATGTAGCCATCAATGCTTTGTTTACTATGATAATTCCAACAGAGCTAACAATATTGAACATCCATGAGGCTGCATCTAATGTTGCTTTCCTGTCAGCCTTGCTTGTAGTTGTTCTTAAGAATAAAATTTGAAAAATCAGACTACATAGCACATGGAAAGCATAAAAAAGCTTTAGGGTCCTATGCAAAGAATCAGGGAATCAATAATCTTCTGTGGTTACACAGACTTGGGGTATTTCCTTTGCACTTATAATGGCATTACATGCTAATGAAGAATAATATTCATTAGTAATACCACCCACATGAAAGATGGGCTAACACACTCTAACTTTTAAGTCCTACTAACAACATTTATAATAAAGGCTTATGCATTTACGCCTTGTTGAAGTAAACTTTTAATGTAAACATCCATTTTTTGTATAATTGAAAACTTTAGAAAGTGTCCGAAATGATATTTCTAATGAGATCAATGATGCAATGAAGGAATGTTTGTGTGGAATCATCATATGTACATGTTATAAATATATGTTAGCGTGACATGAAATTGGATAGATCATGGGATGAAATTTTTCATAGGTGTCAATTGGAGTTGAAGATTGATGAAAGATGTACAATTTTAAGTCAAATTATCGATCCAAACGAATTTAGAACTCAGGCGGATATCACTTTGTAGGATTCTTTATGTTAAATAGATAAAATTAAATAAATGAATATGTTCTGAATTTAACAGTGTAAAGGAACATATAAACCCTACAATATTATTGTGGCCGGCCATTTGGGACTTGCAAAGTTCAAAAAGGAATTCAAAACATAGTACATACATGTGATCTGAACACAAACAATAACTCTCAATTTGAAAGCATTTGTCGAAGGCATATTTTTATTGGAAAAAAGGTGAGTCAATCACATAAATAGTAGAGCTACATTGATGTTGAGGATGTTTTGCAAAAGTTGTTAAAAAAAAAAAAAAAAAAATTTCAAATCCATGCTTGAAGTTTCATTGTTGGGTCATTGAGTAGGAAAAATCTAAATGTCACTCCCATGCCATAATTTGCATGCGTAGGCCATATCAGTAGATCATTTAATCAGTTGTTGCACCATCTCGAGGACATGGACGCTCATAACGCCTATTCGATTACTTGTTCTATGGAAACATAGTGATCCAAAAAATATGATTTAATAGTGTTTTCAATTCACTACTCAATCACAGACATTAGCATAGAATGTCAAGGGATTATATACTTCAAAATTAGTTACTATTCCTTGGTGGTGATCTATACATCTTGGACACTATAAAGAGCACTCTGAAATCTCTGATTATATACTTACTACTATTATATCAACAATCATTCAGAAACTAAACAATTCAGCCAAACAAGAAACAGCAAGTATTAGACAAAAATTATAAGGGTGCAGCAGATTTTAGTTTCTCTTCATGGGCTAACACACTCTAACTTTATCCTGGAACAAGGTGACCTGCTTTTCGGATATAATTATAGAATAACTCGAAACTTTGTTCTTTCTCTGAGATTTGCTTAAGGTGCACAGTCACACATAATAGCCATTGTCAACCATCATAGTAGGTTTACTGTTTTAAACTAATTTATAAATTAGCAATGACTTACTTCTACTCTTAATCTATATTCCTGAGATGCTAACATGTAACCAGATATGAACCAAATATGTTATTAACACCATAGCAAACTCAAACTCACTCTTCATCTAATAGGGGATCATTTACCTGACGACACTGCACATTACAGCCACTATGATTATAATACAAGTGAACAGGGAACATGAATATTTCCTGGTTTCAAATTATATCAGGAATTTCATACAAAAATTAAAGATTCAAAAAATTAAATTATATCAGGAATTTATCAGGCATACGGTTTTGAGCCCTAGAGATTCAAACCCTAATTTCAAAAAACCTCTAAATAAAACCTACATATTCAAAAAACAATTCAGGAACCCTAGAGATTCAAAACCTCTAAATAAAAAAACTCTAGATTCAGGAACCCTAATTTCATAAAAAAGAAAACAGAGAGAGAGAGAGAGTACCTGCACGAGAGAATGGTTTCGAGGTTGCAGTCGCTGATCGATTTTGCAAATGGTTTGGAGGTTGAAGACGCCGAGTAAGGAGGGAAGACCAGGGAAGGAGGCGAGGAGGGAAGTCGAGGGAGCAGCAGGGAAGTCGAGGGAGGAGGGAAGGAGGGGAGGAGGGAAGTCGAGGGAGGGAGCAGGGAAGTCGAGTGGAGTGAGCAGGCGAGTGGAGTAGAGTCGAGGGAGGGAGCAGGGAAGGAGGAGCTTCGAGTGGAGTTGAGGGGAGCAGAGAGGGTCGATGTCGAGTGGAGGGAGCAGGCGAGTGGAGTCGAGTGGAGGGAAGGTGGAAGTCGATGGAAGTTGAGTGGAGGGAAGGTTGAAGTCGAGCGCCAAAATAGCCCGCCCAATTTTTTTTTAGCTTTTTAGTGTAGCCACGGTTTTGAGCCGTTGCTCCTAATAGCCACGGTTTTGAACCGTGGCCAAAAAATTTTTTTGCAACGGTTTTGAGCCGTTGCTACTGTTACCCACAGTTTTGAGCCGTTGCTACATTACCCACGGTTTTGAGCCGTTGCTACTGTTACCCACGGTTTTAGGCCGTTGATAATTATAGCCACGGTTTTTTGCCGTGGCCAATAAACCAATGGTTTTCAGCCGTGGCCAGTTTTTTTTACCCACGATTTTAAGCCGTTGGTCATTATAGCTACAGTTTTTTGCCGTGGCAAATAAACCAACGGTTTAAAACCATGGACATCTCGGCGTAGCTAAAGTGGCCTTTTGGTGTAGTGATATCTCATAATACCAACCCAGCGATAACCGTCGAACCAACTGCGCAAAAAAGAAGGGAGCCTCAACATATAACAATTCAGACGTCTCTGACATCTTGGGGAATCCCCTTGGACCCTCGTGTAGAGATGTTTATGACTCAGATAAACTACATGATCAAAATGTTGGACAAACTCACCCAAAACTTGGAGGGCAACAAGTCTCGAGAAGAAAGCACCTAGCTTAAGAGACATCGGACCAATAACAGTTATGAATTCAGCCAACGAAAGTCTGTAAGGTTACAATCGAAGAAGCCCAAACATGAACGACCAACAGAGAAATCATTCACGACCTTAATAACGAGTCGAGATGAGGTCCTTAAAGCTATAGCAGAATTGGAAGGTGTCAAATGGCCACAAAAAATGAGAGGATATCCAGAAAGACGGAATAAAAGCAAATATTGTTCCTTCCACGACGACTACGAACACGATACTAAAGATTATCGCAGCCTGAGGGACGAGATCAAAGACCATGTCAGAGAATGACGACTTGGAGAATTAGTTAAGCTGAAAGAGCCCGAAGGCGAAATAATCACATCAGGAAAACAACCAAATGAGCTAATATACGTCTTGCATGGTGCAGCTGGAGAAAATGAGCAATCCAACCGATCCCAAAAGCGAGTAGTCAAAGACTTGCAAGCAAAGATTAGATACGAACAGTTGTCAGCACAACGTGCAAGAACAATGCAAAGGACTCTGACCTTCTCCAACTTGCAAGCAATATGATTGATATGTACGTGTATGGCGTTGTGAGCGCGTTTGGAGGGGTGATGTCCCTCACGTTTGTAATTTGCATGACATCAGGCGTATGACGCTTGGAAACATGTTTGGAGGGATGATTTCCCTAAAGTTGTGTATAGCTCCTATGAGCGTGTTTGGAGGGTGATGTCCTCAATTTGGATGATCAGTATTGAACTGATTATGTTCGCTGAAAATCGACTGTTTGCTTTTGTTCGTGATGATTGGCTCATATTTGAGAAATCTTCACCGATGTGGAGAATTGTTGAAAAATATGAGAAAAGGTAATAGAATATGGCAGAAGCTTCCACCACCTCCTCAAGTGGCTTGAAGTTTGTGGAAGCTTCTAGAGCAATCTTTGGCTTGCTTAAGGATTAAGTAAGAAGAAAACAGATTGAATAAGTAAGTGGTATGTTAGTCACCTTTGTTGATTTTGACCTGGATTTCTTAACGATGAAGTAAGAAGAAATCAATTCGAACAAGTAAGTGGAGCTAGCCGTCATTGTTGACTTTGACTTGGATTTCTTAATGATGAAGTGAGAAGAAATCAATTTGAACAAGTGGAGCTAGCCGTCATTGCTAACTTTAGTTTGCTTTCTTAAGGATGAAGCAAGAAAGAGAGGAGGTGGCTTCCAACCTCCTCTGTTCATCTATAAAAGGCGACCAATGGTTCCTCATTTAATCATCCCATCCTTCGGGATCAAGGATCCTCAACAGAGGTCTCCCTCTCTGCAATTGTATCGATGTAAGGATCATGTGAAGTTCGTAATCCGAATTCTTTGAATTTTGGGTTTCCTTTGAAAAACCAAAATTTTTAATATGTGTATCCCATCCTTTGGGATCAAGGATCCTTAGCAGAGGTCCCCTTCTATGCATTTGTATTGATGTGAGGATCATGTGAAGTTTGTAATCTGAATTCTTCGGATTTTGTATTTTGTTTCTTTCGAAAAACAAGTTGTATTTGTTTGTGACCAGATTTGGAACAATGAAGGATTGTTAATTTGTGCGTGGACGTATGCGAGTTTGCCGAACCACGTTAAATTCGTGTTGCGTCTGTTTTTTCTATATTTTGTGTTTTGTTCATCCGTAAGATGTTGCTTCGCCATTTCTCGCAAAAGTCGTAGCTACGCTTCCGCCGTTGTGCGCGCAACAAATTTGTATCAAGGTAGCGTTGCGCACACAACAAAATGTGATGTTTCTCAAAGCTAGTATATATATATATATTAATACAAAAATGGGAGTCGCCTACCATGTGGGACTGTTGCAAAGGCGCAATTTACACCATGAGATATATCTTCACCAATAGCCATAGTCCAAACTGCATAACATGAAATTTGAGGGTTGAACTTAAGAAATGTACAACTTTGTTCAAAAAAATGTATTCGTAGCATAATGTTCCTAAAAAAAATTTATTATTATTATTAAACTACCTTGTGTGCTATTGGAGCTTCTTCTAGATAATGGTACTCTAGAAGTGAAAATGCCTCCATCTTATACTGAGTTCTAGGTATTGACCCATTACTTGGTTATCTCCTCGGACAGTATCGGTAGATCCTCTTGTAACCATGTAAATAGCCACCATACTGTATTTTTATTGGTGGGCCTTGAAGAATCCACAGTCCAACTTGATTATCAACATTATTATACTGATGAGTGAAATAGAACATTGGCATGTCGCGCACCCCGGGAGGATAGGCATACCAATAAGCCAAATCGTTTGGATCTGTGTAGAATGCTATGAATGGTCTAATAGGTACAGAAATTGGAAGGGAGTTACTTACCTATCGTGTCGAAGTGTATGAAGTAGATGGATATTTTCATCCCCATTAAGTTCATAGAATGGGTACGGAAACACAAACAGTTTTGTTTCATGCATTTGCATAAAATGAGCTAGAGGATGAGGCCTTATGGCTGGGAGTGAAGCAATGTATGACACGATAACTTCAGGTCCTGCCACTGCAATTGTGCTGTCTGAAAAATAATGGAGAAAATCTGGTTAAGCCATGCATATCCGAAGCGATGCAAGTAAATAGAGCGATCAAGGAATTAGACGTCTTTGTTACCTTTTTGGATTAGTAAAGTAGTTAAACAAAGGAAGTGTTTCAACAACATATTTCTTTATGCATCAGTGGGGTTTTGATTCCACCTTTTCACATAATTTGGATGAAGATAACATTATACTAAGCTTCATTTTTCGGATTCAAACAGAGATACCTTTCAAACATTAATAATCTTCTGGACTTCCCATTATTTCAAACCAACTAACCACATCAAACTCAAGCAAGAGGAACCTTAAAGGGACAACTAATAAAAAAACGGTTGCAGGTAGAAATCAGGTACTTGAAAGCCTCGACTTGTACTTTAAATTTGCAGGAAAATAGCAAGCAATTGTTGTTGTAAAGTAGAAACAAGATTCAGAATGATTTTAGGCTCCGCTTGGTACTTTGTAAAATAATGTATTTTGCAAATTAATGCAAGTAAATTAATTGGCATTGCATTGATTTGCAATGCATTACTTTACATCGCTTGGTTGTAATTAAAAAAAATCAAAGGCAATTCGAAAAAGTAATTATGGTGATGGTGATTACAAATATATATTCGTGTGTTCACTTTCATGACTCAATTAGCTTTATTTTTATGTTGTTATTTAATTTTTTATTGGCTAACATTCGCCAACGTATGATTTTGTACTAGATAGTAGATACTAGACAAACATTTGCCGAACCACGTTAAATTCGTGTTGACTCTATTTTTTCTGTATTTTGAATGTAACATCATTTGCTCATTCTTAAGATGCAGCTCCGCCATTTCTCGCAGAAGTCGTCGCTACGCTTCCGTCGTTGTACGCACAACAAATTTGTATCAGAGTAGCGTTGCGCACAACAAATTGGTATCAGAGCCGAAGGTTAGTTTGATAGGCTCGATTGATGTTGTATGAAATGGTAGAGCTTTGAAGGTCGTTTCTGGTGCACTTGTAAATTTTGAACGACCGTTTGGAAGGGTAACTTCTACTTCTTGTACATGAGTACGGTTACGTAATTTGTATTGATGCAGTTGTGGTTGTTGTTTTTGGTGGAGTTACATCACTCCAATGATGTTTGTTTTGTTACCTCGAGGGTTTGTTCGAGCAACTTGTGTAGTTGGCCATGTGGATGTTGCTTTTGGTGGAATTACATCGTTCCAAAGATGATCGTTTTTATGCCTCGAGTATTTGGTATGAAGATCTGCATTATATATGTTCGTGCACACTATGTTTTTGGACGTCTTGATTTGGAACTCCATCCTGGCCAAAGTGGAGATTGTTGGAACGCATTTGGAGGGCTGATGCCCTCACTTTGATAATATGTTTAACACCTTTGGGTGTGGCGTTCGTGAAGTTGTTTGGAGGGGTGATGCTCCTCACTATGAATGATATGTTTGTGTATGTATGGAGGGGTGATGTCCCTCAATATGATTGATATGTACATGTATGGAGCTGTGAGCGCGTATGCAGGGGTGATGTCCCTCACGTTTGTAATTTGCATGACATCAGGTGTATGACACTTGGAAGCATGTTTGGAGGGGTGATTTCCCTCAAGTTGTGTATAGCTCCTATGAGCATGTTTGGAGGGTGATGTCCTCAATTTGGATGATCAGTATTGAACTGATTATGTTCGCAAAAAACCGACTATTTGCTTTTCTTTGTGATGATCGGCTTAGATTTGAGAAATCTTCACCGATGTGGATAATTGTTGAAAAATATGAGAGAATTTAATAGAATATAGCAGAAGCTTCCATTACCTCGTCAAGTGGCTTGAAGTTTGTGGAAGCTTCTAGAGCAGTCTTTGGCTTGCTTAAGGATTAAGTAAGAAGAAAACGGTTTGAATAAGTAAGTGTCATGTTAGCCACCTTTTGATTAAGGATGAAGTAAGAAGAAAACAGTTTGAATAAGTAAGTGGCATGTTAGCCACCTTTAAAGACTTTGACCTCGAATTCTTAATGATGAAGTAAGAAGAAATCAATTTGAACAAGTGGAGCTAGCCGTCATTGTTGACTTTAACTTGGATTTCTTAATGATGAAGTAAGAAGTAATCAATTCGAACAAGTGGAGCTAGCCGTCATTGTTGACTTTAGTTTGCTTTCTTAATAATGAATCAAGAAAGAGAGGAGGTGGCTTCCAACCTCCTCGGTTCGTTTATAAAAGAAGACAGTCTCCCTCTTTGCATTTGTATTGATGTGAGAATTATGTGAAGTTTATAATCCAGATTCTTTGGATTTTGGGTTTCCTTTGAGAAACCAAAATTTGTAATAAGTTTATCCCATCCTTCTGGATCAAGGATCCTTAGCAGAGGTCTCCCTCTCTACATTTGTATCGATGTGAGGATCATGTGAAGTTTATAATCTGAATTCTTCGGATTTTGTATTTGGTTTTTTCCGAGAAACAAGTTGTATCTGTTTGTAACCAGATTTGGAACAATGAAGGACTGTTCATTTGTTCGTGGACGTAGGCGAGTTTGCCGAACCACGTTAAATTCGTGTTGCGTCTATTTTTTCTGTATTTTGTGTTTTGTTAATCCGTAAGATGCATCTCCTCCATTTCCCGCAAAAGTCGTAGCTACGCTTCCGCCGCTGTGCGCGCAACAAATTTGTATCATGGTAGCGTTGCGCGCACAACAAAATGTGATGTTTCTCAAAGCTAGTATATATATATATATATATATGTTAATACAAAAATGGGAGTCATCTACCTTGTGGGACCGTTGCAAATGCGCAATTTACACCATGAGATATATCTTCACCAATAGCCATAGTCCAAACTGCATAACATTAAATTTGAGGGTTGAACTTAAGAAATGTAGAACTTTGTTCAAAAAAATGTATTCCTAGCATAATGTTCCTAAAAAAAAATTATTATTATTATTAATAGTCTACCTACCATAGCGGTTTAAAAACGCTATGATAGCCCGTGTTTCTTTTATAGCTTTGGCTGTCATAGCGGTTACTAAACCGCTATAATAGGCTACCATAGCGGTTTTGAAACGCTATTGATGAGACTTTTTCTTGTAGTGGAAGAAACCCCTTGCGTCCAAAGGTGAGTGTGAGTTTTTTTTTTAGGAAAATGTTAGAGAATAGGTTAGGAAAGTCATAATAGAACAGAAATCTTAGGTGTCCTATCTCTACAAGGTTAGGTCAGAGTTAGCTTTATAAGTTTGTATTCATCAATGATATTACAACATAATACAATAATATTACAATACAATTATTTTCTTTACATGGTATCATAGCAAGGTTCTTAGCTGACTTAAAAATTCAGGGAATCAAGTTCTTCCCTGCCTCCGACGACTACCTAGACACAAGAGGCGGGGAAGGGAAGACAGTAGTAATAGCCTACCTCAATCAATTCAACAACACAATAATATTTCAATACAATTCTTTTCAAGGACCTTAATCTTGTCACCTAAAATTCTTCTTCCACTTTCATATCTGAAGCTTTCTTTGTGATGGGGTTTATCAAGGAAGTGTTGGGTTTCGATATGGCAAAGGAACCGGAGATACTGCAGGACTGCGTGAATGGGAGAATAACAATGTGTATGGGGGTGTATGGTTTCTGGATCTGGTGTAGTTTTTGGATTTTATTTAAGCTGCTTCATTGTAATTAACTTTGAAATGCAATGAATGTTACTTTTAAAACATACACATAAGCCCCCACAAAGCACAATAACACATACATCATTCACAACACTAAAGGGGAACAATAATAGGGGTGGATTAAAGGTCATTGCAAAGTGTTGTGAGAGGCAATAAAATGTTTCCATTGCCTAAGAGGAGATATTGCAATACCCTGTGCGGTGACTATGTGAAGGTGGGCATTAAAGGTTAGGAGTGCGAGGTGGAGTAGGGAATGTGGCGACTTTAATAACATTGAAGCAGTTTGAGAAAATCCAATCCGCGGTGGGCGACTATGGAAAAGAAGACATGCGACTGTGAGTCTGTGACAGTCGAGTCGATCGATCACTGTTTCAGCCGATTGTATCACTATTTCAGAGAAGAAGAAGGGGAAGAATGAAGAAAAATAAGTTGAATAAGAAAGAGGAAATTACAAGATCAAGTGATTCTCTTCTTCCACTTCATCTTCTTCAATCTTCGTTGTTCATTTTAGTTATGTTCTATACTTCTAGGTTTGATTTTAATACAATAAAGCCAACGAAATGCAAGAGGTCTGACCACTCATTTATGCTGATTTATTTTCCCAAAACACACACTAAAAGCCTCTTATGAGGTCATTCATGGGTCTCATTCTCTTTTAGAGCTTGCTTGCTTTGGTACTGCTACCATACCACCATTAATGTAGAAACACCGATAATATATGTATTCTAAATAGTAATCTGTATTCATTTTACCTAATTAATAACATTGGTAATCTAAATAATAAAAAAAATGGTTATATAAACATTGGTTTTCCAAATAATAATTTCTGACAATGGATTGGTTTTATTTTTTTTAGGAGATCACATCTGGATTTGATTGTTGTCTAACTTGTCTTCAACTCTTTATTTACTGGCTGGTAGCTGCAGTATTTCTCTTCCTGTAAGTTATTTTCCTATTTTTTTCCATTTGCCGTAAAATATTCTAGCAATATTACCTGCAAGTTTGCAACACGTAAATAATTGTTAGTCTTCAATACTACTTGCAAGTTGTGATTATTAATTATTGTTTATGAGTTATGAGATTATGTTAATAATTTTTTAACAAAATATAAAAATAAAAATAAGGTTTGATTGACGTGTCGCCGAGTCCCCGAGTCCTAATTTTTTGAAAATTGTCGAGTCGCCGTGTTGCATCCGTATCCGATACGACACGCGTATCCGAGTCCATGCATCCTTGGTTGTCGACCATCTTGTACCCTATCTTAATATGACTTTTTTCACAAGCTTACTTCAGTAGAGAATTGTACGATAATTACTGACTAAAATGTTTAGTATCAACACATTCTTTTTTACAAAGGCAATATCAAAGATCTGTTTACTGCACACCACCTACAAAGTATTCTTCAAATGTCAACTGAGTGGAAGCAGAAGTGTTTATATACTTGTACAATGCTACCATGTACCAAACAAGGCCTGTATTTCCAAGCGATGTAGAAGGTAGTCACAGCTCTAGCTTCCATTTATTTTTTGTTGTTTTCTTCTGCTCATGAGAGTATCTCTTGATTCATAGTGAATTTTCTCTCTTCAGTAAAATTTGATTCATATATTGGGGAAACTGATGTTGCATATATCCATTTTTTAAGCATCCACGCGGTAGGTTACAAATTAACGTTTTCCTAAATACTTGAGTTTTTCTTTGCAGCCTTTTCGTACAAGAAGACACCTTTTTACAAAGGTAAATTGCCCAGTCTCTCGTGGCCTCTTAGTTTGAGCACTTATTCTAGAGAGCCAGGCCCAGAGCGCTAGGTCTGCCCATCACCATCCATCACCCTAGAGATGTAGGGGTGGGCAAGAATCCCGATCCCGACCCGTCCAACCCGTTCTGGTATGTTCCCAAACCGGTTAAGACCAGGACAAATCGGTCTACATAGTTTTTATCCCGGTTCCGGTCCCGGACCGTTGTGAACTGGGACAGAACCGATTTTAACAAAAATAATCCCGAACCGTTCCGGTTCATCCCGGTTACTGTATCACATCATATCTAAATCCAAGCCCAGTTATTAGCAAACCAAAGCCCAACCCAATGTTTTACCAAAACCCAACCCAATGCCAAAACAAACACATGAGATGATTAATGAGAACAATAGTCAACACTACAAGAAAATGGGTTTTTAGAGGCGAGTATTTAGCGACGATTCGCAAAAACCGCCGTTAAATGCTTTATTTAACGACGTTTCTTTGACTGTCGCCAAATAATATTGGTTAACGACGGTTGTGGTTAATTGCAGCTGTGCTAACCCTCGTTATATGCTTGGTCCAGATTCAGCGTGGTGGAAAAAGGTACAAATGGAGTGCAATTAACAAATCTTGATTCTGTTTTAGATCTTAATACCATCCAATGGATGAGGTTTCAACCCCAGACCTAACTAATTTATTTTCACTTCCTATTCTTTTTTTTTTTTTTTCACTTTCTATTCGGTTAACTTGATATTATTTAACCCAGACTATTGTTTGGAGGAAGAAACGAAGGAGGAAGAAGAAGTGACAATTGGTGGTCTCTCGCGCTCGTTCGATTCGTCCATCATCTTAGTTCTTCCATATCCCTCACGGTGTGTCTAACTTTTGTATCAATCTGTTACAACTTGCTGCTTCTATTACAAACTGAACACGGTCTGGCCAAAGAGCAATCTTGTTGTTGCTTGGTGAATGAGTCTCTGTTTTTAAAATAGAGCATCATGAAGCATTGAGTTCCTGCTGGTCTTATTTTCAGCAGGTTTGGCAGGTTGTTCTTGTGATTGTTCTTTCACCTTGATAGTTATTGGGTTCAAGTTCTTAGCAATGTAATAGGTTTGTTCCTTTTGCTTGGATTGGTTGAGTTATGTCAGGTAGGTTTAGGCCCTTATTTACTTGGATTGTTTGATTATGTTTGACTAAAAAAAAAACAGCTGTAAGCTCTAACTTATCAAGAAACAATTTTTTTAAGACAATTCTTTTCACCCTCACTTCACTTGAATGGTAAAACCAAGGCCTCTTCTCTTCATGGATATCTTTGCAAAAAATGATATATTGTTTGGGTTATTGACTGTTAGTGTGCATTATATGTTGTTGGTGTGCATTATATGTTGTACGGGCTTGAAGAAAATTCTTGGATGTAGTTGGGTTGAGACTAAGAAAGGTTTAGAGAATTTCATAGCTGGGGAGGTTTGGTTTCAAACCTGAAGATGGAAGATATTAATGTAATGTTGGATTTGTTAGTTGAACCAATGAGAGAAGAAGGTTATGAATCTGCACTTGAGCTGGATGAGGAGAGTCTATGCAGTACAATCTAAAACCCACACGTATTATTTACCATTGTGAGTCTGAAGGTCAAATGTTGTTTCAGAAATTCAACACGTGATGATCTATACACCAAGTAACCTTGAAAATGATCTATACACCAAGTAACCTTGAAATCTAGATCTGCATTCGATTGATGATGATGATGCATACTGTTATGTCAGCATCTGGCCACGGAGAGGTCATCATGGTTAGTGAATGTCAAGTCCTTTCATCAGGACTCATAATCCTATTTGTGCAAGAGTTTGAAGCAAGACAGTCCCTTATGTTTAAGTAGAATGAATGATTTATGCGAATTTGAGTACTGATACAATTGTTTATCTTACTGTTACTCGGACTCAAGATCAAAGTACAGTCAATACGATGGATGTATCCTAGAGAGAGGTAAATATCATAAATTAAACCTTATGAATTATCACTTGATTTTCTTATTCTAATACATTTTTATAATTCTGAAGGTACTTAGGATGTTTGAAGTCCTATGTACGTAATAGGGCACAACCGGAAGGTTGTATAGCTAAAGGGTACCTAGCCGATGAAAATTTTACCTTTTGTTCAAGATATTTACATGATGTGGAAACAAGATTCAATCGAACACCCCGTGTTGATGATGGGGTAATTGGTGTTGGTTCTTCTAAAGTGGCTACTTTGTTTCCATTGGTAGGCAAACTAATGGGGGGTTCTTCATGTTTCAATTTAACACCTTTAGAATATATGCAAGCACATCGTCACGTGTTGATCAACTGCACAAAAGTCAACTCATTTCTTCAGTGAGTAAATTCTAACACCTAAAATGATTCTTCAAAAAACTTTGTAATGGCTCATACTTATTTTTTATGATGTAACGTTTAGGGAATATAGGACAGAAACTAAGAGAAGGCTAAGGAGTCGTACATGATCACAGGTTGAGATAGATAAGGTGGTTCATAAAGGATGCGTAGATTGGTTTAGGAGACGCGTAAGTATATATTATATCAATTATTTATTTAAGTAATATAATCATGCATATGACTAATAATTTTGATGTTAGGTTGTGAATGATGTAAACGGATCACATCCAAATGACATTATATTTCTTGCACGAGGACCACTTATTCAAGCAAGAAGGTTTACTGCATATAATGTTAATGGCTTCAAATTCCGAACATTAGCACGAGAAGATGGCTTGAAAACTAAGAATAGTGGAGTATTTGGTTCATTTGGAACTAAAAGCTATGCAAGCAGTCGTGATAATAATGTGAGAGAAGGAAGTGTTCCTTATTATGGAAAATTGATAGATATCATTGAGTTAAATTATCATGGTCGTTTCATGGTTACCGTGTTCAAATGCCAGTGGGCAAATACCACTATTGATAGAGGGATTAGAATAGATGAATTAGATTTTACTTCCATCAATTTTTCTCGATTGATACATATTGGTGATCATGAAGATCATGAGTCATACATTCAAGCTTCAGAGGCACAACTTGTGTATTATGTGGAGGATGAGGTGGATAAAGAATGAAGTATTGTTGTTCATTTAAAGCCAAGAGACTTGTATGACATGGGCGAGAATGAAACTCAAGGCTCATTTTATGAGAATACGCTTTATCAACAACAAGACTTAGATTATTATAAAAATAAACAGTGAATTAAATTATTATAAAAATCAAGCCCAAAAATGATGAAATGAATCATTCTAGGCCTCTGGTAAATCAAGCCCAAAAAAATAGTGAATTAAATTATTATAAAAATAAAACAACAAACTGATTAAACCCAACTAAGATTCGCAATGCAATCAAAATAAGAAACAGTAATGCCACTTGACATGTCGTATGTAAGGATCGTGCATAAATTATTTTAGTTATCATTTTGAGATCCCAACTAACACTTCTGAATCAAATCAATAAGTATTAGATGTCCTTTAGGGTGTGTTTGGTTGATTGAATTGGAAAATGAACAAACCGGGTAGGCATGGTCCGGACTTGGACTGTCCCGGTTCCGAACAGTCCGAGTCCTACCGGGCCATCCCAAAAAAAGTGGTTTTCCCGACCCGGAATGTTCTTGGTTGACTGAATCGGGACTGAGACCAGGATAGGCATGCATCAACCCTGACCGACCCGGACCGTGCCCACCCCTATAGAGGTGGATCTATTTTCAACATATCTAGGATGATGGATGGTGATGGGCCGGCCTGGCTCTCTAGAAAGGTTCTATTTTGAGAATTTATGTACGTTTTAGAATAAAACATAATAGAAAATGGGAAAAGACTTTTTTTATCAAAAGAAAGAAAAGAGAGATAAATACTAATCAAATAGAAAAAACTAGGATTTCCACATGTTGACCAAATAGAAAACTAGGATACCTCGACAAACTTTCATAGTTCATATACTTTTTCGGTCTAAGTTTTCACACTTTAAGTGACAATTCTTAGCGAGTAGCTTCAACAAGAAAAACAACTACAAAAAAACACCAAATGTCAACAAACACTGCAATGGTGTTTTACTGTTTTGGGCCTTTCCAGTGTTTGAAGAAATTTCTCAAGGATAGTGGTGAAAGTTTGGTGAATGTGCTAATTTTTTATGACCTTTGCAATTGTTTAGAAAGTTGAAAAGAAACTTTTAAGTGCTAAGGAATTCAAAATAGTGGTTTATGAGGATCATCGAAATGCAAAAAAATAAAAAATAAAAAATAATAAAACTAAAAAATGAAAATAATGTTATAATATCATCAAAATGCAAAGCAAGTCAAAATCATGAATGAAAAGAGCATCAAAATGCAAAGAAATTCAAAAATAAAGATTTGCTAGGTCGCCAAAATTACTTAGGGGAGTAGACCTAGACAACCATGGTGATATCACAGTCCGTCACTGCGTTATAGTGTTTACATGCTTTATTACTTAGAGGTCGTGTCTGACAATAGTAAAAATTGAACATGAAAATTGTTTGCAGTTAGCGGAACTAGAGCATGAAGCACAGGCAAATGAAACATCACCTTTGATTTTTGTTAGGTTGTTATATTGTACACATTGTTCAGAGTTATCGTTTGAAAGTTATGAGTATAGATGGCAACTGGTCGGGTTCGATTTGGGCCTGAATTTTTTTCGAAGAACTAAAACCAACTTGAGAACCGGTTATGGTGACTCGGGTCAGGGTGACCTAAACCGCAGGTCTCGTAAGTCTGCCCAGAACCACAAATTTTTTTTTTTTAATCAATAGATACCATAACTTCTTTTTTTCGAGTTGAGACCCTTTTGAGTATTATAAAACTTGATTGATGAATAGTATATGCTCAAAACATTAATTTATTTATTCACAAATTACTAATTAAAGAATGTGGTTTACTTGAACTTATTTATTTGTATTCCAAATTAAAGTAGTGATTAAATAGCTACAATTTGAATCACACACACATTTAGAATTGATATGTAAATTTATTCAACTTATATGTGATTTATTACAAATTGTATATATTCGGTTCGGATCTGGGTATGAACACCCAAAACCAAACCCGAACCGAAATCGAGACGGTTCCTTCCATCAAGACTTGGACCTGAACTGATTAATCGGTTCTATACCAGTACCCGAATCATTAGGGTCAGGGTGGTTCGGGTACCCATCAGTTTAGGCCAAATTTCCATGCCTAGTTATGAATGTTCTCGATTAAGAACCTTTCTAATGGTGAAGCTCCAAGCTTCAATTGGTGTTCCCGTCAAATCTTGAAAGTTCTTAGTACTTCATATAGAGCTGCCAACTAAACCAAACTCAATTTTGAAAATGTTAATAAGAAAGTTTGATGTTTGGAAAACTTTGCATTCCGATGATTTGGGGTTCCTGAGTAAGTCCTAATGGATCGGTGCCTAGGTGGAAAACTGTGATTGGTCCATATCCTTATGGATCGGGGAAATGCATTTTGGATCAGATTGTTCAAAATTCTATATTCCAATTCAACCGTTGCTGATACACTAATATGCATCATAAATTCTATCTAGGACACTATATAGTTTTGGATCTAAGTTGTACCGATAAATTGTAGAGTACAAGAGGAGTTTATCTCATATCATGCATTTTTCACAGCTCCATCACCCTTCAATATGGTATTGGGTCGTCGTTCTTGCCAATTGCGACTGTGTCACCTGCATATTTCAACCAACCACCTTTAGAATCTTGTGGCAACCATAGAATGGGCAAGGTGATGTTGGTTAGGCATTTTAACAAGTTATATGTTCATTATGTTGAGCGCGAATGCGTGACAAATACCTAATTGTGAAGTTGCAAAGCAAAACACTATTACCGGAGACAATCAATTTACGTGATTCGGCAAACTTACCTATGTTCACGACAAATAACAACTCTTATTGCTTCAGATTCAGATTACAGCCAGATTACAAACACCCCGTACAAATTAGTTTCTCGAAAGAAACCCAAATACAAAACCTAATTGGAACCCCAACAAATAAAAATAATAAGCAAATAATCAAATAATAAACAAATGAAAATTCAACCCTAACTAATCCGATGTTGAATTTTTCAAAACAAATTCCGAATACAAACGGGGTATCTCTCACAAATTTGAAAATCTCACTGGGTGATGAACAAATGACTGATGAGGTTTTTAACTAAGGTCCCTCAAGGATCCTTAGACCCTTGAGGAGGTGAAAGAGGCGGCAAGTTTATTCAATTCAAAAGCTACTCATATGTGAACATGAGTTGGCTCTCAACCTGGCAGCACTTGAGGAGGTGGAAGAACCTTCCACCACCTTACTTTCAACACACTGGGCACAGATATCATGGATGCGGTTGAGAAAGGGTGGTTTAGCATCATCGTGGGGATCCATGACTGGGAATGGGTTGGTTGGCTTGGGTGATTGTTGGGGTAATGGATAGAACTCAACATTTCAACAACCATTACCACCTCATGATCACATTCCCTTCCAAATCCTTTTCATTCAGTGCCACCCACAACTGGCCCTACCAGGACCTTTATGTTCATATTTTTTATATTTGTATAAAGGTTTAGTGGTCCTTAAAAACGACTTGCTTGTTGGGTTCTGAAATTCTATAAATACTCTGCTTGCCTTTCAAAAAAAAAATCGACTTGCTTTATCAAAACACGCGGTATGTTTACCACGTTAAAGATATTGGCAAGTGTTTTCCTCTGATAATAATTTGTACTGACAAGGACATGTTGGAGAGAATTAGTGGATAGGTAATTGACCGAAGTGATTAATTTTGGAGGTTTTCTGTCTCTTAAACATGATATGTTACTGAAATTATGACAATACTATTGTATGAGGAGGCAATTATTCTCTGGGAATCTTGTGCTGTTTATTACAACCATTTTATGGGATTTAATGAAAGAACACTAGTCAAACTCGAGGTTAATTTTGTGGTCCCATGCAATGCAGGATGTTAAGCAATAACAGAGGAAACAAGAAGTGTAAATTAGTTAGTTAGTTTGTTAAGCTGTCTGTTAGTTTGTTTTGCTAGCTAATCAGACATTAGAATGTCTATATAAACAATGTACATTGTACAATTCATTAGAGTGAAATATACAGAACTTTCTCATATCATAGTCTGTCTTAGATTATAACATGGTATCAGAGCAGTCGTCTCTTCATCTCCTTCTTCTCAGTTTATCATAGTTAGTCTAATGGCAGATGCAACATCATCTAGTGCTACACCATTCTCTAACTCTCCTTTAGCAGAGTCTAAACCTGTCATGTTCACACATGCATTGTTTGTCAAGCTGAGTGAACAAAACCACTTACTGTGGAAACAGCAAGTTTTGGCAACCATTAGAGGACACAAGCTTCAAAGATTTCTTGAAAAAGACTCATCTCCAGCACAGTTTCTTTCTAATCAAGATCAAGCCAGCAGTCGTGTTAATCCTAAATTTGTTACTTGGGAACAGCAAGATCAATTACTGCTATCTTGGCTACTTTCGTCCATGACAGAGTCTCTACTTACCAGGTTAGTAGGATGTCTAACCTCAGCACATGTTTGGCAAGTTCTTGAGGTCTTCTTCAACTCACAGACAGTCGCCAAGATTTCTCAGTTTGGGAATCAACTACAACATCTCAAGAAAGGCGACATGTCCATCAATGCTTATTTGTTGAAACTCAAAGCCATTACTGATCAACTAGCATCAGTCGGACATCCATTGTCTTCTAGAGATTATGTCAATGCTATCTTTGATGGTTTACCACAGATTTATGACTCTTTTGTGGTTTCAGTAAGCTCAAGATCTGACGAGTATAGTGTTGCTGAAATAGAGTCTCTTCTACTTGCTCAAGAACCTAGAATTGAGAGACATACAAAAGATCTTGACATCTCTGTCAATTTGGCTCAGTCTTCATACAGACCTTCACCTAGGTCTTTTGTGTCCAGCTCACACAGTTGGAGACCTCAGTCTAGAGGATCTCACAATCACAGAGGTGCCAGATCTGGAAGAAATTTTCGGCCATCTGGAGCTAGTTCTCAATCAACTCGTCCTCAATGTCAAATCTGTGGCAAACTTGGTCACATTGCATTAAAATGTTACAATAGGTTTGATGAATCTGTTTCAAGTCCATGGAGTTCTGGTTTTTCATCTCAATCATCAAATCCAAGGCAGGTCTTCTCCGCGTCTACAAGTCAATCTCTTCATCCTTCTTGGAGAGCTGATTCTCCATTTCAGATACAAGCAAATGTTTCAACACCTCAGATGCAGCCTCACACTGATACTAGGTGGTATCCTGATTCAGGAGCCACTGATCATTGCACACCTCAAAACATGATGAATGCCATGCCTTATCATGGTAATGAGCAGCTTTTTGTGGGTGATGGCACTGCTTTACCAATTGAAAACATTGGTCAGTCCTCTTTTCTTACTCAGCATTCTTCAAGAATTTTACATCTCAGAAATATTCTTCAAGTCCCTCAGTTAACCAAGAATTTATTGAGTGTGTCTAGGTTTGCTAGGGATAACAATGTCTTCTTTGAGTTTCATCCTGATATCTGTTTTGTCAAGGATCAGGTCACACAACAAATTCTTCTGGAAGGGACACTTAAGGGAGGTCTATATGTGTTTCCGTCAATGGTTCTTTCTGATGAAAAGTCTGACTCTCTAGTTCAGCATTCTAGTAGTAGTACGGGTCAGCAATTTCACAATCCTGTTTGTCTTGCTCAGCCCTCTTCTCAGCATTCCAGTAGTCCTCAGCATTCTAGTTGTCTTGCTCAGCTTACTGCTCAGCACTCTTCTCAGTGTTTCAGTAGTCCTCCGTATTCTCAGCATTCTAGTCATCATGCTCAGCATACTGCTCAGCACTATACTCAGCATTCCAGTAGTCCTCAGCATACTGCTCAGCACTATACTCAGCATTCAGCACTATACTCAGCATTCCAGTAGTCCTCAGCATGCTCAGCATTCTACTCAGCATTCTGCTCAGCATTCTACTCAGCATTCCAGTAGTCCTCAGCACTCTTCTCAGCATGCTGCTCAGCATTCAGCTCAGCATTTCAGTAGTCCTCAGCATGCTGCTCAGCATTCTGCTCAGCATTCCAGTAGTCCCACTCAGCATACTTCTCAGCAATTCTTCTCAGTATTTCAATAGTCCTTCTCAGCAGTTCAGCAGTTCTCCGCTGCATTCATTTCAGCATTCTGATCCTTCTCAGCAATTAGTCAATCGGAATGTCTGTCATTCTAGTTATCATGCTGCTAAGTCCTCTGATATTTTGTGTTTGTGGCATGCTAGGTTAGGCCATCCGTCTTTTCCGCTGGTCAAAACCATACTTACTACTTGTAACATTTCAGTTCCTACACATGAAAATATGAGTCTCTGTTCCTCTTGCTGCTTAGGCAAAATACATAAACTTCCTTTTTCAAAGTCATCTACTGTGTATACAAAACCCTTGGAATTAATTCATACTGACCTATGGGGACCTGCTTCTACCACCTCTTCTTCTGGGTTCAAGTATTACATTCATTTTATCGATGCTTTCAGTCGTTTCACTTGGGTTTTTCTGTTACAAAATAAGTCTGATGCTTTCTCCACTTTCCTTAAATTTAAAGCCCAAGTTGAGTTAGAGTTTGGTCTTCCCATCAAAAGTGTTCAGTCTGATTGGGGAGGGGAGTATAGGTCTATTTCAAAGTTGCTTGCTCAACATGGGATCCAGCATAGACTTGCCTGCCCAACTACACATCAACAGAATGGTGTGGCTGAGAGGAAACACAGACACATCATAGAGTCTGCCCTTACTCTTCTTGCTCATGCATCACTTCCCATGAAATTTTGGGATGAAGCAGTTAAAACGTCTGTTTTTCTTCTAAATAGAGTACCTTCTGCTATTCTTAAAGGTCTTTCACCATATGAAACTCTATATCACAAAGTTCCTGAGTATCATAATCTCAAAGTGTTTGGGTGTTCCTGCTTCCCTAATATCAGGCCCTACAATTCTACTAAACTTCAATTTCGATCAGATGAATGTGTGTTCCTTGGCTATAGTCTATAGCACAAAGGGTACAAATGTCTGTCTTCTACTGGCAGAGTTTACATTTCTCGTGATGTTCTATTCAATGAATACTCTTTTCCATATGTCAAATGGCACAGTCTTTCTACCTCCACTCCTACTGATATTTTTCTTACTCCTGCTGTCATCCCTATTCCTGATCAGAATCCCTCTTCTAGTCCACTGGTTCCTTCATGTCATCCTGATGCTAGTCCTTTTTCTAGTCCAGTAAATAATCCTACTACTACTCCTCCTACTACTGGCACATCACAGGCTATGTCTAGTCCTGCTTTGTTACCTACTGCTCCTACTCCTGTTCCTAATTCTGCTCCTGGTCATCCTATGCTCACAAGGTCGAAAGCAGGCATTTACAAACCCAAAGTTTACATGGCTTCTACTACTGCCCCATCTAGTCTTCAGGAAGCTTTGGACACTCCACACTGGATGTCTGCAATGCAAGATGAATATGTGGCATTACTTCGAAATAATACATGGTCTCTAGTGGATCTTCCCAAAGATAGAGATGTAGTTGGGTGTCGATGGCTTCTCAAGGTTAAGCATAATTCTGATGGCACTGTGCACAGGTATAAAGCCAGGTTAGTGGCTAGAGGATTTCAACAGGTGGCTGGCTTTGACTATTCAGAGACCTTTAGTCCAGTTGTGAAGCCAACTACTATACGGGTTATGCTCACAGTGGCAGTTACATATGGATGGTCTATATTCCAGTTAGATATCAACAATGCCTTTTTGAATGGGGATCTACAAGAGCAGGTTTACATGATGCAACCCCCTGGGTTCATAGATCCTTCACGACCTAAGGCTGTTTGCAAGCTTCATAAGGCCTTATATGGCCTCAAGCAGGCGCCTCGGGCATGGTTTGACAAGCTTCAACATACACTTCTCATGCTTGGTTTTGAGTCTACAAAGTCTGATTCATCCTTGTTTATCAGACACACTCCCTCTCCTATTTTTCTTCTTGTCTATGTTGATGATATACTCATCACTGGTGCTGACTCTCATTCTGTGTCCCAAATCATCCAACAGCTGAATGCTCAGTTCTCTCTAAAAGATTTAGGACTGGTTCATTTCTTCCTTGGTATTCAAGTGCAGCACACAGTCAATGGGTTGTTTTTGTCTCAGTCCAAATACATTGGTGATCTCTTGTGTAGAGCCAAGATGCAGTATGCTAATGGACTGCCTACTCCCATGAGTGGTGGGGAGAAATTATTTGCTACGGGTAGTGATCCAGTCCGAGATGTTCAGCTATATCGCAGTATTGTGGGAGCGTTACAATATGTCACAATTACTAGGCCTAAAATTGCATATTCAGTAAATCGTGTTTGCCAATTCATGCAGGCTCCTCTTGAGTCACACTGGCGAGTGGTGAAAAGAATATTGAGGTATCTCAAGGCTACACCCAACTTTGGACTTCACATTGTTCCAACTCCTTCATTTCAGTTAAGTGGATACTGTGATGTTGATTGGGCATCTGATCCAAATGATAGGAGATCTACATCAGGTTATTGTGTGTATCTGGGTAATAATCTCATATCCTGGTCGTCCAAGAAGCAAAGCACTGTCTCTCGAAGCAGCACCGAAGCGGAATACAGAAGTCTAACATCCATTACAGCTGAATTAACATGGCTACAGACTCTGTTTCATGAGTTGAGGATTGGTTGCTCAACTCCAAATATCTGGTGTGATAACAAGAGCACTGTCATGCTCAGTGCTAACCCAGTGCTTCATGCTAGAACTAAACATATTGAGATTGACATTTATTTTGTTCGTGAAAAAGTTGCTCGCAAGGTTGTTCATGTCCATCATATTCAAGCTACTGATCAAGTTGCTGATGTTTTCACTAAAGCAATTGGTCGTTCCAGGTTCTTATTGTTGCCTGACAAACTTAGTGTAATAGATGCATCTACACTTAGTTTGAGGGGGCATGTTAAGCAATAACAGAGGAAACAAGAAGTGTAAATTAGTTAGTTAGTTTGTTAAGCTGTCTGTTAGTTTGTTTTGCTAGCTAATCAGACATTAGAATGTCTATATAAACAATGTACATTGTACAATTCATTAGAGTGAAATATACAGAACTTTCTCATATCATAGTCTGTCTTAGATTATAACACAGGAGATATAAATTCTCTTTTTTGGTTTTTTAAATAGCTTCATGTGAAGTGTACATGTAACCTTACCATTCACGCCAAATCCAAAGCCTCCCGAAACCGATCTAGCCAGCTTCCAAAATCTGCAACCCAAAACATGAAGCAACCACCTCGCCAATTCACAAATCAAGCAACGTACAAGCTGTATAGCAAAGCACGTCTCCACCACATCCTCGAGACTCAGACAAGATCTTATTTTGCCCTCTTCATAAAGCATCTCTCCACTAAACAAACTCAAATTGTCCAGCCTCCAATTAATGTCAACACTACTCTGTTTCAACAAGAAACTATATACAGGAATGGGTCCTTAATTTATAATTAACAAATTATATATAAGCATCTAAAAAGTATATATATATACTTGCATATTGAAGGCAGTTCATCTGAATCCAGTTGATGATTATCAAAGAAGCTGCATGCTAGTGTATCCTTCCAATTTGCTTCAGTCTCATAAAATTTTCTGTCATTATTGCTGAAATATCTTGCTACCGCTTTAGATCATGCGAATATATCTCCTTCAACTCATTAGGTTGCTCATGAAACCTTTTCACGCCTTCCTTCTGTTGGAGAACAATAAGAACAATGCATAAATTTATTTGAAAAAAATAATATAACAATATAAATATTATTTGTATTATTAATTGATTACAACGAAATCAAATAAAATAAATAAATCTACTAACTTGTATTGTAGATAGAGGCTTGCGAAATCACTATCATGAATTAGCATAGTTGGTAGCGGATACACTATGTCCTATAGACAAAATTCGCCCTTACTCGGTGTTGTAGTTCTTTAGGCGTCTGATTACCAGAATTCAACTATCTAATACCAGCACCGTAGCACAAGGGTGTTGATTATGGTGAATTTACCGAATGCAATCTCTCTCAGAAGTGAAGAAGAATGAATAACTCTAGAAAATTAATGTGTTGTAAGAACTTGTTTTTCTCTTCAATATATAGAGAACAAAAGGGCGTGTCGATCAGACACATCCTTTCTTAATTCAAAAGACGTATCTTTTCTCTTCAATGTTGGTTATTTGCTATACAAACTCCAACACCTTCATCTCATTCAACACTTCAACTAAAACTCCACGCATGGTTGACTACATGAAAAAATCCCCATGATTCACATGCTTTTCAAATTTCGACCGCAATGACTTTCCTTCTATCCACATCATCAACACCTTTATGTATTGAGTTGAATTGAAAAATCCCAAAACAAAAGGAGAAAACATAACCGAGATTTTGAAAACTGACAAATCGCCCCAAAAAAGTTGGCAATTATGTATAAAAAATTAAACATAACCTCCACTAAGTTCAGATAAGCAAAAACAAATTATAATAAACACTTCAAGAATAGTAAATAAAAACCCAAAATTTGCCCCATTTTTTTGGCCTCAAAACAAGTACCAACAATAATCCAATCTTTAAACCAAACCTCGACAATTCACCAACAATAATCGAAACCCAAACCCTAAAAAGGGAGAAAAATCAAACCTCTTGCGAAAGCGGGCCAGACGAGTTGAGCTCCTCTAGAACGAGATCACCAGTAGTGATGTAAGGAACCCCTAGAAGATTCGAAAGTCAACTTGCATAAGTACCGTTTCCTGCCCCAGGACACCCCAGAAAGGCCCATTGAACATTTATCGCCCCATTCTGATCTCTTCGAAGATGAAGATGGGTTTCTGAAGGAGTTGAAGCAGAAGAGAATGTGAGGGCTCTTGTGAGGAGAAAAGGGTATGTAGATTTGGGGGAGAAGAACAAGTCTTTCGATCTTAACAGGCAGTGAAGGGTCGCCATGGGTAATTCGGTGGAGTCTGTCCCTAGAAGATGAAGAGGAAAATTTTAGGGATTTTGACGGTTCAGCGATGGATGAAATTTTAGGGAGGTGAATTAGAGGTTTGGGTTTCAATATCCTGCCCGATATATACGACTACAACCGCCATCATTAACTATATCAATTTTTAATGAACAATTGCGCGGTAGTATTTTTCACTTTGAATTTTCATGGCGTACATAAACACGGGTTTAGAATTTATAACCGCTGGTATAAATTTTATTTATTTTTAATGAGCAGTTGGGTGGAGGAATTTTCCTCTTTATATTTACGTGGTGAATATAAATGCCAGAAATACTATCTTGGCAGATAAAGTATCAAGATTTTCATTTCTCCGACAGATACTCTTAATCCGTTGAGAGTGTGCCTTTAGTGTCATATATCATCCGCCAAAATAACCCCTTTTTGTAGTAGTGTGTAAACAACTTCATTTTCTATGATGTGTGCCAAAAACAATGTCCTTGTCTTTTGCTTAAACAAGTCCTCCATCAGTATCCTGTTTTCAACAATTTTTTTTATCTGATGATTGGTAAACTTTGTGCAGTTTATTAAAGTCACCTACTATCAAAGGACATCTTTTTACATCGTCTTTATAAGGTACTCATGTTGGGTGTTTCTTTAATGATTCCTAGGCAAATATTATCTCAAACTTCTGAAAGTTGTACGGATGCTGACTTTCTCATGCAGAGTGGAAAGCATTTATTCAAAACGGATAATTCATCATCATCATTATCAAAGCACATTTCCGATACATTCGAGGTCGACCACACGTATTTTGGTTCTCCAAGCAATGCAGTCTTCTCACATATCCTCTCCTAATCCAAGCTCAAGTATATCTTTCTTCACCGCCTTCATCCAAGTTTTCAATGGGCGTCCTCTCCATCTACACCTTCCATTAACTTGCCAATCTAAACATTTCCTAATTGGAGTCGTCCTTGGTCTCCTCCACACGTGACCAAACCACATTAAATGTTTTTCTCTAATTTTGTCATTTATACGCACGACACCTAGGTATCTCCCAATTCTGTCACTCTTAATTTTATCCTTACAAGTTTTACCACACATTCATCTTAACATACGCATTTCTGCTGCCGCCGTCCTATTATTATGTTGTCCCGTAGTAGCCCAACATTCTGAACCGTATAACATAGCTGGTTGAACAATTGTCTTATAGCATTTCCCTTTTAACCTTGCAGACATTATTCTATCACATAATACTCCTAACATCATTCTCCATTTTGTCCAACCAGCTTTAATCCTATGGTCTACATCTTCTCCAATAGCCCCATTTTTTTGGATTATATATTCTAGATATCGAAAAGCCTCACATTCTGAGACCTCCACACCTTCAATCTCAATTGCATTACTCTTCTCGTGATTCACCACCAAAGTTGCACACTAGATATTTTGTCTTCGAATGACTAATTCTAAAACCCTTACTTTCTAAAGCCTCCCTCCACCTATCTAATTTCTGACCTAAACCTTCACCAGTCTCATCAATTAAGACAATATCATCGGCAAATGACATACACCAAGGTACATCTTCTTGTAGATGTCTCGTCAACTCATCCATGTCCAAAGTAAAGAGGTATAGACTTAAAGTCGACCCTGATGTAATCCTACTGTCACAGGGAATTCACTGGACATCCCATCCTGTGAAACATTCCCCTTCAAGTTTAACTCCACTACATGTGTCCCATTGAGTAGGTTCCAAAAATAATTCCTCCATCTATCTAAAATAGTTTTATCCTACATTAAAATTTTTCCATCCTCATTCTTAACACACTTAACAAGACTCAAATCCCTAGTTTTTCGTTCTCTAGCTTTAGCTGTCTTGAAGATATCATTCTCCCCTTCCTTTGTACCTAGCCTATTATACAAATCATCACATGCTCTCTTTTTAGTTTCCCCTACTGCTTTGCTACTCAATTTCTTAGCTTGCTTATAGCGTTCATAAAACTCTAAGCATCTATTTTTTGCCACTTTTAAACCATTTTTTATTTTCCTTAATGACTTGTTGCACATCAGTGTTCCACCACCACGTCTCCTTATCATATACACCTCATCTTTTGGCTTCTCCTAACTCTTCATTCGCACCTCTTCTTATTTGATTTGCCAAATGCTCAAAAAGATCTGCGCTATTAGTCCTATCATTTGGATCTAAAATCTCCCAACCCTCTGAAGCTGACTGGGCACCCAAAATCTTCTTTCTAAAATTTTGGCACACAGCTCCCTGTAAGGTCCATTACTTAATTCTCGGTCTAACCTATTCTTTTGCAATATGACCCCTACTCTTAAGACAAAAATTGAGGACTAACAAGTTATGCTGGTTTGTTAGACATTCTCTGGAATAACCTTACAATTTTTACACCTACCTAAATCATGTCTCCTAACAAGAAAATAATCAATTTGACTTCTATTACACCCAATCGCAAAGGTCACCAAGTGATCTTCCATTTTTCTTAAAAAAATATTGGCGATCCCAAAATCCTTAGCTAAAGCAAAATCTAGAATAAATATTCTCATATTGTTTCAATCCCCAAAACCTTGACCTCCATGAACCCTCTCGTACCCAACTCTATCCATACCGATATGGCCATTCAAATCCCCGCCTAGAATGACCCTATCGGAATAGGGGAATCCGTGAACTAATTCCTCTAAAGAGTCCCAAAAACCATTCTTAGTCTCCTCGTTTAAACCCACTTGAGGTGCATACGCGCTAATAACATGCACTATTTCTAGTTCTAAAGCTAATTTAATATTTATGATTTTATCCCTAAATCTCCGAACGTCGACTACTGTATCCTTAAAAACTTTATCTACCACTATTCCCACCTCAGTCCTAGTTCCATCTTTTCCAAAATAGAAAAATTTGAACCCTCCTCCTAAATCTTTAGCCTTTTTCCTCTTCCATTTTGTCTCTTGGAAACAAGCTATGTTCACATTTCTCCTACATAGGACATATACTAGTTCTATTGACTTACTCTTCAAGGTTCCTATGTTCCAAAAGGTGAATCTAATCATTATATCTCTAGTTCTAGCTTCTTTATCCACCCCGTACAGAATTGTGCGAGAAGCCTTGCCTATTTAACACTGCAGTCGAGCGTCGCTGTAGCGCGCCCAGGCACAGATCTACTAGGGGTCAAGTGGGGGCACTTGCCCCTAATGACTTTTGAATTATTTTTTGTTATTTGAGATTTGCAGACTCTCTGACACCGACAATGCCATCCCACCCCGCTCCTTCTCTCCCTCCGTTATTTGCGACGCTGACGATGCCATCCCGCCCCACCCCTTATTTTCTCCCTCCGTTCTCTGCGACGTCGACAATTCTGCTCCGCCCCTTTATTTCTTTTTATCCCTTTATCTATTTACTACGAGACAGACAACTGCTCCGCCTCTTCCTCTCTTTCTCTCCCTCCCTTTCTGCTTGATTTATTTCATTTTCCACCATTGTCATAAGCCACCAGCAACCCTAACATTTCTTGTCTGCTTTAAAAAAGAAAATAGTTTTTTTTAATTATTTTCTCGAGATGAATTCGTATATCGAGGTCTAAATTTTTATTTTATTTTATTCATAGGATTATTCTGGAAATACATGAAAAATTCGACCCATTAATTTTTCCTCAAGATACAGGTTTGCATCTCGAGGTTCATCCATAAGTTATTGTCTGAATGGCGTCTTGGTAATCAACGTGAGCCTTTTGATAGTCAAAGCACGTTGATTGCTAGTCGTGGGAGAGGCTACAACAATGGTTAATGTTGGGGGTAACCTTTAATTAGCTATTTTTGATAGGGCACAAATTACAAATAACCAAAAAAAATTGGAAACATATAATTTACATTTGAAATTATTTTTTGCCCCTTAACTTTATATACCAATTTGAATTGGCCTCCATATATCAATCTTTTGCGCTTCTACAAAGTAGCTTGTTGGATCTATTTTCTTCCCCCATAGATCATATAGAGTTATGTTTAGCAATTGGTGTTTTGTATAGTTATTTATATATTTTTCAAAATTTTAGAATTTTTTTATTAAAGTAATTAATTATTATATTATTATTAATTAACTATGATTCGTCACTTCGCCCCCCTTCGACAAAAATCCTGGCGTCGTCATTGAGCGTGCCTTGCTCATTTGTCACTACACCCGAGCGTAGGTGCAACACATCGCTTATAACGAGGGACGCCTTATCTTTCTGTATTAATCTTTTTGAACCAAATTCCATGAAAAGGGATGTGATAGGCTTTTTTTTAAGGTTGGTTGTCACGTGCCTAACACCAGCCTGAAGGTTTTAGTTTTAAGGATGCCCAAGTAACGGTGTGATTGGGTTTATCAGGTTTTAGCTTTATGCTACTCATGATTAAGGGTTGTGATTTCATTTTTTTGAGTTAATTTTGATCTTCTATTTTAATTAATATTTGAGTGTGTAAAAAAAACGTAAAATTTTCGAGAATACATTTATATAATGAATTTTAAGGGTATATGAAATATGTGAAAAAAATTTCAAATAAATAAACCAATTAAACACATTAAATGAAGCCTAAATACCAAGAAATGAAACAAACATGAAATCAATTTATAATTAGAAAATCGGGAAGTGGTTTCAAAAATCAATATATAAGTAGAAGAAATTATGCAAATTTTTTTCTTTCATCCTTTTTTTCTTTTCGTAATACAAAATTTCGCATGAACACAATCCTTGCTCATAACCAACCCAAAAAGGTTAATTACTTAATTTCTCTCATCTAGTAGAGCATCTCCAAGACCTCTCGAATTCATCAAAATATCATTTTCAAGGAGCTCTTGAACAACAAGGAGATTAAGTTTTTAACTCATTTCCAACAATGATCATTTGGCCCTGCTTGGTTCCCAGTAAATTCATTGTATATGAAAATGATTTGTGTTTGAAATGTTTTTTAAGCAAATAATTTTTCGCATCCATATTCAGTGTGATGGATTGTGATTGAAAGACTTTTTCTACAACAAAATAAAACCTGTCAAAAGTTGATTTTTTATCCATCCATATTTTTATATTGTAATCATATAGCACGTATGTTGCTATAAATTAACATAAGCATTTGCAAGTAAGGAAATATAAGATTTAGCAAATTGTTTTCATTGCTTGAATGGTGAAATCTAGGGGTGGGCATCCCATCCCGCAATCCCGATTTTTTTCAGGTCTTTTTTGGGATTGATCAAACTCATCCCGATCTAGAGTGGGGTGAGATCAAGATGGAGCCTTTCAATCCCGCCTACCCCATCTTAAACTTATTTATTTAATATTTAATACAATTTCTTGTATGCCTTGTAAGTTTTTATTCATTTTTTTTAAATTCAGTTTTTAGTGAGATAATGAAATATCAATAAAGTCCTCAATAATCATTCTTGAAAAATACTATATCTATGAGCACAAAACAAATGCCAAAATACTAAGTCCTCAAAGACATGTTATTTCATACTATAACCTAAAATTGAGAAGATGGAACAATGTGACCTTGTCACTCAGGATGAGATGTTTACTGAAATCAATTACTTGATGTTGAAAGGTGCAGACTATTGGTGACCAAATAGCCTTTAGCCATTATAGCCGATACTGTAAGAGTGTTCATTGTAAGTTTAATTATTAGTCATATACTAATCAAAACCTCTCAAATGAGTTTATAAAATTTAACTCATGCTACCAAAAAATTGGTAGTTGAGGGATGAAAAGTCATTTTAACCGCACATTTATAACAAACACTAACTAAAACCTCTCCAATATGAGTTTATAAAACTTTTAGGGATGAACTACAATAGTAGTAAGGCATGCTCATCCCGTCCCATCCAGAACCCGTTTGGGATAGAACTAAGTCGGATGAGGTCCATCCTTGTCCCGTGCCCACCTCTAGTCGAATCGTTTTGCTAAAAATCCTTGTACATATGGAAATCTTGCAAATAAAATTTTCATAAAAAAAATTTCGAAGTAACCCGCCAAGCAGTCGCAAAGAGAAATTTCAGCAAACTAACTGCATTTACAGAAAATTTGCAATGAACCAATCAGGGCCTTGATAGAAAATTGTTTGCGTAGATTATCTCGTGCTCGGGTTGGGTCTAGGCATATACCTGGTTAATATGATATAGGTAAACGGATCAGGTTGGGATATCAAATTGAGACTCAATCAAGTTGCATGTTTGGCACTTTAGCTTAGCTGGCTAAAATTGCTACATACATAATCCACCAATCTCATTGAGTTTGACTCGGTCATATATTTGACATACTCACATATATCTATGGTTTCCCGACAAAATTGTTACTATAACCATGCAAATCAAACCAAATAATACGTAAAATCATTTTTTTCGTAACAATAACAACAAAAAATACAACAACAACATCCCAAAAATAGCATGGATTCCTCCCATAAAAACCCTTCAAGCGCTCCATTCTTCCTCAGAACGCACAGAAGAACAATAATACAATCTCATCTTGTTCTTTAACATTTCCAAGGCAGAGAGTTTCGGTGGTAAATTCATCCTTTTCTTCAAAAGTTTGAATTTTCACTGAAACATCTTACCATCATGGACATGAAGAGGATTGTTTGTGTTGTTCTCGTCATCGTTGCCTCCATGAGCGCCGTAATGGCAGCCGACCCACCAAAGGAGACTGCAACTGCAACTGCAAAAGCACCTACAACTACAGCAGATACACCAGCTGCTGAAACAGAAGTAAGTGCACCTACAAGTGTCGATGCAAGTGCACCAGCAGGTGCTGATGCGCTTTCACCTTCAGGAGCTACTGATGCATCTGCACCTGCACCTGCTGAAAGTGGAGCGGCCTTTGCCACACCCACTGTTGGTTTCTCTGTTGCTGCACTCGCGTCTTTCTTTGCACTCTACATGCATTGAGATTCTACTTACATTAACAGAGGTTTAAAGTTAGTATGCGCAGTTTAAAGGCGAAAATATTGGAGGGCAACGATACATGCATTGAAATTGTTTTTTGTTGTCGTACCAGCAAAATACTCATCCACTTGGCTGATAATTAGACGACATACACAAGATGGCACCACGAGGACACCTTCGAGGAAGCCAGCATGGATCAGACCCAAGTGAATGAAGGGCCATACGATTAGGGTTACTATATATATAGCAAGAGAAGGAAAAAGAAATAGGAACGCAGGTTGTATCGAAAATTGGGAGTTTTGGTCTAAATGAGATTCGGAGAAACTTCTTCCATTAGCATGTTAATAGGATGCGTTTTTGTTCCAAACATGATTGATCCCAAAAGTTATAAAATCAAAATACTAAAAAATAATATGAGCAGAAACTTAAAATTTCATCACCATCATAAAGGTTTATAAATTGTTTTTAAGATGAATAATTTAAAATTGTGCAATATAGATTCACAAACGCTAGAAACTTTAAAAAAATATTCTACAAAACCAAACTATGATTCAAGGAGCATGAGTATGCCTTTGAACTGCTAAAGAGGTTCATCAACAAAATAAGAATGGCCTTACATCGTGGTAATCACTAGTAAATACGCACGCGCGATTCGCATGTTACTACAAAATTATTAAATATATATTCTTTTTATTTTTATTTTTATTTATATACCTGCATAGCTTGCTCCATTTCTTGGTGGCTTATTAACTATTGATGCAAGAAATTTAGAGTAACATCTAAGCATTTTGCATACAAATTTATGGTTGATATGGAACTAATAACATTTCTCATTTTAAATAGGGTTGAAAACCAAACCATCGGTTCGGTTTTTCACCTAAATCGTGAACCGAACCGACTTTGGTTGGTTTCAAAATTTTCAAATTGAAACCGAACCGACTATTAAAAAAATCGATCCGAAACCAAATCGATTCTAATTTATGCAAATCGTAACCAAACCGAACCGACTAAAATCGAACCAAAATCGAAATAAAACCAAACGACCTACTATTTTAAACATATTATATTATTTTCATATAAAATATATATTATTTATTAATATATATTCGGTCGGTCGGTTTGGTCGGTTAAAATCACATAGAAATTGAAAACCGAACTGACCACTTCGGTTTTGAATTTTTTAAAACCGAAACCGATCCGAACCGAATTTAAACTAAACCAATCGGTTTGGTTTTGATCGGTTTAATCGGTTTGGTCGATTTTTTTTTTGTTCAACCCTACTTTTAAAGTTAACACAATTCAGTTGACATTTTAATCTCTAGTTTCATTTCTAGCAAATGTTATAGCAAATTATGCACATTTGTTTGTGAGGTTATTTAAACTTTGGCCTCCATTAATTTGTATGTATATTATTTTAGGGTCAAAGTTTAGCCAAATATTAGTGTCGACCCCAAAATAGACGGAAACCATCCTGGTCAAAGAGATTTTTTAGGACTCAAATGCCCTTCAGTTAAATATCACGTGCCTCATACATGACTCATTCAAGGGAGTTACAAATCAATTGTTAGAGTCATCATTGACAAAATTTGGGAGACTCAACAAGTCACAATTGACAAATATTGGATATACATTTGATGATACATTTAAAATAGACGGACGTCGAAGTCATACACGTGGTAGAAAACATCAATCACGAGGATTTGATGTTCCATCTACTGGGACAGCTCATAAAATCCAAGAAGGCAAAACAAATCATAAAGGCCAAAACATGGCCTATTAAAGGAAGACGTAATCAAAGTCCAAATCCAGGCCTCGCACAAGTTTTCTCATAAATAGGAGGAACGTTGAACAAGAAAAAGTTGTGGAGGGAGTTATGCCTCCACGGACACATCTCCATAAAGGAGGAGACTGTTACAAGAAACATCTCCTTCAGTTGCACCTCACATGCTTAAGTCATGCAGAGAATTAACCGCGACCATTATAAAAAGTAAAGGGAACATTTGACAACGGTATGCAACTCTAACTTAGTTCTGTCCAAATTTACTTCCTTCTTCAAACATAGTTGCTAACTTAAGCATCGGAGTGCCTTCGACCATCAAAAAGGTGGTCTTTGGTAGTCTAACATCTATTTAGCAGATCAAACTCACAGGACGACGAGATTTGGACGCATTAGTTTGGCGTCGTCCATGGGGAACTATAAGTTTTCTTTCTGAAAATAATATCCGCTGAACCAAAACTCACTGAGATCTGATTAACGATCAAGAAGCTATCAAACCCAATGGAATGCTCTACATATCCTCAATCTGACGATGGTCGATGCGACATACACTACACCAAAAATACCCATTAGCAACGGTTTTAAACCGTGGGGGTAACCCATTGTCACGGCTTAGAGCCGTGGGCTGTAGAGGCATCGCTAAATTCCCAGTAACGGCTAAAAACCGTGGCAAAAATATTAGCAACGGTTTTATCTCGAGGACGGTTGATGATTTAGCCACGATTTTTAGCCGTGGCCAGGAGTAGCCACGGCTTAAAACCGTTGCAAGTTATGGCCACGGTTCTAAGCCGTTGCAATAGTTTTAGCAACGGTTTTAAGCCGTGGCCAGTACTAGCCACGGTTATAAGCCGTGGCTAGGTATGGCCACGGTTCGTAGCCGTTGCAATAATTAGCCACGGTTTAAGCCGTGGCAAATATTTTTTTTTTTTATTTTTTTTTTTATTTTTTTTGTCTCAGTGTTAAGCCAATGCAGTTCTACTGACAGTGATGCAATACAGGCAATGAAGAGAAATTACAGACTGAAGAACTTGTAATTGTAATTCTTGATTGATGACAATAAATGGAATGGATTGTATTCAATAAGAAAGCTAATTCGAGATAGCTAATCTCCTGTAGAGCAAATGCTCAAGTGTACAATTTTCTTACAAATCAAATGAATCCCTTTTTCTCTCTTATTTATAGTACTACATTTATTGACAACTAATCTAACAGAAATCCTTCCTAAACAACATTACATGTAACAACATAGCACTCTGCAACATATAGCAACCTGCTCCCTTTAGTAACAGCACTTGTGTTAGCAGCCTGCATTCCATTCATGCACAAAAGAGATGAGGGTGATAATATGAAATTGTGTTTAGTTAAATTACTTATATTATTTTATGATGTTTTACAGTTGTTATATATAAAAATGTTGCTTTAAAGCCAATTCTTCTATATATAATATGATGGAGTAATACATGCATTATACTGCATTGCAGCACAAACATTATGTATACTGAAATGCATGTAGGAATCTCGACGCATACTCGCAGCATTGTATTAACCAAAAATTATAATATTTATTTCATGCTTTGAACAGCCCCTACAGACCATAAACAAAAACAGATTAAAATATAACCATGATAAAAAAAAAGTTTACATGCATTGTAAGAATTATAATATTTATTTCATGCTTTTAATGGAACCTGAGATCTTGCTAACATAAGTACAGTGATGATGGCTCGATTGCTAACATAAGTCAGTCACATTATTCAACCAAGCATGTTCAGTGTTTATGAAGTAACTCATTTAAACAATGCAAATCATAATTTGATATCTTGAATTGTAATTCGTATTTTCTGACATCATGTTTATCCTTCAGTCCTTAAATTGCATTCGTTAGTTGTTTACAAACAATAAAAAGAAGCATGTTTCATGTTCTATCTTCAGAAAACTTATTATTTAAAAATCCGATGGATGAAATTAACCCCTCAAGCAAAGCACAGACTTCATTTTCTGAATAATAAGTTTTAACCTTTTAGCTACCAGCACTATTTAATAATAAATTCAAAGAGAATAACATTATTAAGATGTTCATGATACTAGTACAATAAGTCCATAATCTACAGGTACCTTTCCACAGAGTGGACATGTTTCACTCCTTTCCATCCACTCGTATATACAACCAAGGTGAAAGTGATGAGAATCCTATAAACCAACATGTCTTGTACATAGCATTTGAGAATCCTTCTTTAATATCAATCTTAGTAAATGTAAAATGCAGACAAGTTTAAAATCAAAGAAAGTATTTGCATACACAAAAAAGATAACAAATTTGACATGTCAATATTATTACTTACCACAGAAAGAAGTTGTCTTTTTCCAGGAGGATCAGCACCTTGATTATTGAACTTTGCTTCCAGAACTGTTATTAGGGCTACATTATCCTACAAATAAACAAATTAATGTTTACCATACCAGCAAACAGCCAATGGAATTGACAGGTTAAAAAAATATAGAGTTTTTTAGTCACCTTTAGCAACCTATTCAATGCCGTTTTCCTCTGAGGAATTGGAACTACCACATCCGTCAAAGATTGTGCAGCCTTATTAAATTCAACCTGCTCCCAAGAATTGAGTTTTAGTAAGTTAGAAACATGACAGTAACAAAAAAAGATAACAGTGAGTGATCTAGGCGTATAAAATATGAGACCTCATATTTTTTAACATGTGAGAATCTGTCTCTGCGGAAAAATGTTGCACAACCATCAATTACTTTGGCATCTTCATTATAGACCTGTTAAGAAAACACAAAAAAGTAAAGTTAAGAAAGAACAACAAAATTCCACAGAAAAAAAACTCTTAAGAACAAATAAATTCATAAGACAACCTCTGTTGTTTTTTTCTTGTAGAGAGCTTGATAACCATGTTTATCCAATTCAGGGGCGAAAAATTCCTCAAAGTGGTCACTCTGAACCTGAGAGTGAAAAACCATGACCATAACTATGCTTAGCTTGTGTAAAATACTTCAAAATCAACTTAGCTGCCAGATTACAGCTTAACATAAACATAAGAACATAGCAACCAAACGCATAGAAATTTAAGGAAATGTAGATTTTTTATAAATATGTTCATGTACTACTGTTAACATGCTTTCTCAGTCAAAACAGGGTTGTCAAGTCCCACACTATGGACTAATGAGACATATTCTAGCCAACTCCAGCTCATTCATATAATACAGTAAGAGAATCGTAAGAATCCCAACTCCGTGAACATTGAACAGATCTTTGCAAAGACACGTATATGAAAATATTTTGAGCAGAACTCAGATGTAGATAATCATCTCCATCTTTCAATCCTGGGCCTACCAATGGTCAGGTCAGGTCAGGGTAGACCTGGCAATCAGAACACGATAACACAATCGAAACTGGCTCGATATAAATGAGTTCAGGTCATAAGTTTTTGTATTTCCGTGTCATTTCGGGTTGACCCACCTGACTGGTTACACCGATCGGGTCGTGATCGGTTTTACTACCTTGACCAGTGACATGCCATTTGAACTGGGTGGATGTATTTAAATGCAATGAGAGTAATTAGTAGTGTATGTTTTAATTTATATGAAAGAATAACGGGAACCAACTACATATGGTCATGCAGTCGAGAGGCATGCCTTTAGTGAAAGGCTAGAGGAGAATATTAAAACATTGCATTCATAGGCTTATAAAAAGAAAACAGCAATTAATAAAAGTTTATAGGTGAGGATTATAGGCATGAAAAAAATCCTTAAGAGGCATTCCGAAGGATGAGACACCAGGGAAATAGGGGAGACTATGTAATATAGCACTTGCATTCTGAATCGACAAGATAAATCTTATCAGCCAAGCCAGTTAAAGTTAGAATTTCCAAAGAATTTACCAATCAGGATATCATAGCATGGATCCTAAAAAATAAATGGTTCCTTTGTTGCCAGATTCAGTTGGACATGAATTGGTTATGCTGCAGAGCCATTTACGTTAACTGAAATGCAGAATAATATCCTACATGAAACCTAGGAAGTTGGGATTAGTACACTAGTATAAGTTATTGAGAATGTCGGATGGTGAATGGATATGCACAAATTTTCCTCCATGCACAAATACCAACAACCTGAACATCTAAACTATGCAATGGATAAGAACAAAACTATATGCTTGCTTGCCCATGAATTTTAGGGAAAGCAATGGGGCAAAAGTACATGCAATTTTTTAAGCACTTATCAGGGGGGATCAGGAAACCTTTTTCTTTTTCTTTTGCTAAATTTATGTTCTTTTATTATTGTAGTTTTCTAAGACTCATAAGGAGCAAGTCTACCCTTACAGGCCTTACCACAAGAAAAGAGACTCCTAGGCATAGTGATCAATTAGTGAGTAACAGGTGGCAGTTGTAGACTCTGCTACTTATAACTATGCTGTAAACAAACAAATATGTAACTTGTTCTGTCGCAACACTAACACGTGGCAGACATTAGAGGTGCAAACTAATAATAATTTACCTTGAGGTAGACATCAATGGCTTTGTACAAACCATCGTGTAGTGGTCGAGCTGACTCGAGAATCAGTTGTGCAAAGTCAATGAATCTGGCTAGAGAGAGATTCTGATCACAGGCAATTTCAGCAAGATAACCATCAATCAACTTGCCAACTTTCAGCCATGACTCAAGCCTTAAAGCATAGCCATCTGTGCCAATCTCATTTTTCTCGGTATAACAATTTATGTCCTGTGCGATCTGATTTGCCAATGCAAACCGACTTACAATGTTGTGCACCAGTCCAACGTCATAAACAGTGGTGTCAGGCGATCGTGCAGGGATGAGCAGATCATTGACAGAAGCTTTGTCCAGCCGCAAACTAATCCTGCCTGTAAGCAAATATCTGATGGAATCCTTACCAAGGAAATCAAACTGTAAGCAGAAAAATCAGAACATTACTTCCATCATTAAAAGCCTAAAATTCACAAATGATTTACTCGTCAACGTACAGAACCAAAACAGCATTGGAAGAATCTTAGATTGTAAATTTGCCATCTACCTGTAACTTGTTCGGAGGAACCAGTTCAACATTTTCCACTTTAAGTGTGCAACAGCCCACTGTCTCTGACTCATCGTCATCCTGCAAAGACAACAAACCAAAATAAGAACAGCCAGATAAGGCTAAAGTCTAGAGACACTACGCTTTAGTCGCGTGGAGAATTTTTTTTTTTTTTTTTAAGAGTAAGCCTGTATTAACACTTTTCCAAAGTAAAAAACCTGAAACATGTCAGAATTACATTAGAAAGGATAGTATACAAGAGATAATGATTAAGAGTAGCATAAATTAAACTGTTTTATATATACCTTCAGTAGCCTTGCCTTCTCATATTTCTCCTTGTCACTTTGACCATTCAATGAACTGCTAGCAGCCAAGAAGACATATTTGAACTCTTTTGGATTAATTGGATCGTTCCAAAAGGCTAACCATGTCACAATGTTGTCATGTTTTACTTCTTTCCACCTGTACCAGCAACACAGATATTTCAGAACCTGGACAAAACTGATTGGACTTCTACCAACAACAATTGTCACAGATTCCTTCTTTTCTCGGATTCTAAAAATGAGGAAATAAAGTATTTCAGAAGCAAATAGGAAACAAATAAAGCCATTAGAATGGTTTCATGATTTGCAAAAGGGAGTAAAATGAACAGAACATAAAAGGGAGTGTCACTAAAGTCTCTATACATGCAGGAAGCTAATGCCGACAAATAGATACTCTTTAAGAGAAATTATGCCATATCAAATGGTTTCAGGATATAAGATAATATACCTGCATGCCAGAATCAAGTCAACCCTCTGATTTTCTCTTTATTAGCAAAAGCAACGATTCTAGGTAACCCATTAGGATGATCTCTACAAAATTAAAATTTTGAAATGGTAGAGGCAAACTTCACACTCTTTAGTGCATTGTCTTATAATTGAAGCTACTCTGCAACTTCTTAAACCCCCATTACAAACTATTATGAAACCCCCTGTTAAACAGGCTATTCTGCAACATCTTAAAAACTCCATTGAACAAATTACTCTGACACTTCTTGCAAACTCCATTAAACAGTGTACATTTCTAGAGCGGCTAATCAAATCCCATGAACAAAAACATCAACGAGAAGCAAGAAAGCCACATAATAGAGAAAAAGAATCAACCTATACTGAAAGGCTCTATAACATTGACAAAACAACACAGTGTATCTAACCTAAACTTACCAATAAAAACAATTGAAAAACGGGAAAATGAACTAAAATGGCGCAACCCTAGAAAAGAGATCAAAATTCACCGAACCCAACAAAACAATATAACTTGATCAGCAAAGAAACGATTCTAAATAACCCTTTGGGATGAACTCTACATGATGAAAACTATGTTTCTGTAAAGCAAAACCTCACAGTCTTTACAGCATTATGTTCCAATTGAAATTAATCTACAACCTCTTAAAACCCCACTAAAAGACCCACTCTGCAACTTCTTAAACCCATCAAATAAGCTACTCTGAAGCTTTTAAAAAAAAAACTACTAGAACCTCTCAAACACCAAATCAAACATTCCACATTTCTCAAGTTTCTAACAAAACCCCATTATGAAAAACAGTATAAACAAGCAAGGAAATCATACAAAATGAACTAACTAGAAAAACAATCAAATTCTACCCTTTAACACGTGAAACATTATACAAATTATATGATAAAAAAAACCCATAAAATGAAAAAATGGTTCCATGGGTTCTCACCCCAAGAAGGATTGGAATCAATACAGTAGTCCAAGTCCTGCAACTGCTCCATTGGAGGGTGTGAGATTTGTGCCTCTGCTGCCATTGTAGAAAATTCTCTGAAGAAGAAGAAAGTAAAGAGAAGAGAAGAGAGAAAATGAGAGTATTAGTGAGTTCCTTTAATAGCAGAAAAATACACTATCATTCTCTGATTAAACAAGATCTATTAATGACATGAGTGAACATATGCATACCTGAGCTACTTGACAAATGGCTACAACTCGAGGACTCGATCTTACTGCATAAACAACAGATTTGAACTTCAGGGAATGTACATAAGAATGGGACTTCAAGGAATAAAATTGGACAACTGTTGGCAAAATTACATAAGAATGAGAATTGCATGTCTTCATGGCGAATTGAATGAGAATTACATAAGAATGGGACTTCAAGGAATAAAATTGAACAATGCAAATAAACTTTGTATTATTTTCTCATTAACTGCATATAAGATAAATAAAAAGATGCAAAATGCAATAACCTTCATAAAAAGCTTGCATATTTTACAACAAAGTAGTTGATTTAGAATGGAAAAATGTTCCCAAACATAATTTAAGTCTATAGATACTTGCACTTAAGCTTCAGCTAGTTACCTTAAAATGAACAATCACGTGCCCGTAGTGTATTTTACTCAGCTCCTCTTTTGCTGCCACCATTACATTGCTTCCAACATAGTTGTAACTATCAATCATCAAGTTCCACATGGTTTTTACACCATACGAAGAAATCACCAACGTCCAAATCCCCCATCATGTCTCCTTTTGGATCACTCTTGTAAAGTTTCACCTCAGTCCTGAATTTGAAGCATAAGGAAAGTCTGATCTCTGTTGCAGGGTTCAATGATCCATGACAATCGCAAGAGATTCGATGGATAGGATCTACAACCTCTATTGCTATCGCAATGACATTCTTTTCCCAATCACAAACTTTGTAAGTCCTTGACACTAAAGGAACAGGATTGCTTGGAGAAGGAAACCTCGCAACACCTTGAGAAGATGATGGTAATGGAGATGGTGGTAATGGAGATGGAGGTAATGGATTTTCTGGTTGCCTTGTCGATTGTGCACGAGATGACGGTGTATCTTCAGTTCTTTGTGTCCTTCCTTGTGTTCCCTCACTTGTTGATGGTCTCACATAAGTTACACTTTCAAGTCTCTCTCGTATCCATCTAACATTTTCTTCCAATCTATCATATTTTTCGCTAAATTTTTTTACTTCCAATGTTTTATCCAAAAGCAATGAACGAGCGGGAAGTGCAGCATCATACTTCCTTTTAGAGACGGTGGTTCCAACACAACGAGTACGTCCCCTTTCTTCTTGGCCAAACACTTGGCTTAGAGGATCATTATCAATAGTGAGGTCAGTGGTACCCTGGGTTGAAGATTCTTGCAAGGCGGCTTTTTTTGCTTTAACTTGTTCCTTCAAAAGAATGAAAAAATAAAAAAAATCAGGACACAAATAATATTCAAACAACTACAAAGTAAATTAAGAATTGTGTATAAAAGACATCATTGGGCACATACCATATATAGTTCAGCACCATGCGTGGGTTTTCCATCCTTTCTCGTGTGACAAGCAATCCATATGTCAGTGCGTGTGACTGGTTCCCCATCAGGGTTCTTCTCAACCTATATACTTGAAAGATTAGTCTCAACCTATATAGTTAAATGGTTATTATTGTACTAGTAGCTAGAAACTCAATTACCATTTCATATTCTACTTCTGCAGCACTCTTTTGGCCACCCCCCCCCCCCCCCATACATACTTTGAAGCCTTTTTGTTTTTTGCATTTTGGGCTCTAATTGCCTTCGCTTCAGGGGTGCTCTCATAGCGAACAAACTCCTTCCAATCCTCCTCTCTTACACCATTTGGAACATGCTTCTCTTGTTCCTCAATGGTAGGATACTTATCCAAATAATTCTTCCTAAGATCTGCCTTGAACCTTCTATAATATTCAGGCATTTTCAAATGCACACTCCTTTTCACATAATTTGGGATGTCGTATTCACGCTGCAAATAAGCCATTGAGATATAAGTTGACAATAAAATAAGACATTATGAAAATCAATGATGTAAAATCTCACCTTGAGGCCATTCCACACATCCTCTTTGTAGTTGTCAGTAACATGGTGTCAACCCTTGAATTTGATGGGCACAAGGGTTTCAACAAGCTTTCCAATGTTTTTATTGAAATTTCTAGCACCAGGTCCAACTGCTAAACCGTGGACATTGAACTGTATGGTCTTTTTAACTTCACTGTCATCATTTGTAGATGTAGTGACATCAATGGTGGAAAGATTGCCGCGAGTACTATCCATTTCTATCAATGAAATTATAGATATTAACCATTATCAAACAAAAATAAATAAGAAACAACTATATACACCACATTTATAGATAATTTCCTTCCACACCATATCACCACAAATAGATTTTTATAAAGCATTGGAAAAGCCAATCTGAATACATAGCTACAAAGCTTCCCTTTCCCAACTCAAAAGTCAAAATAAGAAACAAAGACAAAATATTTGGTCTCAACCAAAGAGGATGACCAAACTAGCATTAGAAATGCATCAAAAAATATTGTAGCATAGTCAATTAAAATTCCAGTAAGTTCTTCAGGTTGGGGTTGTCTTTCAAGACGCTTTGATACACAGTGGGAGTTTCCTTTTTATCGACATTAGTGTTCAACCCCATGATGAAAAACAAAAAACATTGATAGTTCACATAAAATACCAAAATTGAAACCATATGTAGCCATCAATGCTTTGTTTACTATGATAATTCCAACAGAGCTAACAATATTGAACATCCATGAGGCTGCATCTAATGTTGCTTTCCTGTCAGCCTTGCTTGTAGTTGTTCTTAAGAATAAAATTTGAAAAATCAGACTACATAGCACAAGGAAAGCATAAAAAAGCTTTAGGGTCCTATGCAAAGAATCAGTGAATCAATAATCTTCTGTGGTTACACAGACTTGGGGTATTTCCCTTTGCACTTATAATGGCATTACATGCTAATGAAGAATAATATTCATTAGTAATACCACCCACATGAAAGATGGGCTAACACACTCTAACTTTTAAGTCCTACTAACAACATTTATAATAAAGGCTTATGCATTTACGCCTTGTTGAACTAAACTTTTAATGTAAACATCCATTTTTTGTATAATTGAAAACTTTAGAAAATGTCCGAAATGATATTTCTAATGAGATCAATGATGCAATGAAGGAATGTTTGTGTGGAATCACCATATGTACATGTTATAAATATATGTTAGCGTGACATGAAATTGGATAGATCATGGGATCAAATTTTTCATAGGTGTCAATTGGAGTTGAAGATTGATGAAAGATGTACAATTTTAAGTCAAATTATCGATCCAAACGAATTTAGAACTCAGGTGGATATCACTTTGTAGGATTCTTTATGTTAAATAGATAAAATTAAATAAATGAATATGTTCTGAATTTAACAGTGTAAAGGAACATATAAACCCTACAATATTATTGTGGCCGGCCATTTGGGACTTGCAAAGTTCAAAAAGGAATTCAAAACATAGTACATACATGTGATCTGAACACAAACAATAACTCTCAATTTGAAAGCATTTGTCGAAGGCATATTTTTATTGGAAAAAAGGTGAGTCAATCACATAAATAGTAGAGCTACATTGATGTTGAGGATGTTTTGCAAAAGTTGTTAAAAAAAAAAAAAAAATTCAAATCCATGCTTGAAGTTTCATTGTTGGGTCATTGAGTAGGAAAAATCTAAATGTCACTCCCATGCCATAATTTGCATGCGTAGGCCATATCAGTAGATCATTTAATCAGTTGTTGCACCATCTCGAGGACATGGACGCTCATAACGCCTATTCGATTACTTGTTCTATGGAAACATAGTGATCCAAAAAATATGATTTAATAGTGTTTTCAATTCACTACTCAATCACAGACATTAGCATAGAATGTCAAGGGATTATATACTTCAAAATCAGTTCCTATTCCTTGGTGGTGATCTATACATCTTGGACACTATAAAGAGCACTCTGAAATCTCTGATTATATACTTACTACTATTATATCAACAATCATTCAGAAACTAAACAATTCAGCCAAACAAGAAACAACAAGTATTAGACAAAAATTATTAGGGTGCAGCAGATTTTAGTTTCTCTTCATGGGCTGACACACTCTAACTTTATCCTGGAACAAGGTGACCTGCTTTTCGGATATAATTATAGAATAACTCGAAACTTTGTTCTTTCTCTGAGATTTGCTTAAGGTGCACAGTCACACATAATAGCCATTGTCAACCATCATAGTAGGTTTACTGTTTTAAACTAATTTATAAATTAGCAATGACTTACTTCTACTCTTAATCTATATTCCTGAGATGCTAACATGTAACCAGATATGAACCAAATATGTTATTAACACCATAGCAAACTCAAACTCACTCTTCATCTAATAGGGGATCATTTACCTGACGACACTGCACATTACAGCCACTATGATTATAATACAAGTGAACAGGGAACATGAATATTTCCTGGTTTCAAATTATATCAGGAATTTCATACAAAAATTAAAGATTCAAAAAATTAAATTATATCAGGAATTTATCAGGCATACAGTTTTGAGCCCTAGAGATTCAAACCCTAATTTCAAAAAACCTCTAAATAAAACCTACATATTCAAAAAACAATTCAGGAACCCTAGAGATTCAAAACCTCTAAATAAAAAAACTCTAGATTCAGGAACCCTAATTTCATCAAAAAGAAAACAGAGAGAGAGAGAGAGTACCTGCACGAGAGAATGGTTTCGAGGTTGCAGTCGCTGATCGATTTTGCAAATGGTTTGGAGGTTGAAGACGCCGAGTAAGGAGGGAAGACCAGGGAAGGAGGCGAGGAGGGAAGTCGAGGGAGCAGCAGGGAAGTCGAGGGAGGAGGGAAGTCGAGGGAGGGAGCAGGGAAGTCGAGTGGAGTGAGCAGGCGAGTGGAGTAGAGTCGAGGGAGGGAGCAGGGAAGGAGGAGCTTCGAGTGGAGTGGAGGGGAGCAGAGAGGGTCGATGTTGAGTGGAGGGAGCAGGCGAGTGGAGTCGAGTGGAGGGAAGGTGGAAGTCGATGGAAGTTGAGTGGAGGGAAGGTTGAAGTCGAGCGCCAAAATAGCCCGCCCAATTTTTTTTTAGCTTTTTAGTGTAGCCACGGTTTTGAGCCGTTGCTCCTAATAGCCACGGTTTTGAACCGTGGCCAAAAAAACTTTTTGCAACGGTTTTGAGCCGTTGCTACTGTTACCCACAGTTTTGAGCCGTTGCTACATTACCCACGGTTTTGAGCCGTTGCTACTGTTACCCACGGTTTTAGGCCGTTGATAATTATAGCCACGGTTTTTTGCCGTGGCCAATAAACCAACGGTTTTCAGCCGTGGCCAGTTTTTTTTACCCACAGTTTTAAGCCGTTGGTCATTATAGCTACGGTTTTTTGCCGTGGCAAATAAACCAACGGTTTAGAACCATGACCATCTCGGCGTAGCTAAACTGGCCTTTTGGTGTAGTGATATCTCATAATACCAACCCAGCGATAACCGTCGAACCAACTGCGCAAAAAAGAAGGGAGCCTCAACATATAACAATTCAGACGTCTCTGACATCTTGGGGAATCCCCTTGGACCCTCGTGTAGAGATGTTTATGACTCAGATAAACTACATGATCAAAATGTTGGACAAACTCACCCAAAACTTGGAGGGCAACAAGTCTCGAGAAGAAAGCACCTAGCTTAAGAGACATCGGACCAATAACAGTTACGAATTCAGCCAACGAAAGTCTGTAAGGTTACAATCGAAGAAGCCCAAACATGAACGACCAACAGAGAAATCATTCACGACCTTAATAACGAGCCGAGATGAGGTCCTTAAAGCTATAGCAGAATTGGAAGGTGTCAAATGGCCACAAAAAATGAGAGGATATCCAGAAAGACGGAATAAAAGCAAATATTGTTCCTTCCACGACGACTACGGACACGATACTGAAGATTATCGCAGCCTGAGGGACGAGATCAAAGACCATGTCAGAGAATGACGACTTGGAGAATTAGTTAAGCTGAAAGAGCCCGAAGGCGAAATAATCACATCAGAAAAACAACCAAATGAGCTAATATACGTCTTGCATGGTGCAGCTGGAGAAAATGAGCAATCCAACCGATCCCAAAAGCGAGTAGTCAAAGACTTGCAAGCAAAGATTAGATACGAACAGTTGTCAGCACAACGTGTAAGAACAATGCAAAGGACTCTGCCCTTCTCCAACTTGCAAGCAATATGATTGATATGTACGTGTATGGCGTTGTGAGCGCGTTTGGAGGGGTGATGTCCCTCACGTTTGTAATTTGCATGACATCAGGCGTATGACGCTTGGAAACATGTTTGGAGGGATGATTTCCCTAAAGTTGTGTATAGCTCCTATGAGCGTGTTTGGAGGGTGATGTCCTCAATTTGGATGATCAGTATTGAACTGATTATGTTCGCTGAAAACCGACTGTTTGCTTTTGTTCGTGATGATTGGCTCATATTTGAGAAATCTTCACCGATGTGGAGAATTGTTGAAAAATATGAGAAAAGGTAATAGAATATGGCAGAAGCTTCCATCACCTCCTCAAGTGGCTTGAAGTTTGTGGAAGCTTCTAGAGCAATCTTTGGCTTGCTTAAGGATTAAGTAAGAAGAAAACAGATTGAATAAGTAAGTGGTATGTTAGTCACCTTTGTTGATTTTGACCTGGATTTCTTAACGATGAAGTAAGAAGAAATCAATTCGAACAAGTAAGTGGAGCTAGCCGTCATTGTTGACTTTGACTTGGATTTCTTAATGATGAAGTGAGAAGAAATCAATTTGAACAAGTGGAGCTAGTCGTCATTGCTGACTTTAGTTTGCTTTCTTAAGGATGAAGCAAGAAAGAGAGGAGGTGGCTTCCAACCTCCTCAGTTCATCTATAAAAGGGGACCAATGGTTCCTCATTTAATCATCCCATCCTTTGGGATCAAGGATCCTCAGCAGAGGTCTCCCTCTCTGCAATTGTATCGATGTAAGGATCATGTGAAGTTCGTAATCCGAATTCTTTGACTTTTGGGTTTCCTTTGAAAAACCAAAATTTTTAATATGTGTATCCCATCCTTTGGGATCAAGGATCCTTAGCAGAGGTCCCCTTCTCTGCATTTGTATTGATGTGAGGATCATGTGAAGTTTGTAATCTGAATTCTTCGGATTTTGTATTTTGTTTCTTTCGAAAAACAAGTTGTATTTGTTTGTGACCAGATTTGGAACAATGAAGGATTGTTAATTTGTGCGTGGACGTATGCGAGTTTGCCGAACCACGTTAAATTCGTGTTGCGTCTGTTTTTTCTATATTTTGTGTTTTGTTCATCCGTAAGATGTTGCTTCGCCATTTCTCGCAAAAGTCGTAGCTACGCTTCCGCCGTTGTGCGCGCAACAAATTTGTATCAAGGTAGCGTTGCGCACACAACAAAATGTGATGTTTCTCAAAGCTAGTATATATATATATATATTAATACAAAAATGGGAGTCGCCTACCATGTGGGACTGTTGCAAAGGCGCAATTTACACCATGAGATATATCTTCACCAATAGCCATAGTCCAAACTGCATAACATGAAATTTGAGGGTCGAACTTAAGAAATGTACAACTTTGTTCAAAAAAATGTATTCGTAGCATAATGTTCCTAAAAAAAAATTATTATTATTATTAAACTACCTTGTGTGCTATTGGAGCTTCTTCTAGATAATGGTACTCTAGAAGTGAAAATGCCTCCATCTTATACTGAGTTCTAGGTATTGAGCCATTACTTGGTTATCTCCTCGGACAGTATCGGTAGATCCTCTTGTAACCATGTAAATAGCCACCATACTGTATTTTTATTGGTGGGCCTTGAAGAATCCACAGTCCAACTTGATTATCAACATTATTATACTGATGAGTGAAATAGAACATTGGCATGTCGCGCACCCCGGGAGCATAGGCATACCAATAAGCCAAATCGTTTGGATCTGTGTAGAATGCTATGAATGGTCTAATAGGTACGGAAATTGGAAGGGAGTTACTTACCTATCGTGTCGAAGTGTATGAAGTAGATGGATATTTTCATCCCCATTAAGTTCATAGAATGGGTACGGAAACACAAACAGTTTTGTTTCATGCATTTGCATAAAATGAGCTAGAGGATGAGGCCTTATGGCTGGGAGTGAAGCAATGTATGGCACGATAACTTCAGGTCCTACCACTGCAATTGTGCTGTCTGAAAAATAATGGAGAAAATCTGGTTAAGCCATGCATATCCGAAGCGATGCAAGTAAATAGAGCGATCAAGGAATTAGACGTCTTTGTTACCTTTTTGGATTAGTAAAGTAGTTAAACAAAGGAAGTGTTTCAACAACATATTTCTTTATGCATCAGTGGGGTTTTGATTCCACCTTTTCACATAATTTGGATGAAGATAACATTATACTAAGCTTCATTTTTCGGATTCAAACAGTGATACCTTTCAAACATTAATAATCTTCTGGACTTCCCATTATTTCAAACCAACTAACCACATCAAACTCAAGCAAGAGGAACCTTAAAGGGACAACTAATAAAAAAACGGTTGCAGGTAGAAATCAGGTACTTGAAAGCCTCGACTTGTACTTTAAATTTGCAGGAAAATAGCAAGCAATTGTTGTTGTAAAGTAGAAACAAGATTCAGAATGATTTTAGGCTCCGCTTGGTACTTTGTAAAATAATGTATTTTGCAAATTAATGCAAGTAAATTAATTGGCATTGCATTGATTTGCAATGCATTACTTTACAACGCTTGGTTGTAATTAAAAAAAATCAAAGGCAATTCGAAAAAGTAATTATGGTGATGGAGATTACAAATATATATTCGTGTGTTCACTTTCATGACTCAATTAGCTTTATTTTTATGTTGTTATTTAATTTTTTATTGGCTAACATTCGCCAACGTATGATTTTGTACTAGATAGTAGATACTAGACAAACATTTGCCGAACCACGTTAAATTCGTGTTGACTCTGTTTTTTCTGTATTTTGAATGTAACATCATTTGCTCATTCTTAAGATGCAGCTCCGCCATTTCTCGCAGAAGTCGTCGCTACGCTTCCGTCGTTGTACGCACAACAAATTTGTATCAGAGTAGCGTTGCGCACAACAAATTGGTATCAGAGCCGAAGGTTAGTTTGATAGGCTCGATTGATGTTGTATGAAATGGTAGAGCTTTGAAGGTCGTTTCTGGTGCACTTGTAAATTTTGAACCACCGTTTGGAAGGGTGACTTCTACTTCTTGCACATGAGTACGGTTACGTAATTTGTATTGATGTAGTTGTGGTTGTTGTTTTTGGTGGAGTTACATCACTCCAATGATCTTCGTTTTATTACCTCGAGGGTTTGTTCGAGCAACTTGTGTAGTTGGCCATGTGGATGTTGCTTTTGGTGGAATTACATCACTCCAAAGATGATCATTTTTATGCCTCGAGTATTTGGTATGAAGATCTGCATTATATATGTTCGTGCACACTATGTTTTTGGACGTCTTGATTTGGAACGCATTTGGAGGGTTGATGCCCTCACTTTGATAATATGTTTGACACCTTTGGGAGTGGCGTTCGTGAAGTTGTTTGGAGGGGTGATGCTCCTCACTATGAATGATATGTTTGTGTATGTATGGAGGGGTGATGTCCCTCAATATGATTGATATGTACATGTATGGCGCTGTGAGCGTGTATGCAGGGGTGATGTCCCTCACGTTTGTAATTTGCATGACATCAAGTGTATGACGCTTGGAAGCATGTTTGGAGGGGTGATTTCCCTCAAGTTGTGTATAGCTCCTATGAGCATGTTTGGAGGGTGATGTCCTCAATTTGGATGATCAGTATTGAACTGATTATGTTCGCAAAAAACCGACTATTTGCTTTTCTTTGTGATGATCAGCTCAGATTTGAGAAATCTTCACCGATGTGGATAATTGTTGAAAAATATGAGAGAATTTAATAGAATATAGCAGAAGCTTCCATTACCTCGTCAAGTGGCTTGAAGTTTGTGGAAGCTTCTAGAGCAGTCTTTGGCTTGCTTAAGGATTAAGTAAGAAGAAAACGGTTTGAATAAGTAAGTGGCATGTTAGCCACCTTTTGATTAAGGATGTAGTAAGAAGAAAACAGTTTGAATAAGTAAGTGGCATGTTAGCCACCTTTAAAGACTTTGACCTCGAATTCTTAATGATGAAGTAAGAAGAAATCAATTTGAACAAGTGGAGCTAGCCGTCATTGTTGACTTTAACTTGGATTTCTTAATGATGAAGTAAGAAGTAATCAATTCGAACAAGTGGAGCTAGCCGTCATTGTTGACTTTAGTTTGCTTTCTTAATAATGAAGCAAGAAAGAGAGGAGGTGGCTTCCAACCTCCTCGGTTCGTTTATAAAAGAAGACAGTCTCCCTCTCTGCATTTGTATTGATGTGAGAATTATGTGAAGTTTATAATCCAAATTCTTTGGATTTTGGGTTTCCTTTGAGAAACCAAAATTTGTAATAAGTTTATCCCATCCTTCGGGATCAAGGATCCTTAGCAGAGGTCTCCCTCTCTACATTTGTATCGATGTGAGGATCATGTGAAGTTTATAATCTGAATTCTTCGGATTTTGTATTTGGTTTTTTCCGAGAAACAAGTTGTATCTGTTTCTAACCAGATTTGGAACAATGAAGGATTGTTCATTTGTTCGTGGACGTAGGCGAGTTTGCCGAACCACATTAAATTCGTGTTGCATCTATTTTTTCTGTATTTTGTGTTTTGTTAATCCGTAAGATGCATCTCCTCCATTTCCCGCAAAAGTCGTAGCTACGCTTCCGCCGCTGTGCGCGCAACAAATTTGTATCATGGTAGCGTTGCGCGCACAACAAAATGTGATGTTTCTCAAAGCTAGTATATATATGTTAATACAAAAATGGGAGTCGTCTACCTTGTGGGACCGTTGCAAATGCGCAATTTACACCATGAGATATATCTTCACCAATAGCCATAGTCCAAACTGCATAACATTAAATTTGAGGGTTGAACTTAAGAAATGTAGAACTTTGTTCAAAAAAGTGTATTCCTAGCATAATGTTCCTAAGAAAAATTATTATTATTATTATTATTATTAAACTACCTTGTGTGCTATTGGAGCTTCTTCTGGATAATGGTACTCTGGAAGTGAAAATGCCTCCATCTTATACTGAGTTCTTGGTATTGAGCCATTACATGGTTATCTCCACCGACAGTATCGGTAGATCCTCTTGTAACCATGTAAATAGCCACCATACCGTATTTCTCTTGGTGGGCCTTGGGGAATCCACAGTTCAACTTAAGTATCACTCGATTCAGCTACCCAATCCAAACGTCGAATGTCATCATCAACATTATTATACTAATGAGTGAAATAGTACATTGGCATGTCGCGCACCCCGGGAGGATAGGCATACCAATAAGCCAAATCGTTTGGATCTGTGTAGAATGTTACGAATGGTCTAATAGGTACAGTAATTGGAAGGTAGTTACTTACCTATCGTGTCGAAGTGTATCAAGTAGATGGATATTTTCATCCCCGTTAAGTTCATAGAATGTGTACGGAAACACAAATAGTTATGTTTCATGCATTTGCATAAAATGAGCTAGAAGATGAGGCCTTATGGCTGGGAGTGAAGCGATGTATGGTACGATATCTTCAGGTCCTGCCACTGCCATTGTGTTGTCTGAAAAATAATGGAGAAAATCTGGTTAAACCATGCATAGTCCGATAGAAAGATCAAAGAAGTAGTCGTCTTTGTTACCTTTTTGGATTAGTAAAGTAGTTAAACAAAGGAACTGTTTCAACAACATATTTCTTTATGCATCAGTGAGGTTTTGATTCCACCTTTTCACATAATTTGGATGAAGATAACATTATACTAAGCTTTATTTTTCGGAGTCAAACATAGATACCTTTCAAACATTAACAATCTTCTCGATTTCCCGTTATTTCAAACCAACTAACCACATCAAACTCAAGCAAGATGAACCTTAAAGGGACAACTAATAAAAAAAGGGTTGCTGGCAGAAACCAGGTACTTGAACGCCTCGACTTGTACTTTAAATTTGCAGGGAAATAGCAAGCAATTGTTGTTGTAAAGTAGAAACAAGATTCAGAACGATTTTAGGCTCCGCTTGGTACACTATAAAATAATGTATTTTGCAAATTAATTTGCATTGCATTACTTTACAACGCTTGGTTGTAATTAAAAAAAATCATAGGCAATTCGAAAAAGTAATTGTGGTGATGGTGATTGCAAATATAAATTCGTGTGTTGACTTTCATCACTCAGTTAGCTTTATATTTATGTTGTATATAACTTTTTATTGGCTGATATTCATCAACGCATGATTTTGTACTAGATAGTAGATACTAGACATACGTTTGCCGAACCACGTTAAATTCGTGTTGCATCTATTTTTTCTGTATTTTGTATGTAACATCATTTGCTCATCCATAAGATACAGCTCCGTCGTTTATCGCAGAAGTCGTCACTACGTTTCCACAGTTGTGCGCGCAACAAATTTGTATCATGGTAGCGTTGCGCACAATAAATTGGTATCATAGCCGAAGGTTAGTTTGATAGGCTCGGTTGATGTTGTATGAAATGGTGGAGCTTTGAAGGTCGTTTCTGGTGCACTTGTAAATTTTGAACGACCGTTTGGAAGGGTAACTTCTACTTCTTGCACATGAGTACGGTTACATAATTTGTATTGATGCAGTTGTGGTTGTTGTTTTTGGTGGAATTACATCACTCCAATGATGTTCGTTTTGTTACCTCGAGGGTTTGTTCGAGCAACTTGTGTAGTTGGCCATGTAGATGTTGTTTTTGGTGGAGTTACATCGCTCCAAAGATGATCGTTTTGATGCCTCGAGTATTTGGTATTAAGATCTGCATTATATATGTTCGTGCACACTATGTTTCTGGAAGTCTTGATTTGGAACTCCATCCTGACCAAAGTGGAGATTATTGGAACGCATTTGGAGGGGTGACGCCTTCACTTTGATAATATGTTTGACACCTTTGGGTGTGGCATTCGTGAAGTTGTTTGGAGGGGTGATGTTCCTCACTATGAATGATATGTTTATGTATGTATGGAGGGGTGATGTCCTTCAATATGATTGATATGTACGTGTATGGCGTTGTGAGCGCGTTTGGAGGGGTGATGTCCCTCACGTTTGTAATTTGCATGACATCAAGTGTATGACGCTAGGAAACATGTTTGGAGGGATGATTTCCCTCAAGTTGTGTATAGCTCCTATGAGCGTGTTTGGAGGGTGATGTCCTCAATTTGGATGATCAGTATTGAACTGATTATGTTCGCTGAAAACCGACTGTTTTCTTTTGTTCGTGATGATCGGCTCAGATTTGAGAAATCTTCACCGATGTGGAGAATTGTTGAAAAATATGAGAAAAAATAATAGAATATGGCAGAAGCTTCCATCACCTCCTCAAGTGGCTTGAAGTTTGGGGAAGCTTCTAGAGCAGTCTTTGGCTTGCTTAAGGATTAAGTAAGAACAAAACAGATTGAATAAGTAAGTGGTATGTTAGCCACCTTTGTTGACTTTGACCTGGATTTATTAATGATGAAGTAAGAAGAAATCAATTCAAACAAGTGGAGCTAGCCATCATTGTTGACTTTGACTTGGATTTCTTAATGATGAAGTGAGAAGAAATCAATTTGAACAAGTGGAGCTAGCCGTCATTGCTGACTTTAGTTTGTTTTCTTAAGGATGAAGCAAGAAAGAGAGGAGGTGGCTTCCAACCTCCTCAGTTCGTCTATAAAAGGGGACCAATGGTTCCTCATTTAATCATCCCATCCTTCGGGATCAAGGATCCTCAGCAGAGGTCTCCCTCTCTGCATTTGTATCGATGTAAGGATCATGTGAAGTTCGTAATCCGAATTCTTCGAATTTTGGGTTTCCTTTGAAAAACCAAAATTTGTAATATGTGTATCCCATCCTTCAGGATCAAGGATCCTTAGCAGAGGTCCCCTTATCTGCATTTGTATTGATGTGAGGATCATGTGAAGTTTGTAATCTGAATTCTTTGGATTTTGTATTTTGTTTCTTTCGAAAATCAAGTTGTATCTGTTTGTGACCAGATTTGGAACAATGAAGGATTGTTAATTTGTTCGTGGTGGTAGGCGAGTTTGCCGAACCACATTAAATTCGTGTTGCGTCTGTTTTTTTATATATTTTGTGTTTTGTTATCCGTAAGATGTTTCTTCGCCATTTCTCGCAAAAGTCGCAGCTACGCTTCCGTTGTTGTGCGCGCAACAAATTTGCATCAAGGTAGCGTTGCGCACACAACAAAATGTGATGTTTCTCAAAGCTAGTATATATATATAAATACAAAAATGGGAGTTGCCTACCATGTGGGACTGTTGCAAAGGCGTAATTTGTACCATGAGATATATCTTCACCAATAGCCATAGTCCAAACTGTATAACATGAAATTTGAGGGTTGAACTTAAGAAATGTACAACTTTGTTCAAAATAATGTATTCGTAGCATAATTTTCCTTAAAAAAAATTTTATTATTATTATTAAACTACCTTGTGTGCTATTGCAGCTTCTTCTGGATAATGGTACTCTAGAAGTGAAAATGCCTCCATCTTATATTGAGTTCTAGGTATTGAGCCATTACTTGGTTATCTCCTCGGACAGTATCGGTAGATCCTCTTGTAACCATGTAAATAGCCACCATACCATATTTTTATTGGTGGGCCTTGGAGAATCCACAGTTGTGAGACCTGCGGTTTTTCAAAAAAAAAAAAAAAAAAAAAAAAAAGATTTTTTAAAGGGCGGGGTGTACTCAGTAAAGGTGGTGGGGGCACATAGCCACCCACCCCTTTAAAACAGAACGAACCCTCCCCCTCCCCCTTTCTTCTTCTCTTTCTTTTCCTTCTTTTTGGTTTTCCTTTCGTCCAGCAGCGAGCTCCTCGCCATTTCTACAACGATTTTTCGGTGGTTTTGTGGGTTTTTCTCCCCCAAGTTCACCTCCTCCTCCTCGGTTCGTCCTCTCCTCTTTCCCCTCTGTATTTCTTAGTTGTTTTTTTTTCAAAAAAAAAAAAAAAAAAAAAAAATCAGTTTTCATTTGGGTTTGGGGTTTGATCGGGTTTTTAGCTCCGATCAGCCGTGTTGGGGCCTTGGTGGCGTCCTTGGGAGCCCTTAGAACCGACATGCAAGACTGTTTTGGGGTTGGCCAAAAATTTTTCAAAAAAATCAGGGTGCATGTTTGTTTGGAGGGTTCCTCGGCGTGAATCCGGGCTTTGGGTGGTTGGGTGAGCCTCAATTTCGTGACTCTGAGTGTCCTTAGACTCTTTTGTGGGTTGTGGTGCAGTTTGGTAGCGATCAGACCGGTGTAGGGAGGGTTTCGGCGCGTTTTCGCCCCACTTTGGGTTTCGGCGGGGTGGTTGCCGAATTCCTATTGCCTGTAAGCTTTCCTTTCAGTCACGCGCCGCTTGTATTTATTTAGTTATTTCAGTTTTCGGCTAGTTTACTCATTTCCGAGTCCGCCTTGCAGTTTTCAAATTTTCGTGGTCTCGCATTTGTGGTTTTGCGTGTTTGGAGCTTCGACCGGTAGGAATTGGGTTTTGAAAATCCATTCCGCCAGGTGAGTGGAACTATAATTTTTATTTTAAGAAATAAGTATTTGAAATCCCGAATGAAATTTTTACATTTATCGTCAATTGTGTGGAATTGAATCCAAATCTGAAATTCGGAGTTTTCAGATTTCGAGGATTGTGTTAGTTATGTGTGAATGAATTATGCATTGGATTTTCAGAAAGCATGATATTTGAATGAAATCGAATAGTAATTTTGGTGTGATTAGGCTTTGGTGTAATGACATGAGACTGGTGTGCTTTGTTTTCTAGTTTGCATAGCCTATCATGTTACCGTGGATTTTCGAGTCTTGAGCATGCATGATAAGCGACTCGAGTAAATTTATTGTGGTGAATTGGGTCATGATGGGACCCTGGCATAGTCGTGATTTTATAAAAAAATTGCCGAATTATTTATGATTGCACGTTTGTACATTTGGTTATGTACAGACTTGTCATTTGTGCATGTGGATAATAGTATAAGTGTCTTTACCCCGCTATAATGCCTGTTGTGTCAATGCTTAGGAGCTTGCTCGCATCGTGAGTTGGATGGTGCTTGAGATGACTCGCACCTAACATTGTAGACGCTATTGAATGTGGCAAGCTTGCTGAGGTGCGGTGAGCTCCCGCACGCACTTGCCACTATAGAGTGCAGTAGGACGGGTCCCGGAGGACGTGCTTTGGAGATTACTCGCTTTCCCTCCCAGCGCGCTTGATTTTGATTATGTTAGGTTGGCCGTGTTAGGCCAGTCGTTCGGGATGTTTGAGTTTGTATCCTGGCAGATGGCACCCCATTAGGATACAAACAAGCCCGAAGTGGTACTGGTGCACGTTGTGGGATGTGTCTGGGTGAGACACATTCGTAGGGTATGCGGATACCTACGATATGAGACACTTATACAGGATTTTACAGGATTTCTGATTTCAACTTGATTGCTATACCTAGGAGACTAGGAAGAATTATGAGATTGTTTTATTTTCATTGCTTGATATTTACCATGTTGAATCACGTGTAATAACCGACATATAATAAACTGGTAGTTATTGTGGAATCTGAAATGTTTGTGGTGTTGCTTGAACTTAGAAACATTATCCTTAGAGACACGGTGTGATTTAGACTTTAGAACTTGTTGCTTATTCATTGTTGTGTGGCGTGAATTTTCCTTGTTTATTATTCTGTTATTTATATTTAGTTCGCTCGCACCAGCTAGCTTTGTGCTTTGCTGACCCCGCAAGGGGTGTGCTTCTATTGGAGTGCAGGCAGTGTTGGCGTTCCTGCTGATCGTGGCGCGTAGGCCTCGATTTTCGTTGTAGGCGTGTTTTGAGCTTTTTGGTTGTGTCCGCCCTGTACGGGTATGTTTTGCTTTCTCTGTATTTCAGATGTACTCTATTGTTAAACTAGATGTTTGTATACTGGTTTTGTCGCTATGACTCTGGCGGGGCGAATCAAATATATATCTATTTTGTCCAAACTTTAGCGTAGTTTTATTTTCGTTTGTTTATCGTATCAAGAATGTGTTATATTATGATGTTGTGGCCGGTTACGATCCGCCTGTGTAGGTGTTAGTTCACGCATCGGCACGCTGCGATTCTCGTGGCGGGTCGGGGCGTGACAGAGCTTGGTATCAGAGCCATTGTTACCGGTTCACATAGAACATCATCGTATACGACTTTCTTGAGTGGATTGGGTAGAGGAGTTAGGAATTTTGTTGTGTTGTTTGATGTATGGTATGTGTGTTTTATTTTTCGTAGAGGTTGTTTGGTGATGGCGAGTGGTCAGAGAGTCCCTCTCCCAGCACCGCCTGTTCGCCTAGCAGCTATTCCCGGTCAGGAAAATGTTGAGGGTATGTTATTTTATTTATTTTTATTGTCATTTGGTGTGTGCCAGTTGTAGTAAGATTGTGTTATGTGCATTATGCGTAGGAAAAATTGCATGTTAGTGTGTTGTTATGTGATTCAGGATACATGTGTTGTGTGCCAGGTTTTGTGCATTCGTCGTCTTCCCTGTTGAGGGCTCTTTTCGATACAGGAGCATCTAGGTCTTTTATTTCTAGACAGTTGGTTGTTAGAGACAACCTTGAGGTGGTGCCTTTGCCGGAGCCCTTGTGCGTTGTGTCTCCCTTGGACAGTTCGGTTTGGTTGTGGGAGTTTTTTTCCCCGTTTCGAGTTTTCCTTGTTGGGGTACAGCTTTGTGTTTGACTTTATTGTTTTGGGTTTTGAGGGCTATCAATTGATTCTAGGGATGGATTGGTTGTCCAGTCATCCGGTGATCATTGATTGCTTGCATAGGTCGGTGATGTTAGCGCCACCTGATGCTTCGCCTCGTGTGTTGGCTTGTGAGCCCGATTCGATTTCGTTGATGTCGAGTTTTCTTAGCTCTCTTGAGATTTCTTGTGCCGACACTAGTTCTGTAGAGGTTGTGTGTGAGTTCCCTGATGTCTTTCAGGAGATTCCTGGTATCCCTCCACGTCGTGAGGTAGAGTTTCGGATTGACCTGGTTCCTGGTACTGCACCTATATCTAAATCAGCGTACAGGCTTGCACCTAAGCAATTGGAAGAAATGAAAGTACAGCTTGATGAGTTGCTTCGTAAGGGGTTTATTCGTCCGAGCAATTCACCTTGGGGAGCTCCAGCAATATTTGTATCCAAGAAGGATGGATCATTGAGGATGTGCATAGATTATCGAGATCTGAATAAAGTGACCATCAAGAATAAGTATCCATTGCCTCGGATTGATGATCTATTGGATCAGTTGAGGGGAGCCGTAGTGTTTTCACAGTTATATTTGCAGTCTGGGTACCATCAGATGAGAGTTGAAGAACATTCCGTTCCAATTACCGCTTTTCGGACTCGTTATGGCTTGTATGAGTTTCCAGTCATGCCATTTGGATTGACAAATGCACCAGCTTTCTTCATGGATTTGATGAATAGATTGTTCAGTCCGTACTTGGACAAGTTTGTGGTAATCTTCATTGATGATATCTTAGTATACTCGAGGAGTTTAGAGGAGCACAGAGAGCACCTTCGCATTGTTTTGCAGACACTTAGAGAAAATCAGTTGTATGCGAAGTTCAGTAAGTGTCACTTCTGGGAGCCGGAAGTTCGATTTCTTGGGCATGTCATTTCTAGTGGAGGTATTGCAGTGGATCCCGAGAAAGTCGAAGCAGTGAGGTCTTGGAGACGACCTAGTAGTGTGACAGAGATTCGTAGTTTTCTGGGTTTAGCTGGTTATTACCGACGGTTTATCGAGAAATTTTCTTTGATTGCGGCACCACTCACTCAGTTAACTAGGAAGAATGTTCCTTTTGTATGGTCAGAAAAGTGTGAAGAAGCTTTTGAAACTTTGAAGCTTCGGTTGACTTCAGCACCAGTGTTGACTATTCCGACACCTGGTAGCCGACTTGTGGTATTTACTGATGCTTGCGGTACAGGATTGGGTGGAGTGTTGATGCAAGGCAAGAAGGTCGTAGCCTATGCGTCTCGACAGTTGAAACCCCACGAACGAAAATATCCGACACACGATTTAGAGTTGGCAGCCGTAGTCTTTGCTTTGAAGATCTGGAGACATTATCTGTATGGTGAGAGGTTTGAGTTGTTCACAGATCACAAGAGTTTGAAGTACTTATTCACTCAGAGGGAGTTGAATATGAGGCAACAACGATGGGTTGATTTCCTTAGCAGCTATGACTTCGAGATACAGTATCAGCCTGGTAGGGCCAATGTGGTTGCAGATGCCTTGAGTAGGCGACATGCAGTGATGGCAACCATGATGATTCAGGAGTACCGAACACTTGAGACATTAGCTTCATTTGCAGTTCAGCCTACTTTCAGTACAGAGGGCAGCATGATAGCGGGTTTAGCAGTCTATCCGTCATTGATCAGTAGAGTGGTGGAGAAACAGACCTCTGATCCAGTGATTACGAGGCAGATAGCAGATTTGGTAGTGGACACATTGGATGAGTGTCCTACCGATTGGTCAGTGGGTTCAGATGGAGGGTTGCGATTTCGTGGGCGGCTTTGTGTTCCGTCTGATGAGGAGTTGCGAAGAGATATCTTACAGGAAGCTCATAGATCTCGTTTCACCATTCATCCCGGTGGAACGAAGATGTATCGAGATTTGAGACGTTCTTTCTGGTGGCATGGCATGAAGAAAGACATTGGAGAGTTTGTGGCACGGTGTGCGACTTGTCAGCAGGTGAAGGCCGAGCATCAGAGACCGTCTGGGTTATTGCATCCATTGGATATCCCGACGTGGAAGTGGGAGTATATCACTATGGATTTCATCGATGGACTTCCACGGTCGAGGAAAGGTAATGAGTCGATATGGGTCATTGTTGATCGGTTGACGAAGTGTGCACATTTCATTCCTGTTAGTATGAATCGGACGGCAGACAGTCTAGCAGTGTTGTTCATTCGGGAGATAGTTCGCCTTCATGGGTCGCCTGTTTCGATTGTATCCGACAGAGATCCGCTTTTCACAGCCCACTTCTGGCAGAGCTTTCAGCAAGCTATGGGTACTAGATTGGACATGAGTACAGCTTATCATCCACAGACAGATGGCCAATCTGAGCGAGTGAATCAGGTAGTGGAAGACATGCTTAGAGCATGCATTTTAGACTTTGGGGGCAGTTGGGAAGATCACCTACCGTTATGTGAGTTTGCGTACAACAACAGCTACCACGTAAGTATTGGCATGGCACCCTTTGAGGCACTCTACGGACGACCGTGTAGGTCCCCTGTTTGTTGGGCAGAGATTGGAGAGTCAGTTGTGATGGGGCCGGATGTGATCAGAGAAACTACTGAGAAGATTGAGCTGATTAGAGCGCGGTTGTTGACAGCACAGAGTAGACAGAAGAGTTACGCTGATAGGAGGCGTAAGGAGTTGGAGTTTGATGTTGGTGACAGGGTTTTTCTGAAAGTTTCCCCGATGCGCGAAGTTGTTAGGTTTCAAAGTCGTGGGAAACTTTCACCGAGGTATGTAGGGCCATATGAGATTACTGAGAGGATTGGACCAGTGGCCTACAGATTAGCTTTGCCGCAAAGTATGTCAGGTATCCACGACGTGTTTCACGTATCCATGTTGCGGAAGTGTTTGGCAGACCCGTCACAGATTATAGAGCCTGTTGAGGTGGAGATTTCGGATGAGTTGACGTATCCAGTGAGGCCAATAGCCATTGTTGATGATGATGTGAAACAACTTCGTCGGAGGATAGTGAAGGTTCAGTGGAGCCACCGAGCGGGTGACGTGACTTGGGAGCTGGAGGATCAGATGAGACAGAAATACCCCGAGCTTTTTGCCTAGGTTTTCTTGTCGTGGCTTTTGTCCGATCTCGAGGACGAGATCTCTTTTAAGGTGTGTATGATGTGAGACCTGCGGTTTTTCAAAAAAAAAAAAAAAAAAAAAAAAGATTTTTTAAAGGGCGGGGTGTACTCAGTAAAGGTGGTGTCCCACCCCTTTAAAACAGAACGACCCCTCCCCCTCCCCCTTTCTTCTTCTCTTTCTTTTCCTTCTTTTTGGTTTTCCTTTCGTCCAGCAGCGAGCTCCTCGCCATTTCTACAGCGATTTTTCGGTGGTTTTGTGGGTTTTTCTCCCCCAAGTTCACCTCCTCCTCCTCGGTTCGTCCTCTCCTCTTTCCCCTCTGTATTTCTTAGTTGTTTTTTTTTCAAAAAAAAAAAAAAAAAAAAAAAAAATCAGTTTTCATTTGGGTTTGGGGTTTGATCGGGTTTTTAGCTCCGATCAGCCGTGTTGGGGCCTTGGTGGCGTCCTTGGGAGCCCTTAGAACCGACATGCAAGACTGTTTTGGGGTTGGCCAAAAATTTTTCAAAAAAATCAGGGTGCATGTTTGTTTGGAGGGTTCCTCGGCGTGAATCCGGGCTTTGGGTGCGTGGGTGAGCCTCAATTTCGTGACTCTGAGTGTCCTTAGACTCTTTTGTGGGTTGTGGTGCAGTTTGGTAGCGATCAGACCGGTGTAGGGAGGGTTTCGGCGCGTTTTCGCCCCACTTTGGGTTTCGGCGGGGTGGTTGCCGAATTCCTATTGCCTGTAAGCTTTCCTTTCAGTCATGCGCCGCTTGTATTTATTTAGTTATTTCAGTTTTCGGCTAGTTTACTCATTTCCGAGTCCGCCTTGCAGTTTTCAAATTTTCGTGGTCTCGCATTTGTGGTTTTGCGTGTTTGGAGCTTCGACCGGTAGGAATTGGGTTTTGAAAATCCATTCCGCCAGGTGAGTGGAACTATAATTTTTATTTTAAGAAATAAGTATTTGAAATCCCGAATGAAATTTTTACATTTATCGTCAATTGTGTGGAATTGAATCCAAATCTGAAATTCGGAGTTTTCAGATTTCGAGGATTGTGTTAGTTATGTGTGAATGAATTATGCATTGGATTTTCAGAAAGCATGATACTTGAATGAAATCGAATAGTAATTTTGGTGTGATTAGGCTTTGGTGTAATGACATGAGACTGGTGTGCTTTGTTTTCTAGTTTGCATAGCCTATCATGTTACCGTGGATTTTCGAGTCTTGAGCATGCATGATAAGCGACTCGAGTAAATTTATTGTGGTGAATTGGGTCATGATGGGACCCTGGCATAGTCGTGATTTTATAAAAAAATTGCCGAATTATTTATGATTGCACGTTTGTACATTTGGTTATGTACAGACTTGTCATTTGTGCATGTGGATAGTAGTATAAGTGTCTTTACCCCGCTATAATGCCTGTTGTGTCGATGCTTAGGAGCTTGCTCGCATCGTGAGTTGGATGGTGCTTGAGATGACTCGCACCTGACATTGTGGACGCTATTGCATGTGGCAAGCTTGCTGAGGTGCGGTGAGCTCCCGCACGCACTTGCCACTATAGAGTGCAGTAGGACGGGTCCCGGAGGACGTGCTTTGGAGATTACTCGCTTTCCTTCCCAGCGCGCTTGATTTTGATTATGTTAGGTTGGCCGTGTTAGGCCAGTCGTTCGGGATGTTTGAGTTTGTATCCTGGCAGATGGCACCCCATTAGGATACAAACAAGCCCGAAGTGGTACTGGTGCACGTTGTGGGATGTGTCTGGGTGAGACACATTCGTAGGGTATGCGGATACCTACGATATGAGACACTTATACAGGATTTTACAGGATTTCTGATTTCAACTTGATTGCTATACCTAGGAGACTAGGAAGAATTATGAGATTGTTTTATTTTCATTGCTTGATATTTACCATGTTGAATCACGTGTAATAACCGACATATAATAAACTGGTAGTTATTGTGGAATCTGAAATGTTTGTGGTGTTGCTTGAACTTAGAAACATTATCCTTAGAGACACGGTGTGATTTAGACTTTAGAACTTGTTGCTTATTCATTGTTGTGTGGCGTGAATTTTCCTTGTTTATTATTCTGTTATTTGTATTTAGTTCGCTCGCACCAGCTAGCTTTGTGCTTTGCTGACCCCGCAAGGGGTGTGCTTCTATTGGAGTGCAGGCAGTGTTGGCGTTCCTGCTGATCGTGGCGCGTAGGCCTCGATTTTCGTTGTAGGCGTGTTTTGAGCTTTTTGGTTGTGTCCGCCCTGTACGGGTATGTTTTGCTTTCTCTGTATTTCAGATGTACTCTATTGTTAAACTAGATGTTTGTATACTGGTTTTGTCGCTATGACTCTGGCGGGGCGAATCAAATATATATCTATTTTGTCCAAACTTTAGCGTAGTTTTATTTTCGTTTGTTTATCGTATCAAGAATGTGTTATATTATGATGTTGTGGCCGGTTATGATCCGCCTGTGTAGGTGTTAGTTCACGCATCGGCACGCTGCGATTCTCGTGGCGGGTCGGGGCGTGACAGAACTGTGAGACCCTTGTGTGGGCGGACCTGAGGGGGAGGGTGAGGGTGAGGGTTGGAGCCCAATAGGCCCAACAGGCCCGTGGATCCCAAGAGGGGTTGGGCTAGCTACCAAGGGGGATCATAGTCCCACATCGCCTGGGTGCGGGATGGTTATGTGCTATATATGTGCGAGGTTGGATCCCCATAGTAAGAGGCCTGTGGAGCCCCAGTAGGTGGGTGGAAGCAACAAATCCTTGAGGTGAGGGAGGTGCGGAATGCTGCCCAATAGGCCAAAGAGGACAATATCTGGATGAGTAGGGCCAGAGAGGGGCCCAGTGTCCGCTGTGCATACTCTGAAAGAGGCCTTTTAAAGCCGTGCGGGCCGGTTGGGCCCAAAGCGGACAATATCTTACTGTGCGGATCGGGTCGTTACAGAATGGTATCAGAGCCTGACCCAGCCGGAAGTGTGCCACGTGGAGGTGGGCCCTCGGGCAACGTGGACGTTGTGCATGTGTGGCCAACGAGGACGTTGGGCCTTAAGGGGGGTGGACTGTGAGACCCTTGTGTGGGCGGACCTGAGGGGGAGGGTGAGGGTGAGGGTTGGAGCCCAATAGGCCCAACAGGCCCGTGGATCCCAAGAGGGGTTGGGCTAGCTACCAAGGGGGATCATAGTCCCACATCGCCTGGGTGCGGGATGGTTATGTGCTATATATGTGCGAGGTTGGATCCCCATAGTAAGAGGCCTGTGGAGCCCCAGTAGGTGGGTGGAAGCAACAAATCCTTGAGGTGAGGGAGGTGCGGAATGCTGCCCAATAGGCCAAAGAGGACAATATCTGGATGAGTAGGGCCAGAGAGGGGCCCAGTGTCCGCTGTGCATACTCTGAAAGAGGCCTTTTAAAGTCGTGCGGGCCGGTTGGGCCCAAAGCGGACAATATCTTACTGTGCGGATCGGGTCGTTACAACAGTCCAACTTGATTATCAACATTATTATACTGATTAGTGAAATAGTACATTGGCATGTCGCTCACCTCGGGAGGATAGGCATACCAATAAGCCAAATCGTTTGGATCTGTGTAGAATGCTATGAATGGTCTAATAGGTACAGAAATTGGAAGGGAGTTACTTACCTATCGTGTCGAAGTGTATGAAGTAGATGGATATTTTCATCCCCATTAAGTTCATAGAATGGGTACGGAAACACAAACAGTTTTGTTTCATGCATTTGCATAAAATGAGCTAGAGGATGAGGCCTTATGGCTGGGAGTGAAGCGATGTATGGCACGATAACTTCAGGTTCTGCCACTGCCATTGTGTTGTCTGAAAAATAATGGAGAAAATTTGGTTAAGCCATGCATAGTCCGAAGCGATGCAAGTAAATAGAGAGATCAAGGAATTAGCCGTCTTTGTTACCTTTTTGGATTAGTAAAGTAGTTAAACAAAGGAAGTGTTTCAACAACATATTTCTTTATGCATCAGTGGGGTTTTGATTCCACCTTTTCACATAATTTGGATGAAGATAACATTATACTAAGCTTCATTTTTCGGATTCAAACAGAGATACCTTTCAAACATTAATAATCTTCTGGACTTCCCATTATTTCAAACCAACTAACCACATCAAACTCAAGCAAGAGGAACCTTAAAGGGACAACTAATAAAAAAAACGGTTCCAGGTAGAAATCAGGTACTTGAACGCCTCGACTTGTACTTTAAATTTGCAGGAAAATAGCAAGCAATTGTTGTTGTAAAGTAGAAACAAGATTCAGAATGATTTTAGGCTCCGCTTGGTACTCTGTAAAATAATGTATTTTGCAAATTAATGCAAGTAAATTAATTGGCATTACATTGATTTGCAATGCATTACTTTACAACGCTTGGTTGTAATTCAAAAAAAATCAAAGACAATTCGAAAAAGTAATTGTGGTGATGGTGATTACAAATATATATTCGTGTGTTGACTTTCATGACTCAGTTAGCTTTATTTTTATGTTGTTATATAATTTTTTATTGGCTGACATTCGCCAGTATGATTTTGTACTAGATAGTAGATACTAGACAAACGTTTGCCGAACCACGTTAAATTCGTGTTGACTCTGTTTTTTCTGTATTTTGTATGTGACATCATTTGCTCATTCTTAAGATGCAGCTCCGCCATTACTCGCAGAAGTCGTCGCTACACTTTCGCTGCTGTACGCACAACAAATTTGTATCAAAGTAGCGTTGCACACAACAAATTGGTATCAGAGCCGAAGGTTAATTTGATAGGCTCGGTTTATGTTGTATGAAATGGTAGAGCTTTGAAGGTCTTTTCTGGTGCACTTGTAAATTTTGAACGACCGTTTGGAAGGGTAACTTCTACTTCTTGCACATGAGTACGGTTACGTAATTTGTATTGATGCAGCTGTGGTTGTTGTTTTTGGTGGAGTTACATCCAATGATGTTCTTTTTGTTACCTCGAGGGTTTGTTCGAGCAACTTGTGTAGTTGGCCATGTGGATGTTGGTTTTGGTGGAATTACATAGCTCCAAAGATGATCGTTTTTATGCCTCGAGTATTTGGTATGAAGATATGCATTATATATGTTCGTGCACACTATGTTTCTGGAAGTCTTGATTTGGAACTCCATCCTGGCCAAAGTGGAGATTGTTGGAATGCATTTGGAGGGGTGACGCCCTCACTTTGATAATATGTTTGACACCTTTGAGTGTGGCGTTCGTGAAGTTGTTTGGAGGGGTGATGCTCCTCACTATGAATGATATGTTTGTGTATGTATGGAGGGGTGATGTCCCTCAATATGATTGATATGTACGTGTATGGCGTTGTGAGCGCGTATGCAGGGGTGATGTCCCTCACGTTTGTAATTTGCATGACATCAGGTGTATGACGCTTGGAAGCATGTTTGGAGGGGTGATTTCCCTCAAGTTGTGTATAGCTTCTATGAGCATGTTTGGAGGGTGATGTCCTCAATTTGGATGATCAGTATTGAACTGATTATGTTCGCAGAAAACCGACTACTTGCTTTTCTTTTTGAGGATCGGCTCAGATTTGAGAAATCTTCACCGATGTGGAGAATTATTGAAAAATATGAGAGAAAGTAATAGATGTTGGCAGAAGCTTCCATTACCTCGTCAAGTGGCTTGAAGTTTGTGGAAACTTCTAGAGCAGTTTTTTGCTTGCTTAAGGATTAAGTAAGAAGAAAACGGTTTGAATAAGTAAGTGGCATGTTAGCCACCTTTTGCTTAAGGATGAAGTAAGAAGAAAACAGTTTGAATAAGTAAGTGACATGTTAGCCACCTTTAAACACTTTGACCTGGATTTCTTAATGATGAAGTAAGAAGAAATCAATTTGAACAAGTGAAGCTAGTCGTCATTGTTGACTTTGACTTGAATTTCTTATTGATGAAGTAAGAAGTAATCAATTCGAACAAGTGGAGCTAGCCATCATTGTTGACTTTAGTTTGCTTTCTTAAGAATGAAGCAAGAAAGAGAGGAGGTGGCTTCCAACCTCCTTAGTTCGTTTATAAAAGAGGACAGTCTCCCTCTCAGAATTTGTATCGATGTGAGAATTATGTGAAGTTTATAATCCAAATTCTTCTGATTTTGGGTTTCCTTTGAGAAACCAAAATTTGTAATAAGTTTATCCCATCCTTCGGGATCAAGGATCCTTAGCAGAGGTCTCGCTCTCTACATTTGTATCGATGTGAGGATCATGTGAAGTTTATAATATGAATTCTTCGGATTTTGTATTTGGTTTTTTTTTTTAGAAACAAGTTGTATCTGTTTGTAACCAGATTGTGAACAATGAAGGACTGTTCATTTGTTCGTGGACGTAGGCGAGTTTACCGAACCACATTAAATTCGAGTTGCGTCTGTTTTTTCTGTATTTTGTGTTTTGTTAATCCGTAAGATGCAGCTCCTCCATTTCCCGCAAAAGTCGTAGCTACGCTTCCGCCGCTATGCGCGCAACAAATTTGTATCATGGTAGCGTTGCGCGCACAACAAAATGTGATGTTTCTCAAAGCTAGTATATATATATATATATATATATATATGTTAATACAAAAATGGGAGTCATCTACCTTGTGGGACCGTTGCAAATGCGCAATTTACACCATGAGATATATCTTCACCAATAGCCATAGTCCAAACTGCATAACATTAAATTTGAGGGTTGAACTTAAGAAATGTAGAACTTTGTTCAAAAAAATGTATTCCTAGCATAATGTTCCTAAAAAAAATTATTATTATTATTATTAAACTACCTTGTGTGCTAATTGAGCTTCTTCTAGATAATGGTACTCTGGAAGTGAAAATGCCTCCATCTTATACTGAGTTCTTGGTATTGAGCCATTACATGGTTATCTCCTCCGACAGTATCGGTAGATCCTCTTGTAACCATGTAAATAGCCACCATACCGTATTTCTCTTGGTGGGCCTTGGGGAATCCACAGTTCAACTTGAGTATCACTCGATTCAGCTACCCAATCCAAACGTCGAATGTCATCATCAACATTATTATACTGATGAGTGAAATAGTACATTGGCATGTCGCGCACCCCAGGAGGATAGGCATACCAATAAGCCAAATCGTTTGGATCTGTGTAGAATGTTACGAATGGTCTGATAGGTACAGTAATTGGAAGGTAGTTACTTACCTATCGTGTCGAAGTGTATCAAGTAGATGGATATTTTCATCCCCGTTAAGTTCATAGAATGTGTACGGAAACACAAATAGTTATGTTTCATGCATTTGCATAAAATGAGCTAGAAGATGAGGCCTTATGGCTGGGAGTGAAGCGATGTATGGTACGATATCTTCAGGCCCTGCCACTGCCATTGTGTTGTCTGAAAAATAATGGAGAAAATCTGGTAAAACCATGCATAGTCCGATAGAAAGATCAAAGAAGTAGTCGTCTTTGTTACCTTTTTGGATTAATAAAGTAGTTAAACAAAGGAAGTGTTTCAACAACATATTTCTTTATGCATCAGTGAGGTTTTGATTCCACCTTTTCACATAATTTGGATGAAGATAACATTATACTAAGCTTCATTTTTCGGAGTCAAACATAGATATTTTTCAAACATTAACAATCTTCTGGATGTCAATAGGTACGGTACATCGAGTTCAACCAGATTGACCATCAATGGGATAGAGTCAGAAGGTCAAGGCCAATTATGTTAATTGGATCAAGGGAGGTTTTTTGGTCCTGGCTGAGTCAATGACTTGCTTTGTTTTCTACACACGGCTGGAGTAAACAAGAATTTTCCTTCCTGTTGCTAATCTTTAGTGCTAGTAGCTATTGATTTCAATAGGGGCATAGGTAACGGGATAAGATGCTCCCTTGGAATCGGTGTTGAGGTCTCCCTACAACTAAGAATTTTTCCTTGTATAGAGGCACGATCTATAGAGAAGAAAGAGACAAACATCCATGGAAAAGAAATACTTCCATGGAATCACAAGGATGACCCTTTAAAGGATCATGATACCGATTCCTCCATCGAGTGAAAATATATCCACCAAAAAGGCTACAAATCATAGGAAACATAACCAAATACCTTCGATGGGACAATCAACAGAGATAAGTCATGGTGAAAATTCGAGAATGCAGATTCAAAGTGAAGTTTTGAAGGCATACAGTTTATACATAGGATGTTATGAAAGTTGTTTCAACACCATATACTGTCGGAACAATGGATTGAGAATGAATGACCTCTTGGATATGGTTGTGGATTGAGAATGAATGACCTCTTGGATATGGTTGTGTTTGTGTTCGTGTTCGGCTACACCAATTTATTGAGGTGTATGTTAGAAAAATTAGTTTCAAACCTGTTTTGTATGTGAACACTAGGGAAATATGAAGGCAATATATTTGTTTGTTTAAAACCAGTTAATGGTGGAATATGAAAATTGTCCCATAAATTGGCATTCGTGTTGGGCCTTGTTATTAGGTTTATTTCGTTTAGTTGTACACTTCCGAAGAGGTATGTTGAAGAGTCACTTTAGCTTAGCTCCCCACTCTCCAGAGAGACTCTTCAACCTTTATAAATACTCTTGAGATCCTGCACTAAGAAAAAAAAAACACACTCTGCTCCTGAGGTTCTTTGATTTCAACGAGCTTTACATGATAGTCCAACCACAAGTTTTGTCCGCCAGCCGAATTGACTTATAGTGTTATTTCCTAGGAGAATGATGCCCATAAACACCGTGAGCACTGTAGTGGGGATGTATTTATCTTAAGGAAATTTTGTGAAAGCACAAGACTTGCTCTGACATTTATTTTGAAGCAGTTTGCTTTGATTTCAGTATTTCATCTGCCATTCATATTATTGTGCTCATTGTTACGTTCACATTATATAAATCCTCAGTGTATCCACACAAGAGTTTGATGAAGTGAGTGAAATACATTGCAAGACCCTCGCCCTGGAGTTAGATCAGCGAGATACGTGAGTGTGATTACACTGTGAGGTTTACATAGGAAGAAACCCCTTGCGTCCAAAGGTGAGTGTGAGTTTTTTTTTTAGGAAAATGTTACAGAATAGGTTAGGAAAGTCATAATAGAATAGAAGTCTTAGGTGTCCTATCTCTACAAGGTTAGGTCAGAGTTAGCTTTATAAGTTTGTATTCATCAATGATATTACAACATAATACAATAATATTACAATACAATTATTTTCTTTACATGGTATCATAGCAAGGTTCTTAGCTGACTTAAAAATTCAGGGAATCAAGTTCTTCCCTGCCTCCGACGACTACCTAGACACAAGAGGCGGGGAAGGGAAGACAGTAGTAATAGCCTACCTCAATCAATTCAACAACACAATAATATTTCAATACAATTCTTTTCAAGGACCTTAATCTTGTCACCTAAAATTCTTCTTCCACTTTCATATCTGAAGCTTTCTTTGTGATGGGGTTTATCAAGGAAGTGTTGGGTTTCGATATGGCAAAGGAACCGGAGATACTGCAGGACTGCGTGAATGGGAGAATAACAATGTGTATGGGGGTGTATGGTTTCTGGATCTGGTGTAGTTTTTGGATTTTATTTAAGCTGCTTCATTGTAATTAACTTTGAAATGCAATGAATGTTACTTTTAAAACATACACATAAGCCCCCACAAAGCACAATAACACATACATCATTCACAACACTAAAGGGGAACAATAATAGGGGTGGATTAAAGGTCATTGCAAAGTGTTGTGAGAGGCAATAAAATGTTTCCATTGCCTAAGAGGAGATATTGCAATACCCTGTGCGGTGACTATGTGAAGGTGGGCATTAGAGGTTTGGAGTGCGAGGTGGAGTAGGGAATGTGGCGACTTTAATAACATTGAAGCAGTTTGAGAAAATCCAATCCGCGGTGGGCGACTATGGAAAATGGGACAGTATCAGGGTGGATTGAGGATTTTAACAACTAACATATCAATTTCTACATTGATCATATGCCCCAGTATCAGGGTGCATTTCTGGTAGGTATATCTCTTGCCACAATAACTCATTTCAATGGTGACTAATATCATATAGGTTATAGATTTTTATGACAATTCTGATCATGCAGATGGGGCAGTCGCTGGAAGCATTCTTTCAGTGGAAAACCTTGGTTGGTCTTTTGTTCAACTGTACAGAAGCAGTAAGTTCTGTACTTAGCATTTGTTTTTAGGAGGACAGTGTACTGTCTTAGCTTTTGGTTTGATAGATGCAATTAGAAATTGATTATAGGAATTCGGTGTGTTGAGATCTGATAGATGCAATTAGGTGTGTTGATTATAGATGCAATTAGAAATTCGGTGTGTTGAGATCTGATATTCTGATTAGAGGACATTGTGCCTTGCATCAGATTTTTTGGATCACTCATGGCCTACACAATGTCTAATCTCAAGAATGATTCATATAAATGCAATTAGAAGACTGAATTTGTCCCCCAACTTCTCCATTTCAAACCATGGTGCCATCCAGACATCTGAAAAGGGTTGATCTTCTACTATCTAATGCCATCTAGAAAACACGAGCACGATTCGGTTGCTGCAATTTTTTTTCCAGATCTTGATAAGATCGGACGGCTGAGATGCGAATCCCTAATATAAAAACCTAATCTCGAACCAGATCTTTTTCTTGCTCAAACCACATAACCTCTTGTTCTTGCTCAAACCACAGAACCAGAGAAAATGAGGAACCGAGGAGGCGAGGAAGAAAAGAAAGAAGGAAGAGGAAGAAGAGAAAGAAGGGAAGAAGAAGAAAGAGCTTACCTTAGACTTAGAGGAGTCTGTCGGAGTCGGTTCTTGCTCAAACCACACAACCAGAGAGAAAGAAGGAGGAACCGAGGAGGCGAGGAAGAAAAGATTTTCGCCATAACCTCATTTGCAGTGAAGCTCCATCCATCTCTCAGGTTCGTCTCTCACTTTCTGTCCTTCTGCTCTTCTTTACAGATTTCTGTCCTTCTGCTCTTCTTTACAGATCACTCTGATTTCTAATTTCCCAAATCGAAATCTAATTTTTTGTTGTTGTTGTTTCTATTTGTGTTTGCAGGTTTACAGCTCGTTTCAGAGGAAGAAGATGAAGGGGAAGAGGTGGAAGAAATCAGAAGAAGAAGGGAAAGAAGAAGACATGCGACTGTGAGTCTGTGAAAGTCGAGTCGATCGATCACTGTTTCAGCCGATTGTATCACTATTTCAGAGAAGAAGAAGGGGAAGAATGAAGAAAAATAAGAAGAATAAGAAAGAGGAAATTACAAGATCAAGTGATTCTCTTCTTCCACTTCATCTTCTTCAATCTTCGTTGTTCATTTTAGTTCTGTTCTATACTTCTAGGTTTGATTTTAATACAATAAAGCCAACGAAATGCAAGAGGTCTGACCACTCATTTATGCTGATTTATTTTCCCAAAACACACACTAAAAGCCTCTTATGAGGTCATTCATGGGTCTCATTCTCTTTTAGAGCTTGCTTGCTTTGGTACTGCTACCATACCACCATTAATGTAGAAACACCGATAATATATGTATTCTAAATAGTAATCTGTATTCATTTTACCTAATTAATAACATTGGTAATCTAAATAATAAAAAAAATGGTTATATAAACATTGGTTTGCCAAATAATAATTTCTGACAATGGATTGGTTTTATTTTTTTTAGGAGATCACATCTGGATCTGATTGTTGTCTAACTTGTCTTCAACTCTTCATTTACTGGCTGGTAGCTGCAGTATTTCTCTTCCTGTAAGTTATTTTCCTATTTTTTTCCATTTGCCGTAAAATATTCTAGCAATATTACCTGCAAGTTTGCAACACGTAAATAATTGTCAGTCTTCAATACTACTTGCCAGTTGTGATTATTAATTATTGTTTATGAGTTATGAGATTATGTTAATAGTTTTTTAACAAAATATAAAAATAAAAATAAGGTTTGATTGACGTGTCGCCGAGTCCCCGAGTCCTAATTTTTTGAAAATTGCCGAGTCGCCGTGTCATATCCGTATCCGATACGACACGCGTATCCGAGTCCGTGCATCCTTGGTTGTCGACCATCTTGTACCCTATCTTAATATGACTTTTTTCACAAGCTTACTTCAGTAGAGAATTGTACGATAATTACTGACTAAAATGTTTTGTATCAACACATTCTTTTTTACAAAGGCAATATCAAAGATCTGTTTACCGCACACCACCTACAAAGTATTCTTCAAATGTCAACTGAGTGGAATCAGAAGTGTTTATATACTTGTACAATGCTACCATGTACCAAACAAGGCCTGTATTTCCAAGCGATGTAGAAGGTAGTCACAGCTCTAGCTTCCATTTATTTTTTGTTGTTTTCTTCTGCTCAAGAGGTTCCTCATGAGAGTATCTCTTGATTCATAGTGAATTTTCTCTCTTCAGTAAAATTTGATTCATATATTGGGGAAACTGATGTTGCATATATCCATTTTTTAAGCATCCACGCGGTAGGTTACAAATTAACGTTTTCCTAAATACTTGAGTTTTTCTTTGCAGCCTTTTTGTACAAGAAGACACCTTTTTACAAAAGGTAAATTGCCCAGTCTCTCGTGGCCTCTTAGTTTGAGCACTTATTCTAGAGAGCTAGGCCCAGAGCGCTAGGTCTGCCCATCACCATCCATCACCCTAGAGATGTAGGGGTGGGAAAGAATCCCGATCCCAACCCATCCAACCCGTTCTGGTATGTTCCCAAACCGGTTAAGACCAGGACAAATCGGTCTACATAGTTTTTATCTCGATTCCGGTCCCGGACCGTTGTGAACTGGGACAGAACCGATTTTAACAAAAATAATCCCGGACCGTTCCAGTTCATCCCGGTTACTGTATCACATCATATCTAAATCCAAGCCCAGTTATTAGCAAACCAAAGCCCAACCCAATGTTTTACCAAAACCCAACCCAATGCCAAAACAAACACATGAGATGATTAATGAGAACAATAGTCAACACTACAAGAAAATGGGTTTTTAGAGGCGGGTATTTAGCGACGGTTCGCAAAAACCGCCGTTAAATGCTTTATTTAACGACGTTTCTTTGACCGTCGCCAAATAATATTGGTTAACGACGGTTGTGGTTAATTGCGGCTGTGCTAACCGTCGTTATATGCTTGGTCCAGATTCAGCGTGGTGGAAAAAGGTACAAATGGAGTGCAATTAACAAATCTTGATTCTGTTTTAGATCTTAATACCATCCAATGGATGAGGTTTTAACCCCAAACCTAACTAATTTATTTTCACTTCCTATTCTTTTTCTTTTTTTTTCACTTTCTATTCGGTTAACTTGATATTATTTAACCCAGACTATTGTTTGGAGGAAGAAACGAAGGAGGAATACTCGAAGGAGGAAGAAGAAGTGACAATTGGTGGTCTCTCGCGCTCGTTCGATTCGTCCATCATCTTAGTTCTTCCATATCCCTCACGGTGTGTCTAACTTTTGTATCAATCTGTTACAACTTGCTGCTTCTGTTACAAACTGAACACGGTCTGGCCAAAGAGCAATCTTGTTGTTGCTTGGTGAATGAGTCTCTGTTTTTAAAATAGAGCATCATGAAGCATTGAGTTCCTGCTGGTCTTATTTTCAGCAGGTTTGGCAGGTTGTTCTTGTGATTGTTCTTTCACCTTGATAGTTATTGGGTTCAAGTTCTTAGCAATGTAATAGGTTTGTTCCTTTTGCTTGGATTGGTTGAGTTATGTCAGGTAGCACTACAACAAATCTGTTTTAGGCGGCGTTTTCAAAAGCGCCGGTAAAGGTTATATTGTGCCGGTTTAGAGCATTAACGGCATTATGAGAAGCGCCGTGAAGCGCCGGCAAAGGTACGTGCCGCCAAAAGATTAACGACGCTCATTATAAAGCGCCGGTTAAAAGTGACCATTTGCGGCGCTTTCAAAGCGCCGCAAAAACTTATATTAGCGCCGCTAAATAAATAGATATTACATTTCCCTTTTATTGAAAACGCCGTATTTATAACTTTTAATGGCGCTTTCAAAGCGCCGGTAATGTAAAAATAATATTTTTCAGTACACTTCGCGACGCTTTTAAAGTGCCGGTAATGTAAAAATAATATTTTTCAGTACACTTCGCGACGCTTTTAAAGCGCCGGTTGTCTTAACGAATCTGTAAAAAACATACATTTTAATGGCGCTTTGGAAGCGCCGGTTATGTTAACATACTGAAAAAAAAAATCAATAAAAATAAAAATAAAAACCTGTCATTGAGACGGAAAAAATAGACTGTAAATTTTCTAATTTCATATCATCTACTAAAATCTCCTTCAGTAACAAATAAACTCAAAGCACACTATAATTTTCTACAGTAACAACTATATATTAAGACCTGCAACATAGGCAGTGCATCCTTTTACATCCTTGCATTTTTCATATTCATTCATTCTATGTCTTAAACTTTTGTCATGTTGAACAACATCAAGTGCACCGAAAAGTTTTCCTCTTACTTCATTCCAAGCATAGTCCATGTTGTTTTGGTGATCACTCTTCAGGATACTGCAAAAAGGGAAAATCTAACTAAACTCAGAATAAAAAGTTAACTCAACCCTACCATCAGTTCATATCAAATACAATCATACCTTTCCAGGTCCTAATTCATAGCTCTGCTTGAGCCCTTTGCCAAGAAGAGTCTTCACAGTTGTCTCCCATTGAACGGGAGAAGTCACCTGTGAATTCAGGTCAAACATTCAATATTTCCTGATAACAATTTTCATAAACAGATACAAAGACACTTTGTAACATTTCCAGATGCCTACCTAAAGTGCTAAAATCTTCTTAATTGTCTCTGGGTCTGCATGTGGTTGTGCATCAACATTGGATATAACTAGTATTCTGGGGGTTCTGATTTCTGTTGCAGCCAACGCGGCTTCCAATCTTGAGACAGCTGGGTTCATAAACCCAGTATGAAAAGCACCAACAACAGCAAGGCGGACCTATGAAAGTATATATAAAACACATAAATACAACCAAAATTTTTGAACAAATTGATCATAGAATTAGTACAAAAAAGTGTTGCAAAGGCGGTTTCTTTGTTATTGTGCTTCATGCAATATACTGAAGAAGCCAACACAAATTGACCATGGTAATAAAATTAAAATATGATATGAAGAAATGACTTACCGCCATTCGGGCCTTGAAAGATTTTGCCTTGGCTTCTACTGCTTCAATCCCTTTCAAACCTCCAGAGACTGCATAGTTTCCCTGACAATGCAAAATACATGCAAAATCAGAGTCCAGGGTTGCCTAACACCTTGGCTAAGGAACACAAAACAATTCTTTCACAAACAAACTTACAGGACAGAGAAAATTTTAGCACATAAAGCCAAAACCTACTTCCCTGATGGAGTAATATATGGGATAACCAGAATGCAGAAGAAAACTTCAAACATCAATTACTCGAAAACAGAGAAGACAAATTCATCTTTTGTTAAAGTAAAGCATGGGTAGTGGAATCGAATATAGAATCAAGATCGAGTGCGCATATTTAGATAGTGTGAAAATCATAATAATAAAGAAAAGAGATTTAAAATGCATACCATCTCGAAGTGACAGTATACATGCTACGATGATATATATCAGACTAAGGAGTGTTGAAACGCCAAGCCAGATCCGTAAGGCTGATAAATGTGGTATTCCAAACGCAAACACAGCGCAAACAAACCCAGAGATTACAATAAAGTAGGGCAGCTTCATGGTGTGGTCATCCCTGTAGAGTACATAAACAGCCTGAAAAAATGTGAATAGCTTGGATGCATCATCTGATCAGCATAGATACTAGTCATTCCACTTTGTAGACATTTCTATTTTGAACAAAGTTCCACATCTTGAGCTATGAGCTATGTATTTATTAAATTGAGAAATCTTGATCTAGTTTCACATTTTTAGAGTAATTTCTGCAGTGCAGAGATTGCAACTCTCTGTGCAAGTAAAAAGCACAAGGGTAAATTTCTAAGGAAAAATAAACAAATAAATAAAAAGAAGGAAAAAGATAACAGTGCTGGACTTGAACTAAAATTGTTACCATCTTAATTGAGGTATAAAAAGAGAAAAAGTTTGATTAGTCAATTTTCACCTTTAGAGCTTGTCCAGCAAGTATGATGTACCCAGTGTTGATCATGAACAAATTTATGTACTGCAACGTCCATGTAAGACAATATGCTTTCTTACCTGCAACACAAAATGACTTTCCTCAAACTAAGCTGAAGAAGATGATTGTTAAAGTACCAAAGCACCAAAACACTGAAAAAGTAACACTGCATAAATTAGAAAAATGACACTTTTAGCAAATATACCGTAAAGATGCCCTGCAAGATCCCTGTATCTGATATGCCTCTTTCCACCAGTTTCATGAAGTTTTGCAACTAGAATATTTGTAGACATGACATGTTGTCATGATGGTCTTTATCAAACGCCAATTGCACGACGCCTCATTCAGATACTGATGTTAGAGTAGCAAGGAACGAAGAAAATAAAACTGATCAGACAAATTTCTTATATACTAACAAGACTTTCAGACAGTCTTGGAAGCATAGAACTGACGAAAATCAAAGGAAGAGATTGATATATTCACCTTGCCCCAATTTTCTCGTAGAGATTGATGAGCAGCCCGAAGGTTATAGACGGGTATCCTTTGTGTTATATGATGGGGTACGTGTGTGTTGACATAATGGCAGAGGATATCCATCCTGTATTAAGCATCCGATCAGCTTGAAAATAGAAAAAAAAAAACTGGAAGAAATTTAATCAGACAAGTCGAATACAGTAGTACCAACGAGGATAATCACAATGAACTGTCCCGTTAAGCTGGGCTTGCGCTGCATTCCATTTTTCAGACGCTTTGAAGGGTATATGAGGAGAAGTATGATGAACCATTGTAAAGATACTATTCTGACAATCATAAAAACAGGGACAATATCATGGAACCATCTTTTTAAAGCAATGTTGAATGCCGCGATTGAATAAAGAAGAGATTGTAAAGATACTATTCTTTTTCTTTTTTTTTCACTTTCTATTCGGTTAACTTGATATTATTTAACCCAGACTATTGTTTGGAGGAAGAAACGAAGGAGGAATACTCGAAGGAGGAAGAAGAAGTGACAATTGGTGGTCTCTCGCGCTCGTTCGATTCGTCCATCATCTTAGTTCTTCCATATCCCTCACAGTGTGTCTAACTTTTGTATCAATCTGTTACAACTTGCTGCTTCTGTTACAAACTGAACACGGTCTGGCCAAAGAGCAATCTTGTTGTTGCTTGGTGAATGAGTCTCTGTTTTTAAAATAGAGCAACATGAAGCATTGAGTTCCTGCTGGTCTTATTTTCAGCAGGTTTGGCAGGTTGTTCTTGTGATTGTTCTTTCACCTTGATAGTTATTGGGTTCAAGTTCTTAGCAATGTAATAGGTTTGTTCCTTTTGCTTGGATTGGTTGAGTTATGTCAGGTAGGTTTAGGCCCTTATTTACTTGGATTGTTTGATTATGTTTGACTAAAAAAAAAACAGCTGTAAGCTCTAACTTATCAAGAAACAATTTTTTTAAGACAATTCTTTTCACCCTCACTTCACTTGAATGGTAAAACCAAGGCCTCGTCTCTTCATGGATATCTTTGCAAAAAATGATATATTGTTTGGGTTATTGACTAACGTGTGCAGTATATGTTGTTGGTGTGCATTATATGTTGTACGGGCTTGAAGAAAATTATTGGATGTAGTTGGGTTGAGACTAAGAAAGGTTTAGAGAGTTTCATAGCTGGGGAGGTTTGGTTTCAAACCATAAGATGGAAGATATTAATGTAATGTTGGATTTGTTACTTGAACCAATGAGAGAATAAGGTTATGAATCTGCACTTGAGCTGGATGAGGAGAGTCTATGCAGTACAATCTAAAACCCACACGTATTATTTACCATTGTGAGTCTGAAGCAGTGTTCTAAAAATCGGTCTAGGCGGCGCCTAGGCGCTAGAAGGTGGAAAATCGCCCAGATTAATGCCTGGGCGGGCAGTCTGGGCGGTTCTGGGCAGTCTGGGTAGTCTGGGCGGGTCTAGGCGGGTCTGGGCGGGGTCTAGGCGGGCTAGGCGGTCTAGGCGGTCTAGGCGGGGTCCAGGCGGCCTAGGCGGGGTCTAGGCGGACTCTAGGCGAGGTCTAGGCGGTCTGAGAGAATTTTTTTATTTATTTATTTTTTTTTTTTAATAAAGTTGATTGTGTTCTTATTTTATTTTTCTTTCCTACTTTTTAGAAATAAACTATTTAATAGTTTTTTTAGAAAATCTCGGGAATGGGCTTTGATGATGATGATGATGATATGTCTAAATGTAGCGAATGATGATTACTTAATGGAATTCTCAAAGGATCTGCCGGTACCAATTTTACTAATGTAGATTTTATCAAACATAACTGAGGTTATTCATGCAATTTGAAGAAAAATAAAAGAGTACACAAATTCAAATTTATATAAAGTACCCATCATGACCAACTTCAGTCATTTGAGTTTTAATAAATTTTGTTCACGATTGTTAATTTTTCATGTTTTTAAATTTTGCATATGTATATTGACATTAAATTGGATGTAATTGATAAGGTATTATGCTTAACTTTTGTAAATTATTAAAGTTATAATACAAAACCTAAGACCGCCTAGGCCCCTGGGCGCTAGGCACCTGCTCGCCGCCCGCCCAGCGCCTAGCGATTTTTAGAACACTGGTCTGAAGGTCAAATGTTGTTTCAGAAATTCAACATGTGATGATCTATACACCAAGTAACCTTGAAAATGATCTATACACCAAGTAACCTTGAAATCTAGATCTGCATTCGATTGATGATGATGATGCATATTGTTATGTCAGCATCTGGCCACGGAGAGGTCATCATGGTTAGTGAATGTCAAGTCCTTTCATCAGGACTCATAATGCTATTTGTGCAAGAGTTTGAAGCAAGACAGTCCCTTATGTTTAAGTAGAATGAATGATTTATGCGAATTTGAGTATTGATACAGTTGTTTATCTTACTGTTACTCAGACTCAAGATCAAAGTACAGTCAATACGATGGATGTATCCTAGAGAGAGGTAAATATCATAAATTAAACCTTATGAATTATCACTTGATTTTCTTATTCTAATACATTTTTATAATCCTGAAGGTACTTAGGACGTTTGAAGTCCTATGTACGTAATAGGGCACAACCGGAAGGTTGTATAGCTGAAGGGTACCTAGCCGATGAAATTCTTATCTTTTGTTCAAGATATTTACATGATGTGGAAACAAGATTCAATCGAACACCCCGTGTTGATGATGGGGTAATTGGTGTTGGATCTTCTGAAGTGGCTACTTTGTTTCCGTTGGTAGGCAGACCAATGGGGGGTTCTTCATGTTTCAATTTAACACCTTTAGAATATATGCAAGCACATCGTCACGTGTTGATCAACTGCACAAAAGTCAACTCATTTCTTCAGTGAATAAATTCTAACACCTAAAATGATTCTTCAAAAAACTTTGTAATGGCTCATACTTATTTTTTATGATGTAACATTTAGGGAATATAGGACAGAAACTAAGAGAAGGCTAAGGAGTCGTACACGATCATAAGTTGAGATAGATAAGGTGGTTCATAAAGGATGCGTAGATTGGTTTAGGAGACGCGTAAGTAAATATTATATCAATTATTTATTTAAGTAATATAATCATGCATATGACTAATATGTATCATTTTGATGTTAGGTTGTGAATGATGTAAACGGAACACATCCAAATGACATTATATTTCTTGCACGAGGACCACTTATTCAAGCAAGAAGGTTTACTGCATATAATGTTAATGGCTTCAAATTCCGAACATTAGCACGAGAAGATGGCTTGAAAACTCATAATAGTAGAGTATTTGGTTCATTTGGAACTAGAAGCTATGCAAGCAGTCGTGATAATAATGTCAGGGAAGGAAGTGTTCCTTATTATGGAAAATTGATAGATATCATTGAGTTAAATTATCATGGTCGTTTCATGGTTAACGTGTTCAAATGCAGTGGGCAAATACCACTACTGATAGAGGGATTAGAATAGATGAATTGGATTTTACTTCCATCAATTTTTCTCGTTGATACATATTGGTGATCATGAAGATCATGAGCCATACATTCAAGCTTCAGAGGCACAACTTGTGTATTATGTGGAGGATGAGGTGGATAAAGAATGGAGTATTGTTGTTCATTTAAAGCCAAGAGACTTGTATGACATGGGCGAGAATGAAACTCAAGGATCATTTTATGAGAATACACTTTATCAACAACAAGACTTAGATTATTATAAAAATAAACAGTGAATTAAATTATTATAAAAATCAAGCCCAAAAAATGATGAAATGAATCATTCTGGGCCTCTGGTAAACCAAGCCCAAAAAAACAGTGAATTAAATTATTATAAAAATAAAACAACAAACTGATTGAACCCAACTAAGATTCTCAATGCAATCAAAATAAGAAACAGTAATGCCACTTGACATGCCATATGTAAGGATCATGCATAAATTATTTTAGTTATCATTTTGAGATCCCAACTAACACTTCTGAATCAGATCAATAAGTATTAGATGTCCTTTAGGGTGTGTTTGGTTGACTGAATTGGAAAATGAACAAACCGGGTAGGCATGGTCCAAACCTGGACTGTCCCGGTTTCGAATAGTCTGGGTCCTATTTTGAGAATTTATGTACGTTATAGAATAAAACATAATAGAAAATGGGAAAAGACTTTTTTTATCAAAAGAAAGAAAAGAGAGATAAATACTAATCAAATAGAAAAAACTAGGATTTCCACATGTTGACCAAATAGAAAACTAGGATACCTCGACAAGCTTTCATAGTTCATATACTTTTTCGGTCTAAGTTTTCACACTTTAAGTGACAATTGTTAGCGAGTAGCTTCAACAAGAAAAACAACTACAAAAAAACACCAAATGTCAACAAACCCTGCAATGGTGTTTTACTGTTTTGGGCCTTTCCAGTGTTTGAAGAAATTTCTCAAGGACAGTGGTGAAAGTTTGGTGAATGTGCTAATTTTTTATGACCTTTGCAATTGTTTAGAAAGTTGAAAAGAAACTTTTAACTGCTAAGGAATTCAAAATAGTGGTTTATGAGGATCATCGAAATGCAAAAAAATAATAAATAATAAATAATAAATAATAAATAATAAATAATAAATAATCAAAATAACGTTATAATATCGTCAAAATGCAAAGCAAGTCGAAATCATGAATGAAAAGAGCATCAAAATGAAAAGAAATTCAAAAATAAAGATTTGCTAGGTCGTCAAAATTACTTAGGGGAGTAGACCTAGACAACCATGGTGATATCACAGTCCTTCACTGCGTTATAGTGTTTACATGCTTTATTACTTAGAGGTCATGTCTGACAATAGTAAAAATTGAACATGAAAATTGTTTGCAGTTAGCGGAACTAGAGCATGAAGCACAGGCAAATGAAACATCACCTTTGATTTTTGTTAGGTTGTTATATTGTACACATTGTTCATAGTTATCGTTTGAAAGTTACGAGTATAGATGGCAACTGGTCGGGTTCGATTTGGGCCTGAATTTTTTTCGAAGAACTAGAACCAACTTGAGAACCGGTTATGGTGACTCGGGTCGGGGTGACCTAAACCGCGGGTCTCGTAAGTCTGCCCAGAACCACAATTTTTTTTTTTTTTAATCAAGAGATACCATAACTTCTTTTTTTCAAGTTGAGACCCTTTTGAGTAATATAAAACTTGATTGATGAATAGTATATGCTCAAAACATTAATTTATTTATTCACAAAGTACTAATTAAAGAATGTTGTTTACTTGAACTTATTTATTTGTATTCCAAATTAAAGTAGTGATTAAATAGCTACAATTTGAATCACACGCACATTTAGAATTGATATGTAAATTTATTCAACTTATATGTGATTTATTACAAATTGTATATATTCGGTTCGGATCTGGGTATGAACACCCAAAACCAAACCCGAACCGAAATCGAGACAGTTCCTTCCATCAAGACTTGGACCTGAACTTATTAATCGGTTCTATACCAGTACCCGAATCATTAGGGTCAGGGTGGTTCGGGTACCCATCGGTTTAGGCCAAATTTCCATGCCTAGTTATGAATGTTCTCGATTAAGAACCTTTCTAATGGTGAAGCTCCAAGCTTCAATTGGTGTTCCCGTCAAATCTTGAAAGTTCTTGGTACTTCATATAGAGCTGCCAACTAAACCAAACTCAATTTTGAAAATGTTAATCAGAAAGCTTGATGTTTGAAAAACTTTGCATTCCGATGATTTGGGGTTCCTGAGTAAGTCCTAATGGATCGGTGCCTAGGTGGAAAACTGTGATTGGTCCATATCCTTATGGATCGGGGAAATGCATTTTGGATCAGATTGTTCAAAATTCTATATTCCAATTCAACCGTTGATGATAAACTAATATGCATCATAAATTCTATCTAGGACACTAAATAGTTTTGGATCTAAGTTGTACCGATAAATTGTAGAGTACAAAAGGATTTTATCTCATATCATGCATTTTTCACAGCTCCATCACCCTTCAATATGGTATTTGTTGTCGTTCTTGCCAATTGCGACTGTGTCACCTGCATATTGCAACCAACAACCTTTAGAATCTTGTGGCTACCATAGAATGGGCAAGGTGATGTTGGTTAGGCATTTAAACAAGTTATATGTTCATTATGTTGAGCGCGGAAGCGTGACAAATACCTAATTGTGAAGTTGCAAAGCAAAATGTTATTACCGGAGACAATCAATTTACGTGATTCGGCAAACTTACCTACGTTCACGACAAATAACAACTCTTATTGCTTCAGATTCAGATTACAAACACCCCGTACAAATTGGTTTCTCGAAAGAAACCCAAATACAAAACCTAATTGGAACCCCAACAAATAAAAATAATAAGCAAATAATCAAATAATAAACAAATGAAAATTCAACCCTAACTAATCCAATGTTGAATTTTTCAAAACAAATTCCGAATACATATGGGGTATCTCTCACAAATTTGAAAATCTCACTGGGTGATGAACAAATGACTGATGAGGTTTTTAACTAAGGTCCCTCAAGGATCCTTAGACCCTTGAGGAGGTGAAAGAGGCAGCAAGTTTATTCAATTCAAAAGCTACTCATATGTGAACATGAGTTGGCTCTCAACCTGGCAGCACTTGAGGAGGTGGAAGAACCTTCCACCACCTCACTTTCAACACACTGGGCACAGATATTATGGATGCAGTTGAGAAAGGGTGGTTTAGCATCATCGTGGGGATCCATGACTGGGAATGGGGTGGTTGGCTTGGGTGATTGTTGGGGCAATGGATAGAACTCAACATTTCAACAACCATCACCACCTCATGATCCCATTCCCTTCCAAATCCTTTTCATTCAGTGCCACCCACAACTGGCCCTACCAGGACCTTTATGTTCATATTTTTTATATTTGTATAAAGGTTTAGTGGTATTTAAAAACGACTTGCTTGCTGGGTTCTGGAATTCTATAAAAACTCTGCTTGCCTTTAAAAAAAAAACCGACTTGCTTTATCAAAACACGCGGTATGTTTACCAGGTTAAAGATATTGGCAAGTGCTTTCCTCTGATAATAATTTGTACTGACAAGGACATGTTGGAGAGAATTAGTGGATAGGTAATTGACCGAAGTGATTAATTTTGGAGGTTTTCTGTCTCTTAAAAGTGATATGTTACTGAAATTATGACAATACTATTGTATGAGGAGGCAATTATTCTCTGGGAAATTGGGAATCTTGTGCTGTTTATTACAACCATTTTATGGGATTTAATGAAAGAACACTAGTCAAACTCGAGGTTAATTTTGTGGTCCCATGCAATGCAGGAGATATAAATTCTCTTTTTTGGTTTTTTAAATAGCTTCATGTGAAGTGTACATGTAACCTTACCATTCACGCCAAATCCAAAGCCTCCCGAAACCGATCTAGCCAGCTTCCAAAATCTGCAACCCAAAACATGAAGCAACCACCTCGCCAATTCACAAATCAAGCAACGTACAAGCTGTATAGCAAAGCACGTCTCCACCACATCCTCGAGACTCAGACAAGATCTTATTTTGCCCTCTTCATAAAGCATCTCTCCACTAAACAAACTCAAATTGTCCAGCCTCCAATTAATGTCAACACAACTCTGTTTCAACAAGAAACTATATACAGGAATGGGTCCTTAATTTATAATTAACAAATTATATATAAGCATCTAAAAAGTATATATATACACTTGCATATTGAAGGCAGTTCATCTGAATCCAGTTGATGATTATCAAAGAAGCTGCATGCTAGTGTATCCTTCCAATTTGCTTCAGTCTCATAAAATTTTCTGTCATTATTGCTGAAATATCTTGCTACCGCTTTAGATCATGCGAATGTATCTCCTTCACCTCATCAGGTTGCTCATGAAACCTTTTCACGCCTTCCTTCTCACTACAAAAAAAAAAGACGTTTCAGCAACGGCTAAAAACCGTTGCTAATTGTCAAAAAACCGTCACTACAATGATTTAGCCACGGCACAACAACCGTCGCAATACCGTGGCTAGTTTAATTGTCGCTATTTGAATCAGCAACGGTAAACTATCCCGTCGCTAATTAGCCACGGCAAAAAACTGTGGCTAACTCAAAATATTCCGTCGCTAAAGCTGTTGAAAATTTCGATGAAGACTGTCGCTATTTAGCGATCGTTTTTTAGCCATGGCTATTTAGCGACCGTTTTTTTGCCGTGGATATTTAGTGACAGTTTTTGCTAAATAGCGACGGTTTTATCGTCGCTATTTAGTGACCGTTTTTTTGCCGTCGCTATCTAGCGAGGGTTTTTTACGGTCGCTAAGGCTATTTAGCGATGTTTTTTTGCCTTGGCTATTTAGCGACGATTTTTTGCAGTCGCTAAATTGCAAATCTAATTGACAAAACAGCCACGGTATTTGCCGTGGCTATTTAGGGACAACTTTGTTGCAAATTATAAATTATAATTCATTTTTTATAATGAAATTTACAAATTATAAATGAAATTTATCAATTACAAATTATAATTCATTTTTTATAATGAAATTAGTTATTAATGATTGTCCATTCTGAAAATTAATATCAACTACCAGAACTAAACTTAATTGATCAAAATTATAACAAAAATTACACAGTCTCTAGAATATCATACAAAAATTACAAATAATCCATACAAAAATGACAAAAAAAACCACACAAAAAAATTTTTCAATCTATAGAATATCGGAGATCTCAGATCTCCGAGAGAGAGGCGGCGGTGGAAGGGAGGGGAGAGAGAGACGGTCGGGATCGGTGTCGAGGAAGCGGCGGACTTCTCCTATGTGGGTTTCTTCTCTGGAGGTTGAGAGAAAATTTTTGTTTAAGTTGGTTTGTAGAAAAAATTGAAATTTATATAGAGAAAGGTAATTGAAGGGGATTGTTTGTGTTAGTTTCACGTGGATTGGTGACATGGTTAGGTTTAGTGCGTTGGATTGAGCTAAATTTTTGGGTGTTATTGACGGTTGAGATGAAGTTTCACGCGGATCGGTGATTTTTTTTTTAAAACAATTAGCGACGGTAAATTGCCGTAGCTAAATTCTTTAGTGTTTAATTTTTTTTTAAAAACAACTAGCGACGGTTTTTTGCCATCGCTAATATAAAAAAATGTTATTTTTTTAAAAAACAATTAACGACGGGATTTTGCCGTCGCTAATCTTTTAATTTTCCGTAGCTAATGTTTTAATTAGCGACGGTATTAAAAACCGTCACTAGTTTCCGTAGCTAGTAATGCGTTTTTTTGTAGGATCTGTTGGAGAACAATCAGAACAATGTATAAATTTATTTGAAAAAAATAATATAAAAATACAAATATTATTTATATTATAAATTGATTACAACGAAATCAAATAAAATAAATAAATCTACTAACTTGTATTGTAGATAGAGGCTTGCGAAATCACTATCATGAATTGGCAGAGTTGGTACGTCTTGATTTGTAAATAGAGGCTAGCGAATACGCTATGTCCTATAGACAAAATTCGCCCTTACTCCTGTAGTTCTTTAGGCGTCTGACTACCAGGATTCAGCTATCTAATACCAACACCGTAGCACAAAAGCGCCGCCATGCTGCACTCGGGAGAACATGCCGCATTGGTGGGATCAACCATGGATGAAACTGATCTAGTTACCAACCATACTGTCTTCGCACAGCCAGTTCCTGCGACAGAGGGCAACGGGGGAGAGCATCCTCGATCCCTATCTACTGCAGCCACAGCAGCCTTACGTGCTGATTTCAATGGCCATGCAAAACCTATTGGTGCAATCAAACAGGATCTAGTCTCTAGATCTGTGAGTTGGGCATCCTTATTCATTAACCGCACCAATAGTGAATCGACTAAACTTCAGTTTATCCCACCTTCTACTTCCAATGGTAACAATGTCGTTCATATAAAACTCTCAGATCATCAACAGCAGATTGATGAATGCGAGTTATTGTTGGTTGGCAATTTTGTAGGGAGGCGATTGGCCTATGGATATGTAAAGGAGAGATTAAAACATCTATGGGGGTTAAAAAGTGACTTCGAAATGTCTGTCTATGGAGATCGAGCCTTCATCTTCAAGTTCCCAAACATCGAAGATCGGGAAAAGGTCCTGGAACTAGGGCCTATTCACTTAGCCAGCCGGCTTTTCATTGTTCGCCCTTGGAAGCTCTATATGGAGGACAGTGTAGAAGTTCTGAATTCAGTCCCTGTCTGGGTTAATCTAAGGCGTGTTCCCCTGTTTTTATGGAGTGCGGAGGGATTACAGTCCATTACTAGTGCCCTGGGTATCCCCATTATGTTGGACAAAGCTACATCAACTAAAGCTAGACTATCCTATGCTAGAGTCTGTGTGGAGATGTCGGCCAATAGCTCATTCCCGAGCACCATCCCAGTTATCATTGATGATGGGAAACTCATCACAGTTGCGGTAGAGTACTCTTGGAAACCAGTCAAATGTGAGCATTGCAAAGGCTTTGGACATGCTTCTACTCGTTGTCCTGACCATACGGTACCTAAACAAAAGACTGCTAGCTATTGGAGACCTACTGGTAAGGTGCTTAATGCAACAGCTACTGGACAGACAGATGACATTGGTATGTCAGCGCCTGCTGAGGAGAACACGGACATGGAGGGTACCTGGACCGTGCCCTCGAGTAAACACACAGCTAGACCACGTAACATGAGTGACAAAAGCCCGAGCGCTGGAATGGATGCATTGGTTGCTACAGCTGCTGTACCTATGGTAGCTGATGGCTTTACGACTGCTATGAGTGCACCCCGGGACTGTGTGGATGAACCCATGGCCATTGTAGTGTGTGCTGAATTGCATGAAAATAGAGAAGCACCACTGAGTTTACCAGATGTGGATGCGAATGCACAGATAGATATGAGCACAAGTGATGCAACAGTTACCACTAGGGAACATGTTTCCTCTTCTAGGCTGACCAGCAGTGAACACAAGGCTCTCAAAGGAAAAGGTCCTGTGGGATATTCCAAATCAGTGGCAGTCGGGGATGGCAAGACGAGAGTTGGTGCAGGTGGGCCGGTTAAATCAATCTTCAAGAGGGGGAGCACAAAGAGTGCTAAAACACAAGCACGTTTCAATACTATGCTGAGTCGAGGGAACCCCTTTGGAGCATTACAGACAGTAGATACTGAGGAGCTAGAACCACGAGGAGGTCTGCTTATACAACAGGTTCCACATCACCTGGACGAGGGAGGTAACACTCTTACATATGAGAATTGATGATTAAGGCAGCTTGTTGGAATGTGAGAGGTCTTAATGACCCTCTAAAGCAAAATGAGGTGCGAAACCTTATACATAAGCAAAAAGTTAGCATTATAGGACTTGTAGAAACAAATATCAGTTTTGATAAAAAAGACAGAATTCAGAATGAGTTGATGAGGGGCTGGATGGCTACTGATAATAGTGACATAGTTCATGGCGGAAGAATCTGGGTCATGTGGGATCCTGTAGCAGTTACGGTTAATGTGATATCCAGGTCAGATCAGGCGATTTTTGTTCACACGACATGGCCGAATGGATTTTCATGTATGATTACTTTTGTCTACGGAAGTACTGCTCACTCTAACAGGAAGAAACTATGGCTCGAGCTGGAAAACTTTGCAAAGACTAACCAGACCCCTTGGACAGTTATGGGAGACTTTAACTCAATCTTGAATTCACAGGAACGTATAGGAGGGGAGGATGTTAGGCCAGCGCACTTTATTGATCTATTTCAGTGTACTCAGAAGGCGAAATTATTTGATTGTCAGTATAAGGGTTGTTTTTTGACTTGGAGTAATAAGCAACTCGGTAATGCGCGTATCATGTCCAAGTTGGATAGAGTTATGATTAACCAGGAGTGGTTGATTGACATGCCTGACTCAGAGGTAGAGTTTCTTAACCCGGGTATCTCAGATCATTCCCCAGCTCTTCTTACTATCTACGAGCACAGGAATATTGGCCCGATCCCTTTCCGCTTTTTTAATTTCTGGATACATGAGCACGGTTATATGGAGGTGATCAAGAATGCATGGGCACCCAATGTGGAGGGCAATGACATGTACGTGGTGGTCAAGAAGCTAAAACACGTCAAGGCTGCCTTGATAGAATGGAGAAAGAACAGTTTTGTGAATGCCAAGTCTAATGTTTTCATTGCTAAGCAACAAATGGAGACTTTGCAGACTTCATTACAACTGAACCCCCTTAACACAGTGATTGCACATCAAGAAAAACAGGCTGTTAGAACATATGCATTGGCTGCAAAAAGTGAAGCGGCAGAAGTGGCTCAGAAAGCTAAAGCGCAACATATGCTTACGGGGGACGAGAATGTCGCATATTTTCATAGCTTTTTGAAAGAAAGACGGTCGAAAAACAAAATTTTGTCTCTCTATACTGCTGCGAATGAGAAACTGGATGATCCGCAGGACATTGCATCTGAATGTATCAGTTACTTTGAAGGAGTTTTTGGAGCCCCCCAGGAGCTCTATGACACTGCCATCATTGATGGGTTGCAGCTTGAACATACCATTACCGCTGATGAGGCACATGACTTATCTAAGCAGGTGACCAGGGACGAAATAACTGAGGCCTTGTCCTCTATTGATTCTAATAAGGCCCCGGGACCAGATGGCTTCTCGTCTCTATTCTTTAAATCCGCCTGGCGCGTAATAGGCGATGATTTTGTCAAAGCCGTGCTGAACTTCTTTCGGAGCAAACGGCTTTTGAGAGAGGTAAATGCTACCACTGTTACTTTAATTCCTAAAGTTACTAATGCATCTTATCTTAAGGATTTCAGGCCTATTTCTTGCTGTAATGTTCTATATAAATGTATCACAAAGATTATGATGCACATAATGCAAAAAGTAATGCATAAGATGGTTAGCTTGAACCAATCAGCATTTATCAAAGGCAGATATATTCATGACAACGTCATGTTAGCTCATGAGCTGGTACGGAACTACCACCGTGACCAAGGACCACCGAGGGGCGCCGCAAAGATTGACCTTACGAAAGCTTATGATACGGTACGGTGGGAAGCTATTGTGCATATGATGCGAAGGATGCTCTTTCCAGATCGGTTTATAGATTGGGTGCTTACATGTATCTCGACGCCTTGCTTCTCTATTTCATTGAATGGATCCCCGAAGGGATTTATTAAGGCCACAAGAGGCATTAGACAAGGGTGCCCAATGTCCCCATACATATTTGTGATTATTATGGAAGTGTTTCACTTGTTGCTTAAGCAAAAGGTTGTTGATGGGGAATACAAGCTTCATCACAGGTGTGCATCTCCTCAGGTAACACACTTAAGCTTTGCGGATGATCTTATCGCTTTCTTCCACTGTAATATTCGATCAGCCACCGCCCTGGCTCAAGTATTGCTCAATTTCAAAGCATGTACTGGTCTGGATGTCAACTGCTCAAAGAGTAGATTATTCACTGCGGGTATTCCTAGTGATGAGCTGCACCTTATTGCTAACTGTCTCACGTTCAGCCAGGCAGTATTGCCAGTTCGTTATCTTGGCCTACCCCTTATCTCATCTCGTTTGAGTTACAACCACTGCTTACCGCTTATTGATCGCATCAGGAAGAAAGTCCTCTCATGGAAGAACAAAACCCTTTCCTTTGCAGGCCGGGTGACGCTCATCAAATCAGTCCTGAATAGTCTTCATATCTACTGGACCTCCTGTTATGCCTTGCCTCAGACTGTTACAAATGATATTACAGGTATATTGCGCAATTTCCTGTGGTCAGCATCAGACACCTACATCAAGTCACCACTGATTAGTTGGACTCAGGTTTGCAAGCCTTACAATGAAGGGGGACTTGGCATTCGATGTATCCAGGCTTCTAACAAAGCTGCTATGCTTAGACATATATGGAACATTGTTTCCAATAAAGACAACTTATGGGTCCGATGGATTAAGAGTAACCTGATCAAAGACAAGGCCTTCTGGCTCATGGACATACCACATGAGGCGTCCTGGTGTTGGAGGAACATTCTTGGTTGTAGGCCAGCAGCTTGTTCTCTGATTACTCACTCAATAGGCGATGGGAATGACACCTTTCTATGGACAGATCCTTGGCATCCCCAGGGAATTTTAATGAATAAGTTCCCACAACATTTCCTTTATCATTCTCAATTACATAAGAACGCCAGAGTCAACGCTCTTATAAGAGACAACAGCTGGGATTCAAGGTCTCCTATTCGGTCTGCAGTTGAGGGGCTCCATGATGACCTGCACTTGGTGGAAATCGATAGTAGATTCAAGGATGAGGTGGTATGGAATGGTGGCTATGATGTTGTTTTCACAAATAAGAGTGCTTACCATGCTATTAGACCTCACTCTAATCCTGTACCGTGGGCTAAATTAGTGTGGTTCAAGGGGCGAGTCCCTCGACACAGTTTCATTGCTTGGCTAGCTCTACACCGGGCTATGAAAACACAAGACAAATTGGTGAAGTGGAAAAAGCTTGATCGATCTTTATGCATATTGTGTAGTGATGATCTTGAAAATGAGGAACATATGTTCTTCGAGTGCCGGTATTCTCGGTCTATATGGTCTGCCATGCTTCAGTATATGGGGTATAACCATCAGCCTTTGGGGTTGACTGCTGAATGCAACTGGTGCCTAACACACTTTGCAGGCAAGGCACCTAGTACTATGGTTAAGAAGATTGCATTGAATGCAACTATATACCATATTTGGGCAGAGCGTAATAGGAGAAGATTTCAGCATAAACATATGTCTACAACTGAAGTTATCACCAAGATTCTCGCAGATGTAAGACTGCGTGCATCAGTTCTTGATCTCCTTGTTGACGACAATGCTGACAGCAGAAGGTTTTTCGAACAATGGCGCATTGATGTCCGGCTCTGTTTTAACACGGGAACGTTCCACCAATGGATAAAACCAGAGTCTGGCTGGGTCAAAATAAATTCTGATGGTTCATTTGTCGGAAACCGAGGTGGGTATGGTGCGATCATTCGAGATCATAATGGGGAGGTAGTAGCAGCTGCTGCTGGCTCGCAAGTGGGCTGCTCGGTCACTCTTCATGAGCTGCAGGGCGTGGAACTTGGTCTCAAGTTAGCTCAGCAGTATGGGCTCCAAAAAATCGAGCTTTGCATGGATTCCAAGAACGTGTTCACCTATCTCACTACCTCTAGAGCAGCTCCCAGAGAAGCAAGACACACCACTAGGCGGATCAAAAGAGCAATAACTCAATTTGCTGACTGTAAGATCATGCACACATTCAGGGAAACAAATCAAGTGGCGGACAAATTAGCCAAACTATTGCCAAGTCATGTTTTTCTTGAGATTACGCCGAGTTCGTTTGCGGAAGATGTAAAGAAAATTATTTTTGATGATGCTCACGGTAGGAAATATAAACGCATGTAACTGAAACGATCCTTTTTTCTGTGGTCTGGGGAGCCCATTTACACCCCGCGCTTGCCTTTCAAAAAAAAAAAAACACCGTAGCACAAGGGTATTGATTCTGGTGAATTTACCGAATGCAATCTCTCTCAGAAGTGAAGAATAATGAATAACTCTAGAAAATTAATGTGTTGTAAGAACTTGTTTTTCTCTTCAATATATAGAGAACAAAAGGGCGTGTCGATCAGACACATCCTTTCTTAATTCAAAAGACGTATCTTTTCTCTTCAAGTGCAAAAGACACGTCTTTTCTCTTCAATGTTGGTTATTTGCTATACAAACTCCAACACTTCAACTAGAACTCCACGCATGGTTGACTACATGAAAAAATCCCCATGATTCACATGCTTTTCAAATTTCCTCCACAATGACTTTCCTTCTATCCACATCATCAATACCTTTATGTATTGAATTGAATTGAAAAATCCCAAAACAAAGGGAGAAAACATAACCGAGATTGTGAAAACTGACAAATCGCCCCAAAAAATGTTGGCAATTATGTATCAAAAATTAAACATAACCTCCACTAAGTTCAGATAACCAAAAACAAATTATAATAAACACTTCAAGAACAGTAAATAAAAACCCAAATTTTGCCCCATTTTTTTAGCCTCAAAACAAGTACAAACTAAACAAAACACACAGAATTTGAAACTAAAACAGCAAGAGAAGGGCAAAATAACTCACCGAGCCGCAAATTAAAGGGAATTCCATCCTATCATAGAGCTTCAAAGCCTCTAATCAAGAACAAATTCTAACATCCATTAATAACATGAACCAATTAAAGGGAATTTTATTCTGTCATAAATAACCAATACAAATCCAATCTTTAAACCAAACCTCGACAATTCACCAACAATAATCGAAACACAAACCCTAAAAAGGGAGAAAAATCAAACCTCTTGCGAAAGAGGGCCAGACGAGTTGAGCTCCTCTAGAACGAGATCACCAGTAGTGATGTAAGGAACCCCTAGAAGATTCGAAAGTCGACTTGCATAAGTACCATTTCCTACACCAGGACACCCCAGAAAGACCCATTGAACATTTATCGCCCCATTCTGATCTCTTCGAAGATGAAGATGGGTTTCTGAAGGAGTTGAACCAGAAGAGAATGTGAGGGCTCTTGTGAGGAGAAAAGGGTATGTAGATTTGGGGGAGAAGAACAAGTCTTTCGATCTTAACAGGCAGTGAAGGGTCGCCATGGGTAATTTGGTGGAGTCTGTCTCTAGAAGATGAAGAGGAAAATTTTAGGGATTTTGACGGTTCTGTGATGGATGAAATTTTAGGGAGGTGAATTAGAGGTTTGGGTTTCAATATCCTGCCCGATATATACGACTACAACCGCCATCATTAATTATATCAATTTTTAATGAACAATTACGCGGTAGTATTTCCCACTTTGAATTTTCATGGTGTATATAAACACAGGTTTAGAATTTATAACCGTTGGCATAAATTTTATTTATTTTTAATGAGCATTTGGGTGGAGGAATTTTCCTATTTATATTTACATGGTGAATATAAATGCCAGAAATACTATCTTGGCAGATAAAGGTGTCAAGATTTTCATTTCTCCGACAGATACTCTTAATCCGCCGAGAGCGTGCCTTTAGTGTCATATATCATCCGCCAGAATAGCCCCTTTTTGTAGTACTGTGTGAACAACTTCATTTTCTATGATGTGTGTCAAAGACAATGTCCTTGTCTTTTGCTTAAACAAGTCCTCCATCAGTATCCTGTTTTCAACAATTTTTTTATCTAATGATTGGTAAACTTTGTGCAGTTTATTAAAGTCATCTACTATCAAAGGACAGCTTTTTACATCGTCTTTGTAAGGTACTCATGTTGGATGTTTCTTTAATGATTCCTAGGCAAATATTATCTCAAACTTTTGAAAGTTGTACGGATGCTGACTTTCTCATGCAGAGTGGAAAGCATTTATTCAAAACGGATAATTCATCATCATCATTATCAAAGCACATTACCGATACATTCGAGGTCGGCCACACGTATTTTGGTTCTCCAAGCAATGCGGTCTTCTCACATATCCTCTCCTAATCCTAGCTCAAGTATATCCTTCTTCACCGCCTTCATCCAAGTTTTCAATGGTCGTCCTTTCCATCTACACCTTCCATTAACTTGCCAATCTAAACATTTCCTAATTGGAGTCTCTTTGGTCTCCTCCACACGTGACCAAACCACATTAAATTTCTTTCTCTAATTTTTTCATTTATACGCACGACAACTAGGTATCTCCTAATTCTGTCATTCTTAATTTTATCCTTACAAGTTTTACCACACATTCATCTTAACATACGCATTTCTGCTGCCGCCATCCTATTCGTATGTTGTCCCGTAGTAGCCCAACATTCTGAACCGTATAGCATAGCTGGTTGAACAATTGTCTTATAGCATTTCTCTTTTAACCTTGCAGACATTATTCTATCACATAATACTCCTAACGTCATTCTCCATTTTGTCCAACCAGCTTTAATCCTATGGTCTACATCTTCTCCAATAGCCCTATTTTTTTGGATTATATATTCTAGATATCGAAAAGCCTCACATTCTGAGACCTCCACACCTTCGATCTCAATTGCATTACTCTTCTCGTGATTCACCACTAAAGTTGCACACTAGATATTTTATCTTCGAATGACTAATTCTAAAACCCTTACTTTCTAAAGCCTCCCTCCACCTATCTAATTTCTGACCTAAACCTTCACCAGTCTCATCAATTAAGACAATATCATCGGCAAATGACATACACCAAGGTACATTTTCTTGTAGATGTCTCGTCAACTCATCCATGACCAAAGTAAAGAGGTATAGACTTAAGGCCGACCCTTGATGTAATCCTACTGTCACAGGGAATTCACTGGACATCCCATCCTATGAAACATTCCCCTTCAAGTTTAACTCCCCTACATGTGTCCCATTGAGTAGGTTCCAAAAATAATTCCTCCATCTATCTAAAATAGCTTTATCCTGCATTAAAATTTTTCCATCCTCATGCTTAACACACTTAACAAGACTCAAATCCCTAGTTTTTTGTTCTCTAGCTTTAGCTGCTTGAAGATATAATTTTCCCCTTCCTTTGTACCTAGCCTATTATACAAATCATCACATGCTCTCTTTTTAGTTTCCCCTACTGCTTTGCTACTCAATTTCTTAGCTTGCTTATAGCGTTCATAAAACTCTAGGCATCTATTTTTTGCCACTTTTAAACCATTTTTTCTTTTCCTTAATGACTTGTTGCACATCAGTGTTCCACCACCACGTCTCCTTATCATATACACCTCCTCTTTTGGCTTCTCCTAACTCTTCATTCGCACCTCTTCTTATTTGATTTGCCAAATGCTCAAAAAGATCTGCGCTACTAGTCCTATCATTTGGTTCTAAAATCTCCCAACCCTCTGAATCTGACTGGGCACCCAAAATCTTCTTTCTAAAATTTTGGCACACAGCTCCATGTAAGGTCCACTACTTAATTCTTGGTCTAACCTGTTCTTTTACAATATGACCCCAACTCTTAAGACAAAAATCGAGGACTAACCGGTTATGCTGGTTTGTTAGACATTCTCCTGGTATAACCTTACAATTTTTACACCTACCTAAATCGTGTCTCCTAACAAGAAAATAATCAATTTGACTTCTATTACACCCAATCGCAAAGGTCACCAAGTGATCTTCCATTTTTCTTATAAAAAGTATTGACGATCCCAAAATCCTTAGCTAAAGCAAAATCTAGAATAGATATTCCCATATTGTTTCAATCCCCAAAACCTTGACCTCCATGAACCCTCTCGTACCCAACTCTATCCATACCGATATGACCATTCAAATCCCCGCCTAGAATGACCCTATCAGAAGAGGGGAATCCGTGAACTAATTCCTCTAAAGAGTCCCAAAAACCCTTCTTAGTCTCCTCGTCTAAACCCACTTGAGGTGCATACGCGCTAATAACATGCACTATTTCTAGTTCTAAAGCTAATTTAATATTTATGATTTTATCCCTAAATCTCCAAACGTCGACTACTATATCCTTAAAAACTTTATCTACCACTATTCCCACCTCATTCCTAGTTCCATCTTTTTCAAAATAAAAAAGTTTGAACCCTCCTCCTAAATCTTTAGCCTTGTTCCTCTTCCACTTTGTCTCTTGGAAACAAGCTATGTTCACCTTTCTCCTACGTAGGACATATACTAGTTCTATTGACTTACTCGTCAAGGTTCCTATGTTCCAAGAGGCGAATCTAATCATTCTATCTCTAGTTCTAGCTTATTTATCCACCTCGTCCAGAATTGTGCGAGAACACTTGCCTATTTAACACTGCAGTCGAGAGTCGCTGTAGCGCGCCCAAGCACAGATCTACTAGGGGTCAAGTGGGGGCACTTGCCCCCAATGACTTTTGACTTATTTTTTGTTATTTGATATTTGCAGACTCTCTGACGCCGACAATGCCATCCCGCCCCGCTCCTTCTCTCCCTCCGTTATTTGCGACGCTGACGATGCCATCCCGCCCCACCCCTTCTTTTCTCCCTCTGTTCTCTGCCACGTCGACGATTCTGCTTCGCCCATTTCTTTCTTTTTACCCCTTTATCTATTTACTACGAGATAGACAACTACTCCGCCTCTTTCTCTCCCTCCCTTTTTGCTTGATTTATTTCATTTTTCCACCATTGTCATAAGCCACCAGCAACCCTAACCTTTCTTGTCTGCTTTAAAAAAGAAAATAGTTTTTTTAAATATTTTCTCGAGATGAATTCGTATATCGAGGTCTAGTTTTTTATTTTATTTTATTCATAGGATTCTTCTGGAAATACATGAAAAATTCGACCCATTAATTTTTCCTCAAGATACAGGTTTGCATCTCGAAGTTCATCCATAAGTTATTGTCTGAATGGCATCTTGGTAATCAATGTGAGCCTTTCGATAGTCAAAGCACGTTGATTGCTTGTCGTGGGAGAGACTACAACAATGGTTAATGTTGGGGTAACCTTTAATTAGCTATTTTTGATAGGGCACAAATCACAAATAACCAAAAAAAATTGTAAACATATAATTTACATTTGAAATTATTTTTTGCCCATTAACTTTATATACCAATTTGAATTGGCCTCCATATATCAATCTTTTGCGCTTCTACAAAGTAGCTTGTTTGATCTATTTTCTTCCCCCATAGATCATATAGAGTTATGTTTAGCAATTGGTGTTTTGTATAGTTATTTATATATTTTTCAAAATTTTAGAAATTTTTTATTAAAGTAATTAATTATTATATTATTATTAATTAACTATGATTCGTCACTTCGTCCCCCTTCGACAAAAATCCTGGCTTCGTCACTGAGCGTGCCTTGCACATTTGTCACTACACCCGAGCGTAGGTGTAACACGTCGCTTATAACGAGGGACATCTTATTTTTTTGTATTAATCTTTTTTAACCAAATTCCATGAAAAGGGATGTGATAGGCTTTTTTTTTTAGGTTGGTTGTCACGTGCCTAACACCAGCCTGAAGGTTTTAGTTTTAAGGATGCCCAAGTAACGGTATCAGGTTTTAGCTTTATGCTACTCATGATAAAGGGTTGTGATTTCATTTTTTGAGTTAATTTCGATCTTACATTTTAAGTAATATTTCAGTGTGTAAAAAAAACGTAAAATTTTCGAGAATACATTTATATAATGAATTTTAAGGGTATATGAAATATGTGAAAAAAAAATTTCAAATAAATAAATCAATTAGACACATTAAATTAAGCCTAAATACCAAGAAATGAAACAAACATGAAATCAAATTGTTTTCATTGCTTGAATGGTGAAATCTAGGGGTGGGCATCCCATCCCGCAATCACGATCTCGTCCCGATTTTTTTCAGGTCTTTTTTGGGATTGATCAAACTCATCCCGATCTAGAGTGGGGTGAGATCAACTATAATCATTCTTGAAAAATACTATATCTATGAGCACGAAACAAATGCCAAAATACTAAATCCTCAAAGACATGTTATTTCATACTATAACCTAAAATTGAGAAGATGGAACAATGTGACCTTGTCACTCAGGATGAGATGTTTACTGAAATCAATTACTTGATGTTGAAAGGTGCAGACTATTGGTGACCAAATAGCCTTTAGCCATTATAGCCGATACTGTAAGAGTGTTCATTGTAAGTTTAATTATTAGTCATATACTAATCAAAACCTCTCAAATGAGTTTATAAAATTTAACTCATGCTACCAAAAAATTGGTAGTTGAGGGATGAAAAGTCATTTTAACCACACATTTATAACAAACACTAACTAAAACCTCTCCAATATGAGTTTATAAAACTTTTAAAGATGAACTACAATAGTAGTAAGGCATGCTCATCCCGTCCCATCCAGAACCCGTTTGGGATGGAACTAAGTCGGATGAGGTCCATCCTTGTCCCGTGCCCACCTCTAGTCGAATCGTTTTGCTAAAAATCCTTGTACATATGGAAATCTTGCAAATAAAATTTTCATAAAAAAAAATTCGAAGTAACCCGCCAAGCAGTCGCAAAGAGAAATTTCAGCAAACTAACTGCATTTACAGAAAATTTGCAATGAACCAATCAGGGCCTTGATAGAAAATTGTTTGCGTAGATTATCTCGTGCTCGGGTTGGGTCTAGGCATATACCTGGTTAATATGATATAGGTAAACGGATCAGGTTGGGATATCAAATTGAGACCCAATCAAGTTGCATGTTTGGCACTTTAGCTTAGCTGGCTAAAATTGCTACATACATAATCCACCAATCTCATTGAGTTTGACTCGGTCATATATTTGACCTACTCACATATATCTATGGTTTCCCGACAAAATTGTTACTATAACCATGCAAATCAAACCAAATAATACGTAAAATCATTTTTTTCTTAACAATAACAACAACAACATCCCAAAAATAGCATGGATTCCTCCCATAAAAACCCTTCAAGCGCTCCATTCTTCCTCAGAACGCACAGAAGAACAATAATACAATCTCATCTTGTTCTTTAACATTTCCAAGGCAGAGAGTTTCGGTGGTAAATTCATCCTTTTCTTCAAAAGTTTGAATTTTCACTGAAACATCTTACCATCATGGACATGAAGAGGATTGTTTGTGTTGTTCTCGTCATCGTTGCCTCCATGAGTGTCGTAATGGCAGCCGACCCGCCAGAGGAGACTGCAACTGCAAAAGCACCTACAACTACAGCAGATGCACCAGCTGCTGAAACAGAAGCAAGTGCACCTACAAGTGCCGATGCAAGTGCACCAGCAGGTGCTGATGCGCTTTCACCTTCAGGAGCTACTGATGCATCTGCGCCTGCACCTGCTGAAAGTGGAGCGGCCTTTGCCACACCCACTGTTGGTTTCTCTGTTGCTGCACTCGCGTCTTTCTTTGCACTCTACATGCATTGAGATTCTACTTACATTAACAGAGGTTTAAAGTTAGTATGCGCAGTTTAAAGGCCAAAATATTGGAGGGCAACGATACATGCATTGAAATTGTTTTTTGTTGTCGTACCAGCAAAATACTCATCCACTTGGCTGATAATTAGACGACATACACAAGATGGCACCACGAGGACACCTTCGAGGAAGCCAGCATGGATCAGACCCAAGTGAATGAAGGGCCATACGATTAGGGTTACTATATATATAGCAAGAGAAGGAAAAAGAAATAGGAACGCAGGTTGTATCGAAAATTGGGAGTTTTGGTCTAAATGAGATTCGGAGAAACTTCTTCCATTAGCATGTTAATAGGATGCGTTTTTGTTCCAAACATGATTGATCCCAAAAGTTATAAAATCAAAATACTAAAAAATAATATGAGCAGAAACTTAAAATTTCATCACCATCATAAAGGTTTATAAATTGTTTTTAAGATGAATAATTTAAAATTGTGCAATATAGATTCACAAACGCTAGAAACTTTAAAAAAATATTCTACAAAACCAAACTATGATTCAAGGAGCATGAATATGCCTTTGAACTGCTAAAGAGGTTCATCAACAAAATAAGAATGGCCTTACATCGTGGTAATCACTAGTAAATACGCACGCACGATTCGCATGTTACTACAAAATTATTAAATATATATTCTTTTTATTTTTATTTTTATTTATATACCTGCATAGCTTGCTCCATTTCTTGGTGGCTTATTAACTATTGATGCAAGAAATTTAGAGTAACATCTAAGCATTTTGCATACAAATTTATGGTTGATACGGAACTAATAACATTTCTCATTTTAAATAGGGTTGAAAACCAAACCATCGGTTCGGTTTTTCACCTAAATCGTGAACCGAACCGACTTTGGTTGGTTTCAAAATTTTCAAATTGAAACCGAACCGACTATTAAAAAAATCGATCCGAAACCAAATCGATTCTAATTTATGCAAATCATAACCAAACCGAACCGACTAAAATCGAACCAAAATCGAAATAAAACCAAACCGACCTACTATTTTAAACATATTATATTATTTTCATATAAAATATATATTATTTATTAATATATATTCGGTCGGTCGGTTTGGTCGGTTAAAATCACATAGAAACTGAAAATCGAACTGACCACTTCGGTTTTGAATTTTTTAAAACCGAAACCGATCCGAACCGAATTTAAACTAAACCAATCGGTTTGGTTTTGATCGGTTTGGTCGATTTTTTTTTTTGTTCAACCCTACTTTTAAAGTTAACACAATTCAGTTGACATTTTAATCTTTAGTTTCATTTCTAGCAAATGTTATAGCAAATTATGCACATTTGTTTGTGAGGTTATTTAAACTTTGGCCTCCATTAATTTGTATGTATATTATTTTAGGGTCAAAGTTTAGCCAAATATTAGTGTCGACCCCAAAATAGACGGAAACCATCCTGGTCAAAGAGATTTTTCAGGACTCAAATGCCCTTCAGTTAAATATCACGTGCCTCATACATGACTCATTCAAGGGAGTTACAAATCAATTGTTAGAGTCATCATTGAGAAAATTTGGGAGACTCAACAAGTCACAATTGACAAATATTGGATATACATTTGATGATACATTTAAAATAGACGGACGTCGAAGTCATACACGTGGTAGAAAACATCAATCACGAGGATTTGATGTTCCATCTACTGGGACAGCTCATAAAATCCAAGAAGGCAAAACAAATCATAAAGGCCCAAACATGGCCTATTAAAGGAAGACGTAATCAAAGTCCAAATCCAGGCCTCGCACGAGTTTTCTCATAAATAGGAGGAACGTTGAACAAGAAAAAAGTTGTGGAGGGAGTTATGCCTCCACGGACACATCTCCATAAAGGAGGAGACTGTTACAAGAAACATCTCCTTCAATTGCACCTCACATGCTTAAGTCATGCAGAGAATTAACCGCGACCATTATAAAAAGTAAAGGGAACATTTGACAACGGTATGCAACTCTAACTTAGTTCTGTCCAAATTTTCTTCCTTCTTCAAACAGAGTTGCTAACTTAAGCATCGGAGTGCCTTCGACCATCAAAAAGGTGGTCTTTGGTAGTCTAACATCTATTTAGCAGATCAAACTCACAGGACGACGAGATTTGGACGCATTAGTTTGGCGTCGTCCATGGGGAACGATAAGTTTTCTTTCTGAAAATAATATCCGCAGAACCAAAACTCACTGAGATCTGATTAACGATCAAGAAGCTATCAAACCCAATGGAATGCTCTACATATCCTCAATCTGACGATGGTCGATGCGACATACACTACAGCCAAAATACCCATTAGCAACGGTTTTAAACCGTGGGGGTAACCCATTGTCACGGCTTAGAGCCATGGGCTGTAGAGGCATCGCTAAATCCCCAGTAACGGCTAAAAACCATGGCAAAAATATTAGCAACGGTTTTATCTCGAGGACGGTTGATGATTTAGCCACGGTTTTTAGCCGTGGCCAGGAGTAGCCACGGCTTAAAACCGTTGCAAGTTATGGCCACGGTTCGTAGCCGTTGCAATAATTAGCCACGGTTTTAAGCCGTGGCAAATTTTTTTTTTTTTTTTTGTCTCGGTGTTAAGCCAATGCAGTTCTACTGACAGTGATGCAATACAGGCAATGAAGAGAAATTACAGACTGAAGAACTTGTAATTGTAATTCTGGATTGATGACAGTAAATGGAATGGATTGTATTCAATAAGAAAGCTAATTCGGGATAGCTAATCTCCTGTAGAGCAAATGCTCAAGTGTACAATTTTCTTACAAATCAAATGAATCCCTTTTTCTCTCTTATTTATAGTACTACATTTATTGACAACTAATCTAACAGAAATCATTCCTAAACAACATTACATGTAACAACATAGCACTCTGCAACATATAGCAACCTGCTCCCTTTAGTAACAACACTTGTGTTAGCAGCCTGCATTCCATTCATGCACAAAAGAGATGAGGGTGATAATATGAAATTGTGTTTAGTTAAATTACTTATATTATTTTATGATGTTTTACAGTTGTTATATATAAAAATGTTGCTTTAAAGCCAATTCTTCTATATATAATATGATGGAGTAATACATGCATTATACTGCATTGCAGCACAAACATTATGTATACTGAAATGCATGTAGGAATCTCGACGCATACTCGCGGCATTGTATTAACCAAAAATTATAATATTTATTTCATGCTTTGAACAGCCCCTACAGACCATAAACAAAAATAGATTAAAATATAACCATGATAAAAAAAAATTTACATGCATTGTAAGAATTATAATATTTATTTCATGCTTTTAATGGAACCTGAGATCTTGCTAACATAAGTACAGTGATGATGACTCGATTGCTAACATAAGTCAGTCACATTATTCAACCAAGCATGTTCAGTGTTTATGAAGTAACTCATTTAAACGATGCAAATCATAATTTGATATCTTGAATTGTAATTCATATTTTCTGACATCATGTTTATCCTTCAGTCCTTAAATTGCATTCGTTAGTTGTTTACAAACAATAAAAAGAAGCATGTTTCATGTTCTATCTTCAGAAAACTTATTATTTAAAAATCCGATGGATGAAATTAACCCCTCAAGCAAAGCACAGACTTCATTTTCTGAATAATAAGTTTTAACCTTTTAGCTACCAGCACTATTTAATAATAAATTCAAAGAGAATAACATTATTAAGATGTTCATGATACTAGTACAATAAGTCCATAATCTACAGGTACCTTTCCACAGAGTGGACGTGTTTCACTCCTTTCCATCCACTCGTAGATACAACCAAGGTGAAAGTGATGAGAATCCTTCTTTAATATCAATCTTAGTAAATGTAAAATGCAGACAAGTTTAAAATCAAAGAAAGTATTTGCATACACAAAAAAGATAACAAATTTGACATGTCAATATTATTACTTACCACACAAAGAAGTTGTCTTTTTCCAGGAGGATCAGCACCTTGATTATTGAACTTTGCTTCCAGAACTGTTATTAGGGCTACATTATCCTACAAATAAACAAATTAATGTTTACCATACCAGCAAACAGCCAATGGAATTAACAGGTTAAAAAAATATAGAGTTTTTTAGTCACCTTTAGCAACCTATTCAATGCCGTTTTCCTCTGAGGAATTGGAACTACCACATCCGTCAAAGATTGTACAGCCTTATTAAATTCAACCTGCTCCCAAGAATTGAGTTTTAGTAAGTTAGAAACATGACAGTAACAAAAAAAGATAACAGTGAGTGATCTAGGCGTATAAAATATGAGACCTCATATTTTTTAACATGTGAGAATCTGTCTCTGCGGAAAAATGTTGCACAACCATCAATTACTTTGGCAGTTTCATTATAGACCTGTTAAGAAAACACAAAAAAGTAAAGTTAAGAAAGAACAAAAAAATTCCACAGAAAAAAAACTCTTAAGAACAAATAAATTCATAAGACAACCTCTGTTGTTTTTTTCTTGTAGAGAGCTTGATAACCATGTTTATCCAATTCAGGGGCGAAAAATTCCTCAAAGTGGTCGCTCTGAACCTGAGAGTGAAAAACCATGACCATAACTATGCTTAGCTTGTGTAAAATACTTCAAAATCAACTTAGCTGCCAGATTACAGCTTAACATAAACATAAGAACATAGCAACCAAACGCATAGAAATTTAAGGAAATGTAGATTTTTTATAAATATGTTCATGTACTACTGTTAACATGCTTTCTCAGTCAAAACAGGGTTGTCAAGTCCCACACTATGGACTAATGAGACATATTCTAGCCAACTCCAGCTCATTCATATAATACAGTAAGAGAATCGTAAGAATCCCAACTCCGTGAACATTGAACAGATCTTTGCAAAGACACGTATATGAAAATATTTTGAGCAGAACTCAGATGTAGATAATCATCTCCATCTTTCAATCCTGGGCCTACCAATGGTCAGGTCAGGTCAGGGTAGACCTGGCAATCAGAACACGATAACACAATCGAAACTGGCTCGATATAAATGAGTTCAGGTCATAAGTTTTTGTATTTTCGTGTCATTTCGGGTTGACCCACCTGACTGGTTACACCGATCAGGTCGTGATCGGTTTTACTACCTTGACCAGTGACATGCCATTTGAACTGGGTGGATGTATTTAAATGCAATGAGAGTAATTAGTAGTGTATGTTTTAATTTATATGAAAGAATAAAGGGAACCAACTACATATGGTCATGCAGTCGAGAGGCATGCCTTTAGTGAAAGGCTAGAGGAGAATATTAAAACATTGCATTCATAGGCTTATAAAAAGAAAACTGCAATTAATAAAAGTTTATAGGTGAGGATTATAGGCATGAAAAAAATCCTTAAGAGGCATTCCGAAGATGAGACACCGGGGAAATAGGGGAGACTATGTAATATAGCACTTGCATTCTGAATCGACAAGATAAATCTTATCAGCCAAGCCAGTTAAAGTTAGAATTTCCAAAGAATTTACCAATCAGGATATCATAGCATGGATCCTAAAAAATAAATGGTTCCTTTGTTGCCAGATTCAGTTGGACATGAATTGGTTCTGCTGCAGAGTCATTTACGTTAACTGAAATGCAGAATAATATCCTACATGAAACCTAGGAAGTTGGGATTAGTACACTAGTATAAGTTATTGAGAATGTCGGATGGTGAATGGATATACACAAATTTTCCTCCATGCACAAATACCAACAACCTGAACATCTAAACTATGCAATGGATAAGAACAAAACTATATGCTTGCTTGCCCATGAATTTTAGGGAAAGCAATGGGGCAAAAGTACATGCAATTTTTTAAGCACTTATCAGGGGGGATCAGGAAACCTTTTTCTTTTTCTTTTGCTAAATTTATGTTCTTTTATTATTGTAGTTTTCTAAGACTCATAAGGAGCAAGTCGACTCTTACAGGCCTTACCACAAGAAAAGAGACTCCTAGGCATAGTGATCAATTAGTGAGTAACAGGTGGCAGTTGTAGACTCTGCTACTTATAACTATGCTGTAAACAAACAAATATGTAACTTGTTCTGTCGCAACACTAACACGTGGCAGACATTAGAGGTGCAAACTAATAATAATTTACCTTGAGTTAGACATCAATGGCTTTGTACAAACCATCGTGTAGTGGTCGAGCTGACTCGGGAATCAGTTGTGCAAAGTCAATGAATCTGGCTAGAGAGAGATTCTGATCACAGGCAATTTCAGCAAGATAACCATCAATCAACTTGCCAACTTTCAGCCATGACTCAAGCCTTAAAGCATAGCCATCTGTGCCAATCTCATTTTTCTCGGTATAACAATTTATGTCCTGTGCGATCTGATTTGCCAATGCAAACCGACTTACAATGTTGTGCACCAGTCCAACGTCATAAATAGTGGTGTCAGGCGATCGTGCAGGGATGAGCAGATCATTGACAGAAGCTTTGTCCAACCGCAAACTAATCCTGCCTGTAAGGAAATATCTGATGGAATCCTTACCAAGGAAATCAAACTGTAAGCAGAAAAATCAGAACATTACTTCCATCATTAAAAGCCTAAAATTCACAAATGATTTACTCGTCAACGTACAGAACCAAAACAGCATTGGAAGAATCTTAGATTGTAAATTTGCCATCTACCTGTAACTTGTTCGGAGGAACCAGTTCAACATTTTCCACTTTAAGTGTGCAACAGCCCACTGTCTCTGACTCATCGTCATCCTGCAAAGACAACAAACCAAAATAAGAACAGCCAGATAAGGCTAAAGTCTAGAGACACTACACTTTAGTCGCGTGGAGAATTTTTTTTTTTTTTTAAGAGTAAGCCTGTATTAACACTTTTCCAAAGTAAAAAACCTGAAACATGTCAGAATTACATTAGAAAGGATAGTATACAAGAGATAATGATTAAGAGTAGCATAAATTAAACTGTTTTATATATACCTTCAGTAGCCTTGCCTTCTCATATTTCTCCTTGTCACTTTGACCATTCAATGAACTGCTAGCAGCCAAGAAGACATATTTGAACTCTTTTGGATTAATTGGATCGTTCCAAAAGGCTAACCATGTCACAATGTTGTCATGTTTTACTTCTTTCCACCTGTACCAGCAACACAGATATTTCAGAACCTGGACAAAACTGATTGGACTTCTACCAGCAACACTGTCACAGATTCCTTCTTTTCTCGAATTCTAAAAATGAGGAAATAAAGTATTTTAGAAGCAAATAGGAAACAAATAAAGCCATTAGAATGGTTTCATGATTTGCAAAAGGGAGTAAAATGAACAGAACATAAAAGGGAGTGTCACTAAAGTCTCTATACAAGCAGGAAGCTAATGCCGACAAATAGATAGTCTTTAAGAGAAATTATGCCATATCAAATGGTTTCAGGATATAAGATAATATACCTGCATGCCAGAATCAAGTCAACCCTCTGATTTTCTCTTTATTAGCAAAAGCAACGATTCTAGGTAACCCATTAGGATGATCTCTACAAAATTAAAATTTTGAAATGGTAGAGGCAAACTTCACACTCTTTAGTGCATTGTCTTATAATTGAAGCTACTCTGCAACTTCTTAAACCCCCATTACAAACTATTATGAAACCCCCTGTTAAACAGGCTATTATGCAACATCTTAAAAACTCCATTGAACAAATTACTCTGACACTTCTTGCAAACTCCATTAAACAGTGTACATTTATAGAGCGGCTAATCAAATCCCATGAACAAAAACATCAACGAGAAGCAAGAAAGCCACATAATAGAGAAAAAGAATCAACCTATACTGAAAGGCTCTATAACATTGACAAAACAACACAGTGTATCTAACCTAAACTTACCAATAAAAACAATTGAAAAACGGGAAAATGAACTAAAATGGCGCAACCCTAGAAAAGAGATCAAAATTCACCGAACCCAACAAAACAATATAACTTGATCAGCAAAGAAACGATTCTAAATAACCCTTTGGGATGAACTCTACATGATGAAAACTATGATTCTGTAAAGCAAAACCTCACAGTCTTTACAGCATTATGTTCCAATTGAAATTAATCTACAACCTCTTAAAACCCCACTAAAAGACCCACTCTGCAACTTCTTAAACACATCAAATAAGCTACTCTGAAGCTTTTAAAAAAAACCTACTAGAACCTCTCAAACACCAAATCAAACATTCCACATTTCTCAAGTTTCTAAGAAAACCCCATTATGAAAAACAGTATAAACAAGCAAGGAAATCATACAAAATGAACTAACTAGAAAAACAATCAAATTCTACCCTTTAACACGTGAAACATTATACAAAATATATGATAAAAAAAACCCATAAAATGAAAAAATGGTTCCATGGGTTCTCACCCCAAGAAGGATTGGAATCAATACAGTAGTCCAAGTCCTGCAACTGCTCCATTGGAGGGTGTGAGATTTGTGCCTCTGCTGCCATTGTAGAAAATTCTCTGAAGAAGAAGAAAGTAAAGAGAAGAGAAGAGAGAAAATGAGAGTATTAGTGAGTTCCTTTAATAGCAGAAAAATACACTATCATTCTCTGATTAAACAAGATCTATTAATGACATGAGTGAACATATGCATACCTGAGCTGCTTGACAAATGGCTACAACTCGAGGACTCGATCTTACTGCATAAACAGCAGATTTGAACTTCAGGGAATGTACATAAGAATGGGACTTCAAGGAATAAAATTGAACAACTGTTGGCAAAATTACATAAGAATGAGAATTGCATGTCTTCATGGCGAATTGAATGAGAATTACATAAGAATGGGACTTCAAGGAATAAAATTGAACAATGCAAATAAACTTTGTATTATTTTCTCATTAACTGCATATAAGATAAATAAAAAGATGCAAAATGCAATAACCTTCATAAAAAAGCTTGCAAATTTTACAACAAAGTAGTTGATTTAGAATGGAAAAATGTTCCCAAACATAATTTAAGTCTATAGATACTTGCACTTAAGCTTCAGCTAGTTACCTTAAAATGAACAATCACGTGCCCGTAGTGTATTTTACTCAGCTCCTCTTTTGCTGCCACCATTACATTGCTTCCAACATAGTTGTAACTATCAATCATCAAGTTCCACATGATTTTTACACCATACGAAGAAATCACCAACGTCCAAATCCCCCATCATGTCTCCTTTTGGATCACTCTTGTAAAGTTTCACCTCAGTCCTGAATTTGAAGCATAAGGAAAGTCTGATCTCTGTTGCAGGGTTCAATGATCCATGACAATCGCAAGAGAATCGATGGATAGGATCTACAACCTCTATTGCTATCGCAATGACATTCTTTTCCCAATCACAAACTTTGTAAGTCCTTGACACTGAAGGAACAGGATTGCTTGGAGAAGGAAACCTCGCAACACCTTGAGAAGATGATGGTAATGGAGATGGTGGTAATGGAGATGGAGGTAATGGATTTTCTGGTTGCCTTGTCGATTGTGCACGAGATGACGGTGTATCTTCAGTTCTTTGTGTCCCTCCTTGTGTTCCCTCACTTGTTGATGGTCTCACATAAGTTCCACTTTCAAGTCTCTCTCGTATCCATCTAACATTTTCTTCCAATCTATCATATTTTTCGCTAAATTTTTTTACTTCCAATGTTTTATCCAAAAGCAATGAACGAGCGGGAAGTGCAGCATCATACTTCCTTTTAGAGACGGTGGTTCCAACACAACGAGTACGTCCCCTTTCTTCTTGGCCAAACACTTGGCTTAGAGGATCATTATCAATAGTGAGGTCAGTGGTACCCTGGGTTGAAGATTCTTGCAAGGCGGCTTTTTTTGCTTTAACTTGTTCCTTCAAAAGAATGAAAAAATAAAAAAAATCAGGACACAAATAATATTCAAACAACTACAAAGTAAATTAAGAATTGTGTATAAAAGACATCATTGGGCACATACCATATATAGTTCAGCACCATGCGTGGGTTTTCCATCCTTTCTCGTGTGACAAGCAATCCATATGTCAGTGCGTGTGACTGGTTCCCCATCAGGGTTCTTCTCAACCTATATACTTGAAAGATTAGTCTCGGCCTATATAGTTAAATGGTTATTATTGTACTAGTAGCTAGAAACTCAATTACCATTTCATATTAATTCTACTTCTGCAGTACTCTTTTGGCCACCCCCCCCCCATACATACTTTGAAGCCTTTTTGTTTTTTGCATTTTGGGCTCTAATTGCCTTCGCTTCAGGGGTGCTCTCATAGCGAACAAACTCCTTCCAATCCTCCTCTCTTACACCATTTGGAACATGCTTCTCTTGTTCCTCAATGGTAGGATACTTATCCAAATAATTCTTCCTAAGATCTGCCTTGAACCTTCTATAATATTTAGGCATTTTCAAATGCACACCCCTTTTCACATAATTTGGGATGTCGTATTCACGCTGCAAATAAGCCATTGAGATATAAGTTGACAATAAAATAAGACATTATGAAAATCAATGATGTAAAATCTCACCTTGAGGCCATTCCACACATCCTCTTTGTAGTTGTCAGTAACATGGTGTCAACCCTTGAATTTGATGGGCACAAGGGTTTCAACAAGCTTTCCAATGTTTTTATTGAAATTTCTAGCACCAGGTCCAACTGCTAAACCGTGGACATTGAACTGTATGGTCTTTTTAACTTCACTGTCATCATTTGTAGATGTAGTGACATCAATGGTGGAGAGATTGCCGTGAGTACTATCCATTTCTATCAATGACATTATAGATATTAACCATTATCAAACAAAAAGAAATAAGAAACAACTATATACACCACATTTATAGATAATTTCCTTCCACACCATATCACCACAAATAGATTTTCATAAAGCATTGGAAAAGCCAATCTGAATACATAGCTACAAAGCTTCCCTTTCCCAACTCAAAAGTCAAAATAAGAAACAAAGACAAAATATTTGGTCTCAACCAAAGAGGATGACTAAACTAGCATTAGAAATGCATCAAAAAATATTGTAGCATAGTCAATTAAAATTCCAGTAAGCTCTTCAGGTTGGGGTTGTCTTTCAAGATGCTTTGATACACAGTGGGAGTTTCCTTTTTATCGACATTAGTGTTCAACCCCATTATGAAAAACAAAAAACATTGATAGTTCACAGAAAATACCAAAATTGAAACCATATGTAGCCATCAATGCTTTGTTTACTATGATAATTCCAACAGAGCTAACAATATTGAACATCCATGAGGCTGCATCTAATGTTGCTTTCCTGTCAGCCTTGCTTGTAGTTGTTCTTAAGAATAAAATTTGAAAAATCAGACTACATAGCACATGGAAAGCATAAAAAAGCTTTAGGGTCCTATGCAAAGAATCAGGGAATCAATAATCTTCTGTGGTTACACAGACTTGGGGTATTTCCCTTTGCACTTATAATGGCATTACATGCTAATGAAGAATAATATTCATTAGTAATACCACCCACATGAAAGATGGGCTGACACACTCTAACTTTTAAGTCCTACTAACAACATTTATAATAAAGGCTTATGCATTTATGCCTTGTTGAAGTAAACTTTTAATGTAAACATCCATTTTTTGTATAATTGAAAACTTTAGAAAATGTCCGAAATGATATTTCTAATGAGATCAATGATGCAATGAAGGAATGTTTGTGTGGAATCACCATATGTACATGTTATAAATATATGTTAGCGTGACATGAAATTGGATAGATCATGGGATCAAATTTTTCATAGGTGTCAATTGGAGTTGAAGATTGATGAAAGATGTACAATTTTAAGTCAAATTATCGATCCAAACGAATTTAGAACTCAGGCGGATATCACTTTGTAGGATTCTTTATGTTAAATAGATAAAAATAAATAAATGAATATGTTATGAATTTAACAGTGTAAAGGAACATATAAACCCTACAATATTATTGTGGCCGGCCATTTGGGACTTGCAAAGTTCAAAAAGGAATTCAAAACATAGTACATACATGTGATCTGAACACAAACAATAACTCTCAATTTGAAAGCATTTGTCGAAGGCATATTTTTATTGGAAAAAAGGTGAGTCAATCACATAAATAGTAGAGCTACATTGATGTTGAGGAAGTTTAGCAAAAGTTGTTAAAAAAAAAAAAAAAATTCAAATCCATGCTTGAAGTTTCATTGTTGGGTCATTGAGTAGGAAAAATCTAAATGTCACTCCCATGCCATAATTTGCATGCGTAGGCCATATCAGTAGATCATTTAATCAGTTGTTGCACCATCTCGAGGACATGGACGCTCATAACGCCTATTCGATTACTTGTTCTATGGAAACATAGTGATCCAAAAAATATGATTTAATAGTGTTTTCAATTCACTACTCAATCACAGACATTAGCATAGAATGTCAAGGGATTATATACTTCAAAATCAGTTACTATTCCTTGGTGGTGATCTATACATCTTGGACACTATAAAGAGCACTCTGAAATCTCTGATTATATACTTACTACTATTATATCAACAATCATTCAGAAACTAAACAATTAAGCCAAACAAGAAACAGCAAGTATTAGACAAAAATTATTAGGGTGCAGCAGATTTTAGTTTCTCTTCATGGGCTGACACACTCTAACTTTATCCTGGAACAAGGTGACCTGTTTTTCGGATATAATTATAGAATAACTCGAAACTTTGTTCTTTCTCTGAGATTTGCTTAAGGTGCACAGTCACACATAATAGCCATTGTCAACCATCATAGTAGGTTTACTGTTTTAAACTAATTTATAAATTAGCAATGACTTACTTCTACTCTTAATCTATATTCCTGAGATGCTAACATGTAACCAGATATGAACCAAATATGTTATTAACACCATAGCAAACTCAAACTCACTCTTCATCTAATAGGGGATCATTTACCTGACGACACTTCACATTACAGCCACTATGATTATAATACAAGTGAACAGGGAACATGAATATTTCCTGGTTTCAAATTATATCAGGAATTTCATACAAAAATTAAAGATTCAAAAAATTAAATTATATCAAGAATTTATCAGGCATACGGTTTTGAGCCCTAGAGATTCAAACCCTAATTTCAAAAAACCTCTAAATAAAACCTACATATTCAAAAAACAATTCAGGAACCCTAGAGATTCAAAACCTCTAAATAAAAAAACTCTAGATTCAGGAACCCTAATTTCATCAAAAAGAAAACAGAGAGAGAGAGAGAGAGTACCTGCACGAGAGAATGGTTTCGAGGTTGCAGTCGCTGATCGATTTTGCAAATGGTTTGGAGGTTGAAGACGCCGAGTAAGGAGGGAAGACCAGGGAAGGAGGCGAGGAGGGAAGTCGAGGGAGCAGCAGGGAAGTCGAGGGAGGAGGGAAGGAGGGGAGGAGGGAAGTCGAGGGAGGGAGCAGGGAAGTCGAGGGAGCAGGCGAGTGGAGTAGAGTCGAGGGAGGGAGCAGGGAAGGAGGAGCTTCGAGTGGAGTGGAGGGGAGCAGAGAGGGTCGATGTCGAGTGGAGGGAGCAGGCGAGTGGAGTCGAGTGGAGGGAAGGTGGAAGTCGATGGAAGTTGAGTGGAGGGAAGGTTGAAGTCGAGCACCAAAATAGCCCGCCCAATTTTTTTTCAGCTTTTTAGTGTAGCCACGGTTTTGAACCGTGGCCAAAAAAAAATTTTGCAACGGTTTTGAGCCGTTGCTACTGTTACCCACAGTTTTGAGCCGTTGCTACATTACCCACGGTTTTGAGCCGTTGCTACTGTTACCCACGGTTTTAGGCCGTTGCTAATTATAGCCATGGTTTTTTGCCGTGGCCAATAAACCAACGGTTTTCAGCCGTGGCCAGTTTTTTTTACCCACGGTTTTAAGCCGTTGGTCATTATAGCTACGGTTTTTTGCCGTGGAAAATAAACCAACGGTTTAGAACCATGGCCATCTCGGCGTAGCTAAACTGGCCTTTTGGTGTAGTGATATCTCATAATACCAACCCAGCGATAACCGTCGAACCAACTGCGCAAAAAAGAAGGGAGCCTCAACATATAACAATTCTGACGTCTCTGACATCTTGGGGAATCCCCTTGGACCCTCGTGTAGAGATGTTTATGACTCAGATAAACTACATGATCAAAATGTTGGACAAACTCACCCAAAACTTGGAGGGCAACAAGTCTCGAGAAGAAAGCACCTAGCGTAAGAGACATCGGACCAATAACAGTTACGAATTCAGCCAACGAAAGTCTGTAAGGTTACAATCGAAGAAGCCCAAACATGAACGACCAACAGAGAAATCATTCACGACCTTAATAACGAGTCGAGATGAGGTCCTTAAAGCTATAGCAGAATTGGAAGGTGTCAAATGGCCACAAAAAATGAGAGGATATCCAGAAAGACGGAATAAAAGCAAATATTGTTCCTTCCACGACGACTACGGACACGATACTGAAGATTATCGCAGCCTGAGGGACGAGATCAAAGACCATGTCAGAGAATGACGACTTGGAGAATTAGTTAAGCTGAAAGAGCCCGAAGGTGAAATAATCACATCAGGGAAACAACCAAATGAGCTAATATACGTCTTGCATGGTGCAGCTGGAGAAAATGAGCAATCCAGAGACTTGCAAACAAAGATTAGATACGAACAGTTGTCAGCACAACGTGCAAGAACAATGCAAAGGACTCTGACCTTCTCCAACTTGCAAGCAATATGATTGATATGTACGTGTATGGCGTTGTGAGCGCGTTTGGAGGGGTGATGTCCCTCACGTTTGTAATTTGCATGACATCAGGCGTATGACGCTTGGAAACATGTTTGGAGGGATGATTTCCCTAAAGTTGTGTATAGCTCCTATGAGCGTGTTTGGAGGGTGATGTCCTCAATTTGGATGATCAGTATTGAACTGATTATGTTCGCTGAAAACCGACTGTTTGCTTTTGTTCGTGATGATTGGCTCATATTTGAGAAATCTTCACCGATGTGGAGAATTGTTGAAAAATATGAGAAAAGGTAATAGAATATGGCAGAAGCTTCCATCACCTCCTCAAGTGGCTTGAAGTTTGTGGAAGCTTCTAGAGCAATTTTTGGCTTGCTTAAGGATTAAGTAAGAAGAAAACAGATTGAATAAGTAAGTGGTATGTTAGTCACCTTTGTTGATTTTGACCTAGATTTCTTAACGATGAAGTAAGAAGAAATCAATTCGAACAAGTAAGTGGAGCTAGCCGTCATTGTTGACTTTGACTTGGATTTCTTAATGATGAAGTGAGAAGAAATCAATTTGAACAAGTGGAGCTAGCCGTCATTGTTGACTTTAGTTTGCTTTCTTAAGGATGAAGCAAGAAAGAGAGGAGGTGGCTTCCAACCTCCTCAGTTCATCTATAAAAGGGGACCAATGGTTCCTCATTTAATCATCCCATCCTTCGGGATCAAGGATCCTCAGCAGAGGTCTCCCTTTCTGCAATTGTATCGATGTAAGGATCATGTGAAGTTCGTAATCCGAATTCTTTGAATTTTGGGTTTCCTTTGAAAAACCAAAATTTTTAATATGTGTATCCCATCCTTCGGGATCAAGGATCCTTAGCAGAGGTCCCCTTCTCTGCATTTGTATTGATGTGAGGATCATGTGAAGTTTGTAATCTGAATTCTTCGGATTTTATATTTTGTTTCTTTCGAAAAACAAGTTGTATTTGTTTGTGACCAGATTTGGAACAATGAAGGATTGTTAATTTGTGCGTGGACGTATGCGAGTTTGCCGAACCACGTTAAATTCGTGTTGCGTCTGTTTTTTCTATATTTTGTGTTTTGTTCATCCGTAAGATGTTGCTTCGCCATTTCTCGCAAAAGTCGTAGCTACGCTTCCGCCGTTGTGCGCGCAACAAATTTGTATCAAGGTAGCGTTGCGCACACAACAAAATGTGATGTTTCTCAAAGCTAGTATATATATTAATACAAAAATGGGAGTCGCCTACCATGTGGAACTGTTGCAAAGGCGCAATTTACACCATGAGATATATCTTCACCAATAGCCATAGTCCAAACTGCATAACATGAAATTTAAATTTGAGGGTTGAACTTAAGAAATGTACAACTTTGTTCAAAAAAATGTATTCGTAGCATAATGTTCCTAAAAAAAATTTATTATTATTATTAAACTACCTTGTGTGCTATTGGAGCTTCTTCTAGATAATGGTACTCTAGAAGTGAAAATGCCTCCATCTTATACTGAGTTCTAGGTATTGAGCCATTACTTGGTTATCTCCTCGGACAGTATCGGTAGATCCTCTTGTAACCATGTAAATAGCCACCATACTGTATTTTTATTGGTGGGCATTGAAGAATCCACAGTCCAACTTGATTATCAACATTATTATACTGATGAGTGAAATAGAACATTGGCATGTCGCGCACCCCGGGAGGATAGGCATACCAATAAGCCAAATCGTTTGGATCTGTGTAGAATGCTATGAATGGTCTAATAGGTACAGAAATTGGAAGGGAGTTACTTACCTATCGTGTCGAAGTGTATCAAGTAGATGGATATTTTCATCCCCATTAAGTTCATAGAATGGGTACGGAAACACAAACAGTTTTGTTTCATGCATTTGCATAAAATGAGCTAGAGGATAAGGCCTTATGGCTGGGAGTGAAGCGATGTATGGCACGATAACTTCAGGTTCCGCCACTGCCATTGTGCTGTCTGAAAAATAATGGAGAAAATCTGGTTAAGCCATGCATATCCGAAGCGATGCAAGTAAATAGAGCGATCAAGGAATTAGCCGTCTTTGTTACCTTTTTGGATTAGTAAAGTAGTTAAACAAAGGAAGTGTTTCAACAACATATTTCTTTATGCATCAGTGGGGTTTTGATTCCACCTTTTCACATAATTTGGATGAAGATAACATTATACTAAGCTTCATTTTTCGGATTCAAACAGAGATACCTTTCAAACATTAATAATCTTCTAGACTTCCCATTATTTCAAACCAACTAACCACATCAAACTCAAGCAAGAGGAACCTTAAAGGGACAACTAATAAAAAAATGGTTGCAGGTAGAAATCAGGTACTTGAAAGCCTCGACTTGTACTTTAAATTTGCAGGAAAATAGCAAGCAATTTTTGTTGTAAAGTAGAAAGAAGATTCAGAATGATTTTAGGCTCCGCTTGGTACTTTGTAAAATAATGTATTTTGCAAATTAATGCAAGTAAATTAATTGGCATTGCATTGATTTGCAATGCATTACTTTACAACGCTTGGTTGTAATTAAAAAAAATCAAAGGCAATTCGAAAAAGTAATTATGGTGATGGTGATTACAAATATATATTCGTGTGTTCACTTTCATGACTCAATTAGCTTTATTTTTATGTTGTTATTTAATTTTTTATTGGCTAACATTCGCCAACGTATGATTTTGTACTAGATAGTAGATACTAGACAAACATTTGCCGAACCACGTTAAATTCGTGTTGACTCTGTTTTTTCTGTATTTTGAATATAACATCATTTGCTCATTCTTAAGATGCAGCTCTGCCATTTCTCGCAGAAGTCGTCGCTACGCTTCCGTCATTGTACGCACAACAAATTTGTATCAGAGTAGCGTTGCGCACAACAAATTGGTATCAGAGCCGAAGGTTAGTTTGATAGGCTCGATTGATGTTGTATGAAATGGTAGAGCTTTGAAGGTCGTTTCTGGTGCACTTGTAAATTTTGAACGACCGTTTGGAAGGGTAACTTCTACTTCTTGCACATGAGTACGGTTACGTAATTTGTATTGATGCAGTTGTGGTTGTTGTTTTTGGTGGAGTTACATCACTCCAATGATCTTCGTTTTGTTACCTCGAGGGTTTGTTCGAGCAACTTGTGTAGTTGGCCATGTGGATGTTGCTTTTGGTGGAATTACATCGCTCCAAAGATGATCGTTTTTATGCCTCGAGTATTTGGTATGAAGATCTGCATTATATATGTTCGTGCACACTATGTTTTTGGACGTCTTGATTTGGAACTCCATCCTGGCCAAAGTGGAGATTGTTGGAACGCATTTGGAGGGCTGATGCCCTCACTTTGATAATATGTTTGACACCTTTGGGTGTGGCGTTCGTGAAGTTGTTTGGAGGGGTGATGCTCCTCACTATGAATGATATGTTTGTGTATGTATGGAGGGGTGATGTCCCTCAATATGATTGATATGTACATGTATGGCGCTGTGAGCGCGTATGCAGGGGTGATGTCCCTCACGTTTGTAATTTGCGTGACATCAGGTGTATGACGCTTGGAAGCATGTTTGGAGGGGTGATTTCCCTCAAGTTGTGTATAGCTCCTATGAGCAGGTTTGGAGGGTGATGTCCTCAATTTGGATGATCAGTATTGAACTGATTATGTTCGCAAAAAACCGACTATTTGCTTTTCTTTGTGATGATCGGCTCAGATTTGAGAAATCTTTACCGATGTGGATAATTGTTGAAAAATATGAGAGAATTTAATAGAATATAGCAGAAGCTTCCATTACCTCGTCAAGTGGCTTGAAGTTTGTGGAAGCTTCTAGAGCAGTCTTTGGCTTGCTTAAGGATTAAGTAAGAAGAAAACGGTTTGAATTAGTAAGTGGCATGTTAGCCACCTTTTGATTAAGGATGAAGTAAGAAGAAAACAGTTTGAATAAGTAAGTGGCGTGTTAGCCACCTTTAAAGACTTTGACCTCGAATTCTTAATGATGAAGTAAGAAGAAATCAATTTGAACAAGTGGAGCTATCGTCATTGTTGACTTTAACTTGGATTTCTTAATGATGAAGTAAGAAGTAATCAATTCGAACAAGTGGAGCTAGCCGTCATTGTTGACTTTAGTTTGCTTTCTTAAGAATGAAGCAAGAAAGAGAGGAGGTGGCTTCCAACCTCCTCGGTTCGTTTATAAAAGAAGACAGTCTCCCTCTCTGCATTTGTATTGATGTGAGAATTATGTGAAGTTTATAATCCAAATTCTTTGGATTTTGGCTTTCCTTTGAGAAACCAAAATTTGTAATAAGTTTATCCCATCCTTCGGGATCAAGGATCCTTAGCAGAGGTCTCCCTCTCTACATTTGTATCGATGTGAGGATCATGTGAAGTTTATAATCTGAATTCTTCGGATTTTGTATTTGGTTTTTTCCGAGAAACAAGTTGTATCTGTTTGTAACCAGATTTGGAACAATGAAGGACTGTTCATTTGTTCGTGGACGTAGGCGAGTTTGCCGAACCACGTTAAATTCGTGTTGCGTCTATTTTTTCTGTATTTTGTGTTTTGTTAATCCGTAAGATGCATCTCCTCCATTTCCCGCAAAAGTCGTAGCTATGCTTCCCCCGCTATGCGCGCAACAAATTTGTATCATGGTAGCGTTGCTCGCACAACAAAATGTGATGTTTCTCAAAGCTAGTATATATATGTTAATACAAAAATGGGAGTCGTCTACCTTGTGGGACCGTTGCAAATGCGCAATTTACACCATGAGATATATCTTCACCAATAACCATAGTCCAAACTGCATAACATTAAATTTGAGGGTTGAACTTAAGAAATGTAGAACTTTGTTCAAAAAAGTGTATTCCTAGCATAATGTTCCTAAGAAAAATTATTATTATTATTATTATTATTATTATTATTATTATTATTATTATTATTATTATTATTATTATTATTATTATTATTATTATTATTATTACTATTATTAAACTACCTTGTGTGCTATTGGAGCTTCTTCTGGATAATGGTACTCTGGAAGTGAAAATGCCTCCATCTTATACTGAGTTCTAGGTATTGAGCCATTACATGGTTATCTCCTCCGACAGTATCGGTAGATCCTCTTGTAACCATTTAAATAGCCACCATACCGTATTTCTCTTGGTGGGCCTTGGGGAATCCACAATTCAACTTGAGTATCACTCGATTCAGCTACCCAATCCAAACGTCGAATGTCATCATCAACATTATTATACTGATGAGTGAAATAGTACATTGGCATGTCGCGCACCCCGGGAGGATAGGCATACCAATAAGCCAAATCGTTTGGATCTGTGTAGAATGTTACGAATGGTCTAATAGGTACAGTAATTGGAAGGTAGTTACTTACCTATCGTGTCGAAGTGTATCAAGTAGATGGATATTTTCATCCCCGTTAAGTTCATAGAATGTGTACGGAAACACAAATAGTTATGTTTCATGCATTTGCATAAAATGAGCTAGAAGATGAGGCCTTATGGTTGGGAGTGAAGCGATGTATGGTACGATATCTTCAGGTCCTGCCACTGCCATTGTGTTGTCTGAAAAATAATGGAGAAAATCTGGTTAAACCATGCATAGTCCGATAGAAAGATCAAAGAAGTAGTCTTCTTTGTTACCTTTTTGGATTAGTAAAGTAGTTAAACAAAGGAACTGTTTCAACAACATATTTCTTTATGCATCAGTGAGGTTTTGATTCCACCTTTTCACATAATTTCGATGAAGATAACATTATACTAAGCTTTATTTTTCGGAGTCAAACATAGATACCTTTCAAACATTAACAATCTTCTAGATTTCCCGTTATTTCAAACCAACTAACCACATCAAACTCAAGCAAGATGAACCTTAAAGGGACAACTAATAAAAAAAGGGTTGCTGGCAGAAACCAGGTACTTGAACGCCTCGACTTGTACTTTAAATTTGCAGGGAAATAGCAAGCAATTGTTGTTGTAAAGTAGAAACAAGATTCAGAATGATTTTAGGCTCCACTTGGTACACTATAAAATAATGTATTTTGCAAATTAATTTGCATTGCATTACTTTACAACGCTTGGTTGTAATTAAAAAAAATCATAGGCAATTCGAAAAAGTAATTGTGGTGATGGTGATTGCAAATATAAATTCGTGTGTTGACTTTCATCACTCAGTTAGCTTTATATTTATGTTGTATATAACTTTTTATTGGCTGATATTCATCAACGCATGATTTTGTACTAGATAGTAGATACTAGACATACGTTTGCCGAACCACATTAAATTCATGTTGCATCTGTTTTTTCTGTATTTTTTATGTAACATCATTTGCTCATCCATAAGATACAGCTCCGTCGTTTATCGCAGAAGTCGTCACTACGTTTCCACAGTTGTGCGCGCAACAAATTTGTATCAGGGTAGCGTTGCGCACAATAAATTGGTATCATAGCCGAAGGTTAGTTTGATAGGCTCGGTTGATGTTGTATGAAATGGTGGAGCTTTGAAGGTCGTTTCTGGTGCACTTGTAAATTTTGAACGACCGTTTGGAAGGGTAACTTTTACTTCTTGCACATGAGTACGGTTACATAATTTGTATTGATGCAGTTGTGGTTGTTGTTTTTGGTGGAATTACATCACTCCAATGATGTTCGTTTTGTTACCTCGAGGGTTTGTTCGAGCAACTTGTGTAGTTGGCCATGTAGATGTTGTTTTTGGTGGAGTTACATCGCTCCAAAGATGATCGTTTTGATGCCTCGAGTATTTGGTATTAAGATCTGCATTATATATGTTCGTGCACACTATGTTTCTGGAAGTCTTGATTTGGAACTCCATCCTGACCAAAGTGGAGATTATTGGAACGCATTTGGAGGGGTGACGCCTTCACTTTGATAATATGTTTGACACCTCTGGGTGTGGCATTCGTGAAGTTGTTTGGAGGGGTGATGTTCCTCACTATGAATGATATGTTTATGTATGTATGGAGGGGTGATGTCCTTCAATATGATTGATATGTACGTGTATGGCGTTGTGAGCGCGTTTGGAGGGGTGATGTCCCTCACGTTTGTAATTTGCATGACATCAGGTGTATGACGCTAGGAAACATGTTTGGAGGGATGATTTCCCTCAAGTTGTGTATAGCTCCTATGAGCGTGTTTGGAGGGTGATGTCCTCAATTTGGATGATCAGTATTGAACTGATTATGTTCGCTGAAAATCAACTGTTTGCTTTTGTTCGTAATGATCGGCTCAGATTTGAGAAATCTTCACCGATGTGGAGAATTGTTGAAAAATATGAGAAAAAGTAATAGAATATGGCAGAAGCTTCCATCACCTCCTCAAGTGGCTTGAAGTTTGGGGAAGCTTCTAGAGCAGTCTTTGGCTTGCTTAAGGATTAAGTAACAAGAAAACAGATTGAATAAGTAAGTGGTATGTTAGCCACCTTTGTTGACTTTGACCTGGATTTCTTAATGATGAAGTAAGAAGAAATCAATTCAAACAAGTGGAGCTAGCCATCATTGTTGACTTTGACTTGGATTTCTTAATGATGAAGTGAGAAGAAATCAATTTGAACAAGTGGAGCTAGCCGTCATTGCTGACTTTAGTTTGCTTTCTTAAGGATGAAGCAAGAAAGAGAGGAGGTGGCTTCCAACCTCCTCAGTTTGTCTATAAAAGGGGACCAATGGTTCCTCATTTAATCATCCCATCCTTCGGGATCAAGGATCCTCAGCAGAGGTCTCCCTCTCTGCATTTGTATCGATGTAAGGATCATGTGAAGTTCGTAATCCGAATTCTTCGAATTTTGGGTTTCCTTTGAAAAACCAAAATTTGTAATATGTGTATCCCATCCTTCGGGATCAAGGATCCTTAGCAGAGGTCCCCTTATCTGCATTTGTATTGATGTGAGGATCATGTGAAGTTTGTAATCTGAATTCTTTGGATTTTGTATTTTGTTTCTTTCGAAAATCAAGTTGTATCTGTTTGTGACCAGATTTGGAACAATGAAGGATTGTTAATTTGTTCGTGGTGGTAGGCGAGTTTGCCGAACCACATTAAATTCGTGTTGCGTCTGTTTTTTATATATTTTGTGTTTTGTTATCCGTAAGATGTTTCTTCGCCATTTCTCGCAAAAGTCGTAGCTACGCTTCCGTTGTTGTGCGCGCAACAAATTTGTATCAAGGTAGCGTTGCGCACACAACAAAATGTGATGTTTCTCAAAGCTAGTGTATATATATAAATACAAAAATAGGAGTTGCCTACCATGTGGGACTGTTGCAAAGGCGTAATTTGTACCATGAGATATATCTTCACCAATAGCCATAGTCCAAACTGTATAACATGAAATTTGAGGGTTGAACTTAAGAAATGTACAACTTTGTTCAAAATAATGTATTCGTAGCATAATTTTCCTTAAAAAAAAATTATTATTATTATTAAACTACCTTGTGTGCTATTGCAGCTTCTTCCGGATAATGGTACTCTAGAAGTGAAAATGCCTCCATCTTATATTGAATTCTAGGTATTGAGCCATTACTTGGTTATCTCCTCGGACAGTATCGGTAGATCCTCTTGTAACCATGTAAATAGCCACCATACCGTATTTTTATTGGTGGGCCTTGGAGAATCCACAGTCCAACTTGATTATCAACATTATTATACTGATTAGTGAAATAGTACATTGGCATGTCGCTCACCTCGGGAGGATAGGCATACCAATAAGCCAAATCGTTTGGATCTGTGTAGAATGCTATGAATGGTCTAATAGGTACAAAAATTGGAAGGGAGTTACTTACCTATCGTGTCGAAGTGTATCAAGTAGATGGATATTTTCATCCCCATTAAGTTCATAGAATGGGTACGGAAACACAAACAGTTTTGTTTCATGCATTTGCATAAAATGAGCTAGAGGATAAGGCCTTATGGCTGGGAGTGAAGCGATGTATGGCACGATAACTTCAGGTTCTGCCACTGCCATTGTGCTGTCTGAAAAATAATGGAGAAAATTTGGTTAAGCCATGCATAGTCCGAAGCAATGCAAGTAAATAGAGAGATCAAGGAATTAGTCGACTTTGTTACCTTTTTGGATTAGTAAAGTAGTTAAACAAATGAAGTGTTTCAACAACATATTTCTTTATGCATCAGTGGGGTTTCGATTCCACCTTTTCACATAATTTGGATGAAGATAACATTATACTAAGCTTCATTTTTCGGATTCAAACAGAGATACCTTTCAAACGTTAATAATCTTCTGGACTTCCCATTATTTCAAACAAACTAACCACATCAAACTCAAGCAAGAGGAACCTTAAAGGGACAACTAATAAAAAAACGGTTGCAGGTAGAAATCAGGTACTTGAACGCCTCGACTTGTACTTTAAATTTGCAGGAAAATAGCAAGCAATTGTTGTTGTAAAGTAGAAACAAGATTCAGAATGATTTTAGGCTAAGCTTGGTACTCTGTAAAATAATGTATTTTGCAAATTAATGCAAGTAAATTAATTGGCATTACATTGATTTGCAATGCATTACTTTACAACGCTTGGTTGTAGTTCAAAAAAAATCAAAGGCAATTCAAAAAAGTAATTGTGGTGATGGTGATTACAAATATATATTCGTGTGTTGACTTTCATGACTCAGTTAGCTTTATTTTTATGTTGTTATGTAATTTTTTATTGGCTGACATTCGCCAGTATGATTTTGTACTAGATAGTAGATACTAGACAAATGTTTGCAGAACCACGTTAAATTCGTGTTGACTCTGTTTTTTCTGTATTTTGTATGTAACATCATTTGCTCATTCTTAAGATGCAGCTCCGCCATTACTCGCAGAAGTCGTCGCTACGCTTTCGCCGCTGTACGCACAAAAAATTTGTATCAAAGTAGCGTTGCACACAACAAATTGGTATCAGAACCGAAGGTTAATTTGATAGGCTCGGTTTATGTTGTATGAAATGGTAGAGCTTTGAAGTTCGTTTCTGGTGCACTTGTAAATTTTGAACGACCGTTTGGAAGGGTAACTTCTACTTCTTGCACATGAGTACGGTTACGTAATTTGTATTGATGCAGTTGTGGTTGTTGTCTTTTGTGGAGTTACATCAATGATGTTCGTTTTGTTACCTCGAGGGTTTGTTCGAGCAACTTGTGTAGTTGGCCATGTGGATGTTGGTTTTGGTGGAATTACATCGCTCCAAAGATGATCGTTTTTATGCCTCGAGTATTTGGTATGAAGATATGCATTATATATGTTCGTGCACACTATGTTTCTGGAAGTCTTGATTTGGAACTCCATCCTGGCCAAAGTGGAGATTGTTGGAACGCATTTGGAGGGGTGACGCCTTCACTTTGATAATATGTTTGACACCTTTGAGTGTGGCGTTCGTGAAGTTGTTTGGAGAGGTGATGCTCCTCACTATGAATGATATGTTTGTGTATGTATGGAGGGGTGATGTCCCTCAATATGATTGATATGTACGTGTATGGCGTTGTGAGCGCGTATGCAGGGGTGATGTCCCTCACGTTTGTAATTTGCATGACATCAGGTGTATGACGCTTGGAAGCATGTTTGGAGGGGTGATTTCCCTCAAGTTGTGTATAGCTTCTATGAGCATGTTTGGAGGGTGATGTCCTCAATTTGGATGATCAGTATTGAACTGATTATGTTCGCAGAAAACCGACTACTTGCTTTTCTTTTTGAAGATCGGCTCAGATTTGAGAAATCTTCACCGATGTGGAGAATTATTGAAAAATATGAGAGAAAGTAATAGATGTTGGCAGAAGCTTCCATTACCTCGTCAAGTGGCTTGAAGTTTGTGGAAACTTCTAGAGCAGTTTTTTGCTTGCTTAAAGATTAAGTAAGAAGAAAACGGTTTGAATAAGTAAGTGGCATGTTAGCCACCTTTTGCTTAAGGATGAAGTAAGAAGAAAACAGTTTGAATAAGTAAGTGGCATGTTAGCCACCTTTAAAGACTTTGACCTGGATTTCTTAATGATGAAGTAAGAAGAAATCAATTTGAACAAGTGAAGCTAGCCGTCATTGTTGACTTTGACTTGAATTTCTTAATGATGAAGTAAGAAGTAATCAATTCGAACAAGTGGAGCTAGCCATCATTGTTGACTTTAGTTTGCTTTCTTAAGAATGAAGCAAGAAAGAGAGAAGGTGGCTTCCAACCTCCTCAGTTCGTTTATAAAAGAGGACAGTCTCCCTCTCAGAATTTGTATCGATGTGAGAATTATGTGAAGTTTATAATCCAAATTCTTCTGATTTTGGGTTTCCTTTGAGAAGCCAAAATTTGTAATAAGTTTATCCCATCCTTCGGGATCAAGGATCCTTAGCAGAGGTCTCGCTCTCTACATTTGTATCGATGTGAGGATCATGTGAAGTTTATAATATGAATTCTTCGGATTTTGTATTTGGTTTTTTTTTTAGAAACAAGTTGTATCTGTTTGTAACCAGATTGTGAACAATGAAGGACTGTTCATTTGTTCGTGGACGTAGGCGAGTTTACCGAACCACGTTAAATTCGTGTTGCGTCTGTTTTTTCTGTATTTTGTGTTTTGTTAATCCGTAAGATGCAGCTCCTCCATTTCCCGCAAAAGTCGTAGCTACGCTTCCGCCGTTGTGCGCCCAACAAATTTGTATCATGGTAGCGTTGCGCGCACAACAAAATGTGATGTTTCTCAAAGCTAGTATATATATATATATATGTGTGTTAATAGAAAAATGGGAGTCATCTACCTTGTGGGACCGTTGCAAATGCGCAATTTACACCATGAGATATATCTTCACCAATAGCCATAGTCCAAACTGCATAACATTAAATTTGAGGGTTGAACTTAAGAAATGTAGAACTTTGTTCAAAAAAATGTATTCCTAGCATAATGTTCCTAAAAAAAATTATTATTATTATTATTAAACTACCTTGTGTGCTAATTGAGCTTCTTCTAGATAATGGTACTCTGGAAGTGAAAATGCCTCCATCTTATACTAAGTTCTAGGTATTGAGCCATTACTTGGTTATCTCCTCCGATAGTATCGGTAGATCCTCTTGTAACCATGTAAATAGCCACCATACCGTATTTCTCTTGGTGGGCCTTGGGGAATCCACGGTCCAACTTGAGTATCAATCGATTCAGCTACCCAATCCAAACGTCGAATGTCATCATCAACATTATTATATTAATGAGTGAAATAGTACATTGGCATGTCGCGCACCCCGGGAGGATAGGCATACCAATAAGCCAAATCGTTTGGATCTGTGTAGAATGTTACGAATGGTCTGATAGGTACAGTAATTGGAAGGTAGTTACTTACCTATCGTGTCGAAGTGTATCAAGTAGATGGATATTTTCATCCCCGTTAAGTTCATAGAATGTGTACGGAAACACAAATAGTTATGTTTCATGCATTTGCATAAAATGAGCTAGAAGATGAGGCCTTATGGCTGGGAGTGAAGCGATGTATGGTACGATATCTTCAGGCCCTGCCACTGCCATTGTGTTGTCTGAAAAATAATGGAGAAAATCTGGTAAAACCATGCATAGTCCGATAGAAAGATCAAAGAAGTAGTCGTCTTTGTTACCTTTTTGGATTAATAAAGTAGTTAAACAAAGGAAGTGTTTCAACAACATATTTCTTTATGCATCAGTGAGGTTTTGATTCCACCTTTTCACATAATTTGGATGAAGATAACATTATACTAAGCTTCATTTTTCGGAGTCAAACATAGATACCTTTCAAACATTAACAATCTTCTGGATGTCAATAGGTACGGTACATCGAGTTCAACCAGATTGACCATCAATGGGATAGAGTCAGAAGGTCAAGGCCAATTATGTTAATTGGATCAAGGGAGGTTTTTTGGTCCTGGCTGAGTCAATGACTTGCTTTGTTTTCTACACACGGCTGGAGTAAACAAGAATTTTCCTTCCTGTTGCTAATCTTTAGTGCTAGTAGCTATTGATTTCAATAGGGGCATAGGTAACGGGATAAGATGCTCCCTTGGAATCGGTGTTGAGGTCTCCCTACAACTAAGAATTTTTCCTTGTATAGAGGCACGATCTATAGAGAAGAAAGAGACAAACATCCATGGAAAAGAAATACTTCCATGGAATCATAAGGATGACCCTTTAAAGGATCATGATACCGATTCCTCCATCGAGTGAAAATATATCCACCAAAAAGGCTACAAATCATAGGAAACATAACCAAATACCTTCGATGGGACAATCAACAGAGATAAGTCATGGTGAAAATTCGAGAATGCAGATTCAAAGTGAAGTTTTGAAGGCATACAGTTTATACATAGGATGTTATGAAAGTTGTTTCAACACCATATACTGTCGGAACAATGGATTGAGAATGAATGACCTCTTGGATATGGTTGTGTTTGTGTTTGTGTTCGGCTACACCAATTTATTGAGGTGTATGTTAGAAAAATTAGTTTCAAACCTGTTTTGCATGTGAACGCTAGGGAAATATGAAGGCAATATATTTGTTTGTTTAAAACCAGTTAATGGTGGAATATGAAAATTGTCCCATAAATTGGCATTCGTGTTGGGCCTTGTTATTAGGTTTATTTCGTTTAGTTGTACACTTCCGAAGAGGTATGTTGAAGAGTCACTTTAGCTTAGCTCCCCACTCTCCAGAGAGACTCTTCAACCTTTATAAATACTCTTGAGATCCTGCACTAAGAAAAAAAAAACACACTCTGCTCCTGAGGTTCTTTGATTTCAACGAGCTTTACATGATAGTCCAACCACAAGTTTTGTCCGCCAGCCGAATTGACTTATAGTGTTGTTTCCTAGGAGAATGATGCCCATAAACACCGTGAGCACTGTAGTGGGGATGTATTTATCTTAAGGAAATTTTGTGAAAGCACAAGACTTGCTCTGCCATTTATTTTGAAGCAGTTTGCTTTGATTTCAGTATTTCATCTGCCATTCATATTATTGTGCTCATTGTTACGTTCACATCATATAAATCCTCAGTGTATCCACACAAGAGTTTGATGAAGTGAGTGAAATACATTGCAAGACCCTCGCCCTGGAGTTAGATCAGCGAGATACGTGAATGTGATTACACTGTGAGGTTTACATAGGAACACTACAACAAAAATGAGCATTTATAGCTTTTGAGAATAGCGGTTTTTACACAACTGCTATAAAATGCTATTGAAACAGTATAAACAATTGGAAACAGCTATCAATATCCAATTCATTTGTGCGCTAAATGAAATGTGATGAAGGCGGGATTGATTTCGCTGGGCGCCAACTATCCCGCGCAAATCGAAAGAAAAAATAAAAGCTAACAAAGAAGAGGGAAGGAAGGAAGAAGAATCCCGCTCGATCTGTCTCCCTCTCCCTCTGCATTCTGCTCTCCCTCTGCATTCAGCTCTCCCTCTCCGATCGTTCTCCCTCTCCGATCGCTCTCCCTCTCCCTCTCCGTTCTGCTGTCCCTCTCCGATCGCTCTCCCTCTCCGTTCTGTTTCTCCCTCTCCAACGTGTTCTACTCATCGCCGTACGTGCTGTCGCTCTCCGTTTCAGGTTAGTATCTGATTCTCAACACACTCACTCTCTCCTGCTTTGCTTTCACCGCAAACCCTAACGATTTTTAATTTGTATCATTTTTTGTATCAGTTTATGAAGTGATTTGTATCAGTTCATGAAGTAATTGTGGAAGTGTTTGGAAGGCTTTGAAGGATCAGTATTTGTATCAGTTTTGGTTGATTGAAGGATCAATTTTTCAGATAGGTAATTCTCGAATTGAAATTTTTTCCCTTTCCTCTTTGATTTCCTTATTAGAGTATTAATTTGGTTGAGTTGTGTAGTTCTTCATTTTGAGTAAAATTCCTGCATTTTTCTTGAAATTTCTTAGGGTTATATGTTTCTTTCTCATTCTGATTGAGAGTATAATTGTTGGGTGCATTTTCATGTGGAGCAAGCTATTTATCAATCCTACCCCACCTCTGCAAGCTATTTTCCTCTGGTTGTGCTCATTTTGATTTGTCAGATGATTTTTTTTTTAATGGAAAATTGATTTAGAGACTATCTTCCTCTGGGAATTTTTATGTTTTCATGTTTCATTGACAATTAAGTGTGGTCTTGTTTTACAGTATAACTTGACAAATGTAGAAAATTTTCAGTTGCTAGTTAATGGATACAAGAAACTAGGTTGACTGCCTACCGGTGATCCTAAAACATATACTGCCTTGTTGTCACTCTTCTCCCAAACCTTCAATTTTACTTTGCCAGTTATCTAATATCCAGGTCTATAAGTTCTTTATCGCTTTAAATTGATCTTTGAAGAAGATTTATTTTTGCTTGTTACATTGTAGCCAATCTTGAGCGGCTGGAGAATTCAATAACAGCAAACAACCATATAAATAACATAAATTCTCGCCCACAAAAAAAAAAAAAAAAAAAGCAAATGACAAATGACAAAATTAAAGGAAACTAAAAATCTTATGATTCAGGATTTTCCCATTTTATAAGGTGTGCAGTCTCCCATGGCAATCCGTATATACTCAGGTTTTCTTAATGAGGAGGAGATCTTCATGCCGCTTTTTACATTTTTCACAAAGCATTAGTTCTGTTATGACTTATGAGGTTGCTCACACACTTATAAAGTGCATGGATACGAGTAGATGACTTTGCGTTTTATTATTTACAATAGACCATAGCTTCTCTCAAACGAAGTGAGTCCCAAATGTTTTTGTTGGACCTGTATGGTTTGATCAGTAGGATGATAAGCTTTGAGCTGGTGTTTTTCAGGCGGGCCTTTTGCAAGTGCAGGACTATGGAATTAGTGTAATTAGTGGTTGTAAGCTTAAGAATGTAAAAAGTATCTAGATTAAGCACTATTTTTCAGTCTCGTGTCTCAAGAGGGGCCAGGAACTTGGACTCGAGCCTTCCTCTTCTTGTTTCTGTTTAATAGTAATATATAGATATCTTATTATTATTATCACAAAAAGAAAACATTGTTTGTGAGTGAGGGTGTCAAATGGATCAATTTTCCAATTTAGCTTTACCTTTTATTGTTAGTTTAGAGTTCTTGTTCGTAATAATACCATTTTAAAGTTTCTAACCATGTACACCATATATGTCACCTTCAAAAGGAGTCCTTTTCTATGGCCTTCCTGGTTGTGGGAAAACTCTCCTGGCCAAGGCAATTGCCAATGAGTGTCAAGCAAACTTTATCAGCATCAAGGGCCATGAGTTGCTTACCTTGTGGTTTGGTGAAAGTGAGGCTAACGTGAGAGAAATTTTTGACAAAGCTCGTGGATTTGCACCTTTCTACGGATTCTTTGATGAATTCGATTCTATTGCGACTCAGGTTTGTTGGTTATTTTCTTATATCCGTTCATATATGTATTTAACTACACTGATTGCTTTCGAGTACACGTTTAGCTATCAGTTTGACATGTATTTTCCCGGCAGAGGGGAAGCAGTGTTGGAGATGCAGGTGGTGCTGCTGATAGGGTTCTAAATCAACTTCTGACTGAAATGGATGGCATGTCTGCTAAGAAGACTGTATTTATAATTGGTGCCACCAACAGACCAGATATCATTGATCCTGCAATATTACTGAAACTAGGTCGTCTAGATCAGCTAATCTACATCCCTCTTCCTGACGAGAGCTCTCGCTATCAAATCTTCAAAGCTTGCCTCAGGAAATCACCTTTATCCAGGATTATTTCTGGTTTAGTCTACTTGGATTAGTTTAATTGAGTAATAAGAAAGTATCAATTTGGGTTTCTTGTTGTACTGATGCACGATATAATATAATATGAACAGGCATCCATTCTCCATCACTTCAGCACCCAGAGACGATTACCTGAGCGTTCACATTAGAACTCTCGGTGACTGGACACGTCAACTGAAAACCGTCTTCTCCGAGGTCTGCCAGCCTCCCACAGGTGGAAAAAGTGGATTGCTCCGGGCTGATTACATGCAAGGAGCTAACAACCCAAAGTAAGTATATGACAACTTCTATTTCCTTGATCAATTTAGCATCAGTAGCAGTTGGTAGTCAATACATGAACATTAACTCCATTTCCTAGACAACTCAGTTTTCTCCTATTTAATTGTATATTATAATAAATTTCTTTCTTTTTTGAGACACTTTAAACATTGATTCCCATAAAAGCTTAATAGAGTTTTATTAAGTTAGCTTTAAAAATTGTAGTAGACTTTAATTGTTAGATACCTGGATTCAGTAGCAGTGCATCTTCACTGTTTGAGCTATGTATCCAAAATTGAATGAATTTCAAGTAAACTTCTTATGAGGTGGACAGTATTGTCGTCGGACATTCTTATCTTTTTCCCAGATGCAATCTATTTCCTCATCGCCTATTATGCTAAGCTTGACAACAGTCACAAGGAAGATATGGCATGGCATCTTACCATCATTTTGCTCAACCCATGCCTGATACTAATTGACCATGGCCATTTTCAGGTGCAATTCTAGTTCTTTTATTTTATCTGGTTGTAATTTATTTAGTTGAATCCTAAGCATATGTCAAGTACCAATTCTTATTTTTTGTTAGTACAACTGCATCAGCATCAGCTTGGGCCTTACCCTTGGAGCAATTGCTGCAATCTTCTCCAAGAATGACTTGGTGGCTTGCTTCCTCTTCAGTCTTGCATTGAATCATAAACAGGTATGATATCTCACTGAGTTGCTAAAATAAACACTTAGGGGGGTGTCTGTTTGAGTTAGATATCTAACCTTAAAAAAATGCACCAAATGGAGCATTCAGACTGTAACGGTTGATTTTTCAAATATCCTGATATAATCTCTGATTCATACCCCTTTAATTTATATGCATAGAGAACCATTGTCTTGCCAAATGGTCTAGTTTTGTTTGTTTGCTTTTATCCTTCTCATAGACTAAGAATTAAGAGATGATCATTGTCCTCCAAGCATGCTTAAATTTAATGAGGTTGGTGACTATTGAAAATTCCTGTCTTAAAAAAAACATTATTTTCTGAAGGGAAGGTCAGGTAAGGATTATAACATGGTTGTATATTCACTTTTGGGTACCCTTGATTTAAACATGGGTGCATGGTGTCACTGGATCGGATCATGCAGCCATATGGGATTAGTTCCTGACCACCATTGGGGCTTGGTAAAACCTGTGTTTATGTGCTGTTAAATGATATCAAGGTTCTTCTTCATTATAATCTCCTCTGTTGAGGTCATGCTAGTAAGTTTACTTAGTTGTATGTTCCACTGCTTCTATTTGCAGATGAGTGCATATTTTGCACCTGCGTTTTTCAGCCATCTTTTTGGAAAATGCCTCCGACATAATAATCCAGTTCTGAGAGTGTTGAAACTAGGCTTGGTGGTAGTGGGAACCTTTGCTTTTATATGGTGGCCATATCTATATTCAGTGAACTCAGTGAAGGAGGTACGTGCTACGCTTTATTGAATGAGAGAGACTGTGAAATGTGATTTCTACACTCGATATACTTGTTACTCGACTACCTTGTAGATGAATAATGATAACTGATGCTTGATCTAAATTTTTGTTTAAGACCATTCAATGTCCCAATGGTGCTAACCGGACACTCATTGGGCAGGAACAAATTTGAGCAACTACTGAAACAGGGGAGGCACTCTAGGGAGGACATTAACTCAACTTACAAGATAATGAGAAGAATTGAGGCAGAGGAGATGGGCCTTGATGCTGCTGAAATGGTGGTAACTAGTACAAGGCAGGAAATAGAAGAGCAGTGGGGTTTGTATGATGGTTTTGATCCAAAGCTGGAGCGGAAACTCAGGGTGAGAAGAAGAAGAGGAGTGAGCTGCCTTGGCCGAAACATGCCACGTATGGTGGTATGTACTTATCTTCGTTAGCTTAATTTTTGCACGCTAAATTATCCTTTTCTGTATTGCATGGGATACTCGCACAAATGTCAGAGTCTGACTTGAATCTAGAGCATCAGATTCAACAAAACCCAACATGTAGGATTGTTGGATGCACCAGTACCTCTTGCATAGATCAAAAGGTAAAGAAGAAAATTTCCGTCAGCTTTTTAAACATCAACAATATGAACATTATGTTCCTGGATGGTTGCAAGATAGATGAAAAAGCCAAATCAAAGTGCTAAAATATGAACATTCAGTTAATGCACACCCAAACCATGATACAACAAGATAATAGTCTCATCTGCTTTCAGTTCACGCCTTTTACTGTTGTTAGTTGTTACTACGGTGAATTTTTCTTCAACTATTCTGTTCCTGTGATCTGGCCTTACAAGGAAGTTTGTTTTGCTTGTTAACAGTGAGTTTCAACTCATTCATGAGTTGTGCTTATATGTACTATCAGCATCTCAAAGAACTGAGCTTGTACGAGCAACACTTGGAACTTTGCATGCTTTTCTCTCGTGGATCCTCCTGGGCTATATCTTCGAATCCCCCCTGGTGTGTACATTAATCCCTGTATCTCTGTGACTAAAACTAATGGAAAAGAGAGGAACACATTTACATAAACATATGTGTTAGTAATAGATCCTAGTTTTTCAGATCTCACTTCATCCTCAGTATTGTAATACATTTTCCTCACTTCTATATATTGAACAGCTGGAAAGATTACTGAATTTCTTCCCGGTGGGATCATATAGGAATCTGACTCTCCAGTGTTTGACAGAGGTAAACATGTTTTCCTTCAATATAAACAACACTTTAACGTAAAACAGTAAACTGTCCCATTCAGGAATATTGGAACAATGGAGGTTAATGTCACATTACGTCTTGTCGTGGCGCTTGCAGGTTGCCATCCTTCAGTTTGGGGACTTCTATGATGTGCAATATGTCAAGATGTATACTATCTTTATGGTGCAGTTACAGGTATCATACTTCTGAGTTTTGAAAACATTTATTATTATAACTTTGGTGTGCAAACTTTTGGTTTAAATCTGATTACTTTTGTAGCAATATTGATAGATTTGATTATTGATGTTTGGCATAAACCAATTGCTGACATTTTGCCTTCGTATGTGATGCTTTTAGACGATTCTTCCACCTGGAACAAACATCCCCGAAGCTTATGCCCAGGGTTCCAGTGAAGAACAGGTGAAATTTTTCTTTCATTGGGATTATGATCAAGTTGTGTGTCCTCCGAGCATGTGTCTAATTCGATTCCTTTTTTTTTCAGGCATTTATTCAGAATCTGGCCCTTTTCTTCACTGCCTTTTTTAAGGTACAGTTCTTATTATTTGTCTTTTTGTCTTTTTCTTCTTTTCTAATTTTCCCTGTCTTGATTTGTATATTTTATTTCTTATGCAGTCCCATATTCGCGTACTTGAATCAACTCCAGAAAATAAGTCTTTACTTCTCTTGGGACTTGAATATTTGATTGGTATCTCATATGTTGACGATACCGAGGTTTTCAAGGTGATTATTCATATTCTTTCCTTGCTGCTTCTTGTTCTACTTTGGAAATTGTTACAAAGTAAAATTTATCTACTTTTATCTGATACACAGGTATGAACCAATTCCATTTCCGAAATTTATCTACGTTTATCTGATTTTGGGATGATACAGTAACATGAACCGACTTTTCTTTTTCCTTAGGTATGTGTTTGGAACACCATAGATCAGCAACAGTGGTGGAAAGAGTGCAGTGCCTCATTGCCTACTCCCACTAGCCACTAGGCGAGACTCAGCTCCACCTGCGGGGATTTATCTGCAGTTTCACTGCAATGAGACACAGTTGCTGGTTGTCCATGAGACAAGACTAGTGATTCATGAAGTGTCTCATGCATCTGATGAAGCACCTGATGCGAAACAATTTCAAATTAAACTTCTTAGACAGGTATGCCACTTGTAATCTAACATATACAAATGGTCATTCCGTTTTTAAATTGCTTGCATTCGTTGTTGAATTCTACTTTGTTCTTACCTTGGACAGTGGGTGCCTGAAGATCGTGTTCCACGGTTAGTCAACATCGTCTTTGCTCTTATAGAAAGGTTCTATGATCCTATCAAGGGTAAGCTGCTGCTGCTCTAGGATGGCTGCTGCTGCTGCTAGCTGCTGCTAGCTGCTGCTAGCTGCTGCTGCTGCTGCTGCTGCTGCTGTTGCTGTTTATTGAGATTGAGCTAGTACTTGTATTCAAGTAATCAAAACAGTTCTTGTTTAAATTTTACAACCACTATGCCACTTGTAAGTAGTGCAAAATCTCGAATAGTGCATGTAGAATGTGGTTTTATTTCTGTCTTGTTTGGTTTTATTTCTGTCTTGTTTGTAACAAATTGCTCTTTGTTTGCTCTTTCATGTATTTTCTTTCCGTTTTCCATATTTAATCATCGGAAAGTGTTTATTTCACTTCAATTCAATATTTTGAAGTACTCTTCACTTGTTTCAGGCCATAAGTATGGTAAAGAAGACACCGGCTTACAAGAATAGATTACGGGCGCTGGAACTTGAACGCAATGGTGGAGTGGCTAGTAAGAAAAAGGGACACAAGCAGATAGACAAGTATGTCTTTATCATAACTCTCACTCATTGGACTGTTTAAATGTTCTGGGTTGCAAAAACTGTCAGAATTGTAATCAAAATGAAAAGATGTGATTCATTATAATTTTTCATGGTGGTGCCTAGCTTTATTTTTTCCATTCAGACTCGTATCCTTCACTGTTCATGGCTCGTTTTGTATGTATTTGAAATGTACTTAAAGACCTTCATTTGCTCACTACCAGGAAGGCAGGAGAAGATCTTGAGAAAGAACTTGATTTGCAGATTAAAGGAGCTGAAAAACCCTCCATATGGGGACTTCTAGGTGTCTAGTTTGTTCTCATGCCATACACTCTCAGTAAGGTCAGAATACCCATATCAGCAACAAAAAGCATAAAATCTACCGATTGATTGTTAAGATGTTTTCTTTGTTATGTTAATAGCGTCTGATTTATCCTCTTTACTCTATGCAGTTACTACTGTGGAGTAGCTGTTGGTTCTGGAGATACCAGGTTAGAAAAGCTCCATACACTTGGGATGACGCTTGTTATTTGACACAAAGGTCCCTTAGAGTGCCTCTTGACACATGGATAAATACTGGTAAGCTCAAGATTTTCTGACTCCATCATCTTTTCTTCATCAAACAAATGAACATCTCCATTACTTTCCATCACAAAACAACAACAACAACAGCCTTGTTAGCACAACGGACACAGAAAGTGAAACATCAGTTAAAGCTCTAAAGCTCCCAAGATCAAGAAGAACTTTGGGTGTCATTTCTATGTCTCAGTCTCTGTCCTTGTAAGTTCCTCTGTTCCCGTATGTACAGCTGCTGGCCATGCAGTTTTGAAAGTAATTGAGAAAAGAAAAGCTCCAGGAGGATGCAATGGACTACACAATGTCGAATTGTAAATGCTGTTGTTTCTACTGTAATGAATTGATGCATGTGCTGTAATGAATTGTGAATGATCTAAATTTCTGCTGTAATGAATTGTAAATGTTGTTGCTGTAATGAATTGCTTGAAAGCAATTGCTGGAATTTGTTGATCAGAGGTTGTAAATGCTGTTTTTAAATTTAATAAAAAGTCATATTAAATTTTACTTACCTGATGCAAGAATTGATGCACGTGCTGAATTATACTTACCTATAAGATGTAATTAAAAGTAAAAAAAAAAAAAAAAAAAAAAAATCCTATGTATACTCTACCATAGTGGTTTTAAACTGCTATGTATAGTCTACCATAGCGGTTTTAAAACGCTATAGTAGAGTCTACCATAGCGGTTTTATAGCCTTCGATAGCGTTTTTAAACTGCTATGTATAAGCTACCATAGCGTTTTAAAACCGCTATAAATAGTCTACCTACCATAGCGGTTTAAAAACGCTATGATAGCCCGTGTTTCTTTTATAGCTTTGGCTGTCATAGCGGTTACTAAACCGCTATAATAGGATACCATAGCGGTTTTGAAACGCTATTGATGAGACTTTTTCTTGTAGTGGAAGAAACCCCTTGCGTCCAAAGGTGAGTGTGAGTTTTTTTTTTAGGAAAATGTTACAGAATAGGTTAGGAAAGTCATAATAGAACAGAAATCTTAGGTGTCCTATCTCTACAAGGTTAGGTCAGAGTTAGCTTTATAAGTTTGTATTCATCAATGATATTACAACATAATACAATAATATTACAATACAATTATTTTCTTTACATGGTATCATAGCAAGGTTCTTAGCTGACTTAAAAATTCAGGGAATCAAGTTCTTCCCTGCCTCCGACGACTACCTAGACACAAGAGGCGGGGAAGGGAAGACAGTAGTAATAGCCTACCTCAATCAATTCAACAACACAATAATATTTCAATACAATTCTTTTCAAGGACCTTAATCTTGTCACCTAAAATTCTTCTTCCACTTTCATATCTGAAGCTTTCTTTGTGATGGGGTTTATCAAGGAAGTGTTGGGTTTCGATATGGCAAAGGAACCGGAGATACTGCAGGACTGCGTGAATGGGAGAATAACAATGTGTATGGGGGTGTATGGTTTCTGGATCTGGTGTAGTTTTTGGATTTTATTTAAGCTGCTTCATTGTAATTAACTTTGAAATGCAATGAATGTTACTTTTAAAACATACACATAAGCCCCCACAAAGCACAATAACACATACATCATTCACAACACTAAAGGGGAACAATAATAGGGGTGGATTAAAGGTCATTGCAAAGTGTTGTGAGAGGCAATAAAATGTTTCCATTGCCTAAGAGGAGATATTGCAATACCCTGTGCGGTGACTATGTGAAGGTGGGCATTAGAGGTTTGGAGTGCGAGGTGGAGTAGGGAATGTGGCGACTTTAATAACATTGAAGCAGTTTGAGAAAATCCAATCCGCGGTGGGCGACTATGGAAAATGGGACAGTATCAGGGTGGATTGAGGATTTTAACAACTAACATATCAATTTCTACATTGATCATATGCCCCAGTATCAGGGTGCATTTCTGGTAGGTATATCTCTTGCCACAATAACTCATTTCAATGGTGACTAATATCATATAGGTTATAGATTTTTATGACAATTCTGATCATGCAGATGGGGCAGTCGCTGGAAGCATTCTTTCAGTGGAAAACCTTGGTTGGTCTTTTGTTCAACTGTACAGAAGCAGTAAGTTCTGTACTTAGCATTTGTTTTTACGAGGACAGTGTACTGTCTTAGCTTTTGGCTTGATAGATGCAATTAGAAATTGATTATAGGAATTCGGTTGCTGCAATTTTTTTTTTCAGATCTTGATAAGATCGGACGGCTGAGATGCGAAGCCCTAATATAAAAACCTAATCTCGAACCAGATCTTTTTCTTGCTCAAACCACATAACCTCTTGTTCTTGCTCAAACCACAGAACCAGAGAAAATGAGGAACCGAGGAGGCGAGGAAGAAAAGAAAGAAGGAAGAGGAAGAAGAGAACGAAGGGAAGAAGAAGAAAGAGCTTACCTTAGACTTAGAGGAGTCTGTCGGAGTCGGTTCTTGCTCAAACCACACAACCAGAGAGAAAGAAGGAGGAACCGAGGAGGCGAGGAAGAAAAGATTTTCGCCATAACCTCATTTGCAGTGAAGCTCCATCCATCTCTCAGGTTCGTCTCTCACTTTCTGTCCTTCTGCTCTTCTTTACAGATTTCTGTCCTTCTGCTCTTCTTTACAGATCACTCTGATTTCTAATTTCCCAAATCGAAATCTAATTTTTTGTTGTTGTTGTTGTTTCTATTTGTGTTTGCAGGTTTACAGCTCGTTTCAGAGGAAGAAGAGGAAGGGGAAGAGGTGGAAGAAATCAGAAGAAGAAGGGAAAGAAGAAGACATGCGACTGTGAATCCCGATCCCGACCCGTCCAACCCGTTCTGGTATGTTCCCAAACCGGTTAAGACCAGGACAAATCAGTCTACATAGTTTTTATCCTGGTTCCGGTCCCGGACCGTTGTGAACTGGGACAGAACCGATTTTAACAAAAATAATCCCGGACCGTTTCGGTTCATCCCGGTTACTGTATCACATCATATCTAAATCCAAGCCCAGTTATTAGCAAACCAAAGCCCAACCCAATGTTTTACCAAAACCCAACCCAATGCCAAAACAAACACATGAGATGATTAATGAGAACAATAGTCAACACTACAAGAAAATGGGTTTTTAGAGGCGGGTATTTAGCGACGGTTCACAAAAACCGCCGTTAAATGCTTTATTTAACGACGTTTCTTTGATCGTCGCCAAATAATATTGGTTAACGACGGTTGTGGTTAATTGCGGCTGTGCTAACCGTCGTTATAATATGCTTGGTCCAGATTCAGCGTGGTGGAAAAAGGTACAAATGGAGTGCAATTAACAAATCTTGATTATGTTTTAGATCTTAATACCATCCAATGGATGAGGTTTCAACCCCAAACCTAACTAATTTATTTTCACTTCCTATTCTTTCTTTTTTTTTTCACTTTCTATTCGGTTAATTTGATATTATTTAACCCAGACTATTGTTTGGAGGAAGAAACGGAGGAAGAAGAAGTGACAATTGGTGGTCTCTCGCGCTCGTTCGATTCGTCCATCATCTTAGTTCTTCCATATCCCTCACGGTATGTCTAACTTTTGTATCAATCTGTTAAAACTTGCTGCTTCTGTTACAAACTGAACACGGTCTGGCCAAAGAGCAATCTCGTTGTTTCTTGGTGAATGAGTCTCTGTTTTTAAAACAGAGCATCATGAAGCATTGAGTTCCTGCTGGTCTTATTTTCAGCAGGTTTGGCAGGTTGTTCTTGTGATTGTTCTTTCACCTTGATAGTTATTGGGTTCAAGTTCTTAGCAATGTAATAGGTTTGTTCCTTTTGCTTGGATTGGTTGAGTTATGTCAGGTAGGTTTAGGCCCTTATTTACTTGGATTGTTTGATTATGTTTGACTAAAAAAAAAACAGCTGTAAGCTCTAACTTATCAAGAAACAATTTTTTTAAGACAATTCTTTTCACCCTCACTTCACTTGAATGGTAAAACCAAGGCCTCTTCTCTTCATGGATATCTTTGCAAAAAATGATATATTGTTTGGGTTATTGACTGTTAGTGTGCATTATATGTTGTTGGTGTGCATTATATGTTGTACGGGCTTGAAGAAAATTCTTGGATGTAATTGGGTTGAGACTAAGAAAGGTTTAGAGAATTTCATAGCTGGGGAGGTTTGGTTTCAAACCTGAAGATGGAAGATATTAATGTAATGTTGGATTTGTTAGTTGAACCAATGAGAGAAGGTTATGAATCTGCACTTGAGCTGGATGAGGAGAGTCTATGCAGTACAATCTAAAACCCACACGTATTATTTACCATTGTGAGTCTGAAGGTCAAATGTTGTTTCAGAAATTCAACACGTGATGATCTATACACCAAGTAACCTTGAAAATGATCTATACACCAAGTAACCTTGAAATCAAGATCTGCATTCGATTGATGATGATGATGCATACTGTTATGTCAACATCTGGCCACGGAGAGGTCATCATGGTTAGTGAATGTCAAGTCCTTTCATCAGGACTCATAATCCTATTTGTGCAAGAGTTTGAAGCAAGACAGTCCCTTATGTTTAAGTAGAATGAATGATTTATGCGAATTTGAGTACTGATACAATTGTTTATCTTACTGTTACTCGGACTCAAGATCAAAGTACAGTCATTACGATGGATGTATCCTAGAGAGAGGTAAATATCATAAATTAAACCTTATGAATTATCACTTGATTTTCTTATTCTAATACATTTTTATAATTCTGAAGGTACTTAGGACGTTTGAAGTCCTATGTACGTAATAGGGCACAACCGGAAGGTTGTATAGCTAAAGGGTACCTAGCCGATGAAAATTTTACCTTTTGTTCAAGATATTTACATGATGTGGAAACAAGATTCAATCGAACACCCCGTGTTGATGATGGGGTAATTGGTGTTGGTTCTTCTGAAGTGGCTACTTTGTTTCCATTGGTAGGCAAACTAATGGGGGGTTCTTCATGTTTCAATTTAACACCTTTAGAATATATGCAAGCACATCGTCACGTGTTGATCAACTGCACAAAAGTCAACTCATTTCTTCAGTGAGTAAATTCTAACACCTAAAATGATTCTTCAAAAAACTTTGTAATGGCTCATACTTATTTTTTATGATGTAACATTTAGGGAATATAGGACAGAAACTAAGAGAAGGCTAAGGAGTCGTACATGATCACAGGTTGAGATAGATAAGGTGGTTCATAAAGGATGCGTAGATTGGTTTAGGAGACGCGTAAGTATATATTATATCAATTATTTATTTAAGTAATATAATCATGCATATGACTAATAATTTTGATGTTAGGTTGTGAATGATGTAAACGGATCACATCCAAATGACATTATATTTCTTGCACGAGGACCACTTATTCAAGCAAGAAGGTTTACTGCATATAATGTTAATGGCTTCAAATTCCGAACATTAGCACGAGAAGATGGCTTGAAAACTAAGAATAGTGGAGTATTTGGTTCATTTGGAACTAAAAGCTATGCAAGCAGTCGTGATAATAATGTGAGAAAAGGAAGTGTTCCTTATTATGCAAAATTGATAGATATCATTGAGTTAAATTATCATGGTCGTTTCATGGTTACCGTGTTCAAATGTCAGTGGGCAAATACCACTACTGATAGAGGGATTAGAATAGATGAATTAGATTTTACTTCCATCAATTTTTCTCGATTGATACATATTGGTGATCATGAAGATCATGAGTCATACATTCAAGCTTCAGAGGCACAACTTGTGTATTATGTGGAGGATGAGGTGGATAAAGAATGGAGTATTGTTGTTCATTTAAAGCCAAGAGACTTGTATGACATGGGCGAGAATGAAACTCAAGGCTCATTTTATGAGAATACGCTTTATCAACAACAAGACTTAGATTATTATAAAAATAAACAGTGAATTAAATTATTATAAAAATCAAGCCCAAAAAATGATGAAATGAATCATTCTGGGCCTCTGGTAAATCAAGCCCAAAAAAACAGTGAATTAAATTATTATAAAAATAAAACAACCAACTGATTGAACCCAACTAAGATTCGCAATGCAATCAAAATAAGAAACTGTAATGCCACTTGACATGCCGTATGTAAGGATCGTGCATAAATTATTTTATTTATCATTTTGAGATCCCAACTAACACTTCTGAATCAAATCAATAAGTATTAGATGTCCTTTAGGGTGTGTTTGGTTGATTGAATTGGAAAATGAACAAACCGGGTAGACATGGTCCGGACTTGGACTGTCCCGGTTCCGAACAGTCCGAGTCCTACCGGGCCATCCCAAAAAAAGTGGTTTTCCCGACCCAGAATGTTCTTGGTTGACTGAACCGGGACTGAGACCGGGATAGGCATGCATCAACCCTGACCGACCCGGACCGTGCCCACCCCTATAGAGGTGGATCTATTTTCAACATATCTAGGATGATGGATGGTGATGGGCCGGCCTGGCTCTCTAGAAAGGTTCTATTTTGAGAATTTATGTACGTTTTAGAATAAAACATAATAGAAAATGGGAAAAGACTTTTTTTTATCAAAAGAAAGAAAAGAGAGATAAATACTAATCAAATAGAAAAAACTAGGATTTCCACATGTTGACCAAATAGAAAACTAGGATACCTCGACAAACTTTCATAGTTCATATACTTTTTCGGTCTAAGTTTTCACACTTTAAGTGACAATTGTTAGCGAGTAGCTTCAACAAGAAAAACAACTACAAAAAAACACCAAATGTCAACAAACACTGCAATGGTGTTTTACTGTTTTGGGCCTTTCCAGTGTTTGAAGAAATTTCTCAAGGATAGTGGTGAAAGTTTGGTGAATGTGCTAATTTTTTATGACCTTTGCAATTGTTTAGAAAGTTGAAAAGAAACTTTTAAGTGCTAAGGAATTCAAAATAGTGGTTTATGAGGATCATCGAAATGCAAAAAAATAAAAAATAAAAAATAATAAAACTAAAAAATGAAAATAATGTTATAATATCATCAAAATGCAAAGCAAGTCAAAATCATGAATGAAAAGAGCATCAAAATGCAAAGAAATTCAAAAATAAAGATTTGCTAGGTCGCCAAAATTACTTAGGGGAGTAGACCTAGACAACCATGGTGATATCACAGTCCGTCACTACGTTATAGTGTTTACATGCTTTATTACTTAGAGGTCGTGTCTGACAATAGTAAAAATTCAACATGAAAATTGTTTGCAGTTAGCGGAATTAGAGCATGAAGCACAGGCAAATGAAACATCACCTTTGATTTTTGTTAGGTTGTTATATTGTACACATTGTTCAGAGTTATCGTTTGAAAGTTATGAGTATAGATGGCAACTGGTCGGGTTCGATTTGGGCCTGAATTTTTTTCGAAGAACTAAAACCAACTTGAGAACCGGTTATGGTGACTCGGGTCAGGGTGACCTAAACCGCAGGTCTCGTAAGTCTGCCCAGAACCACAAATTTTTTTTTTTTAATCAATAGATACCATAACTTCTTTTTTTCGAGTTGAGACCCTTTTGAGTATTATAAAACTTGATTGATGAATAGTATATGCTCAAAACATTAATTTATTTATTCACAAATTACTAATTAAAGGATGTGGTTTACTTGAACTTATTTATTTGTATTCCAAATTAAAGTAGTGATTAAATAGCTACAATTTGAATCACACACACATTTAGAATTGATATGTAAATTTATTCAACTTATATGTGATTTATTACAAATTGTATATATTCGGTTCGGATCTGGGTATGAACACCCAAAACCAAACCCGAACCGAAATCGAGACGGTTCCTTCCATCAAGACTTGGACCTGAACTGATTAATCGGTTCTATACCAGTACCCGAATCATTAGGGTCAGGGTGGTTCGGGTACCCATCAGTTTAGGCCAAATTTCCATGCCTAGTTATGAATGTTCTCGATTAAGAACCTTTCTAATGGTGAAGCTCCAAGCTTCAATTGGTGTTCCCGTCAAATCTTGAAAGTTCTTAGTACTTCATATAGAGCTGCCAACTAAACCAAACTCAATTTTGAAAATGTTAATCAGAAAGCTTGATGTTTGGAAAACTTTGCATTCTGATGATTTGGGGTTCCTCAGTAAGTCCTAATGGATCGGTGCCTAGGTGGAAAACTGTGATTGGTCCATATCCTTATGGATCGGGGAAATGCATTTTGGATCAGATTGTTCAAAATTCTATATTCCAATTCAACCGTTGCTGATACACTAATATGCATCATAAATTCTATCTAGGACACTATATAGTTTTGGATCTAAGTTGTACCGATAAATTGTAGATTACAAAAGGAGTTTATCTCATATCATGCATTTTTCACAGCTCCATCACCCTTCAATATGGTATTGGGTCGTCGTTCTTGCCAATTGCGACTGTGTCACCTGCATATTTCAACCAACCACCTTTAGAATCTTGTGGCAACCATAGAATGGGCAAGGTGATGTTGGTTAGGCATTTTAACAAGTTATATGTTCATTATGTTGAGCGCGGATGCGTGACAAATGCCTAATTGTGAAGTTGCAAAGCAAAACACTATTACCGGAGACAATCAATTTACGTGATTCGGCAAACTTACCTATGTTCACGACAAATAACAACTCTTATTGCTTCAGATTCAGATTACAAACACCCCGTACAAATTAGTTTCTCGAAAGAAACCCAAATACAAAACCTAATTGGAACCCCAACAAATAAAAATAATAAGCAAATAATCAAATAATAAACAAATGAAAATTCAACCCTAACTAATCCGATGTTGAATTTTTCAAAACAAATTCCGAATACAAACGGGGTATCTCTCACAAATTTGAAAATCTCACTGGGTGATGAACAAATGACTGATGAGGTTTTTAACTAAGATCCCTCAAGGATCCTTAGACCCTTGAGGAGGTGAAAGAGGCGGCAAGTTTATTCAATTCAAAAGCTACTCATATGTGAACATGAGTTGGCTCTCAACCTGGCAGCACTTGAGGAGGTGGAAGAACCTTCCACCACCTCACTTTCAACACACTGGGCACAGATATCATGGATGCGGTTGAGAAAGGGTGGTTTAGCATCATCGTGGGGATCCATGACTGGGAATGGGTTGGTTGGCTTGGGTGATTGTTGGGGTAATGGATAGAACTCAACATTTCAACAACCATCACCACCTCATGATCACATTCCCTTCCAAATCCTTTTCATTCAGTGCCACCCACAACTGGCCCTACCAGGACCTTTATGTTCATATTTTTTATATTTGTATAAAGGTTTAGTGGTCCTTAAAAACGACTTGCTTGTTGGGTTCTGAAATTCTATAAAAACTCTGCTTGCCTTTCAAAAAAAAAATCGACTTGCTTTATCAAAACACGCGGTATGTTTACCACGTTAAAGATATTGGCAAGTGTTTTCCTCTGATAATAATTTGTACTGACAAGGACATGTTGGAGAGAATTAGTGGATAGGTAATTGACCGAAGTGATTAATTTTGGAGGTTTTCTGTCTCTTAAAAGTGATATGTTACTGAAATTATGACAATACTATTGTATGAGGAGGCAATTATTCTCTGGGAATCTTGTGCTGTTTATTACAACCATTTTATGGGATTTAATGAAAGAACACTAGTCAAACTCGAGGTTAATTTTGTGGTCCCATGCAATGCAGGAGATATAAATTCTCTTTTTTGGTTTTTTAAATTAGCTTCATGTGAAGTGTACATGTAACCTTACCATTCACGCCAAATCCAAAGCCTCCCGAAACTGATCTAGCCAGCTTCCAAAATCTGCAACCCAAAACATGAAGCAACCACCTCGCCAATTCACAAATCAAGCAACGTACAAGCTGTATAGCAAAGCACGTCTCCACCACATATCCTCGAGACTCAGACAAGATCTTATTTTGCCCTCTTCATAAAGCATCTCTCCACTAAACAAACTCAAATTGTCCAGCCTCCAATTAATGTCAACACAACTCTGTTTCAACAAGAAACTATATACAGGAATGGGTCCTTAATTTATAATTAACAAATTATATATAAGCATCTAAAAAGTATATATATATACTTGCATATTGAAGGCAGTTCATCTGAATCCAGTTGATGATTATCAAAGAAGCTGCATGCTAGTGTATCCTTCCAATTTGCTTCAGTCTCATAAAATTTTCTGTCATTATTGCTGAAATATCTTGCTACCGCTTTAGATCATGCGAATGTATCTCCTTCACCTCATCAGGTTGCTCATGAAACCTTTTCACGCCTTCCTTCTCACTACAAAAAAAAAGACGATTCAGCAACGGCTAAAAACCGTTGCTAATTGTCAAAAAACCGTCGCTACAATGATTTAGCCACGGCACAACAACCGTCGCAATACCGTGGCTAGTTTAATTGTCGCAATGATTTAGTCCTATCATTTGGTTCTAAAATCTCCCAACCCTCTGAAGCTGACTGGGCACCCAAAATCTTCTTTCTAAAATTTTGGCACACAGCTCCCTGTAAGGTCCATTACTTAATTCTCGGTCTAACCTATTCTTTTGCAATATGACCCCTACTCTTAAGACAAAAATCGAGGACTAACAAGTTATGCTAGTTTGTTAGACATTCTCTGGTATAACCTTACAATTTTTACACCTACCTAAATCGTGTCTCCTAACAAGAAAATAATCAATTTGACTTCTATTACACCCAATCGCAAAGGTCACCAAGTGATCTTCCATTTTTCTTAAAAAAATATTGACGATCCCAAAATCCTTAGCTAAAGCTGTTGAAAATTTCGACGAAGACTGTCGCTATTTAGCGATCGTTTTTTAGCCGTAGCTATTTAGCGACCGTTTTTTTGCCGTGGATATTTAGTGACAGTTTTTGCTAAATAGCGACGGTTTTTGCCGTCGCTATTTAGTGACCTTTTTTTGCCGTCGCTATTTAGCGAGGGTTTTTTACGGTTTTTGCCTTCTATTTAGCGACGGTTTTTTGCAGTCGCTAAATTGCAAATCTAATTGACAAAACAGCCACGGTATTTGCCGTGGCTATTTAGGGACAAGTTTGTTGCAAATTATAAATTATAATTCATTTTTTATAATGAAATTTACAAATTATAAATGAAATTTATCAATTACAAATTATAAATTACAAATTATAATTCATTTTTTATAATGAAATTAGTTATTAATGATTGTTCATTCTGAAAATTAATATCAACTACCAGAACTAAACTTAATTGATCAAAATTATAACAAAAATTACACAGTCTCTAGAATATCATACAAAAATTACAAATAATCCATACAAAAATGACAAAAAAAACCACACACAAAAAAAATTCAATCTATAGAATATCGGAGATCTCAGATCTCCGAGAGAGAGGCGGCGGAGGAAGGGAGGGGAGAGAGAGACGGCCGGGATCGGTGTCGAGGAAGCGGCGGACTTCTCCTATGTGGGTTTCTTCTCTGAAGGTTGAGAGAAAATTTTTGTTTAAGTTGGTTTGTAGAAAAAATTGAAATTTATATAGAGAAAGGTAATTGAAGGGGATTGTTTGTGTTAGTTTCACGCGGATTGGTGACATGGTTTGGTTTAGTGCGTTGGATTGAGCTAAATTTTTGGGTGTTATTGACAGTTGAGATGAAGTTTCACGCGGATCGGTGATTTTTTTTTTTAAAACAATTAGCGACGGTAAATTGCCGTAGCTAAATTCTTTAGTGTTTAATTTTTTTTTAAAAACAACTAGCGACGGTTTTTTGCCGTCGCTAATATAAAAAAATGTTATTTTTTTAAAAAACAATTAACGACGGGATTTTGCCGTCGCTAATCTTTTAATTTTCCGTAGCTAATGTTTTAATTAGCGACGGTATTAAAAACCGTCACTAGTTTCCGTAGCTAGTAATGCGTTTTTTTGTAGGATCTGTTGGAGAACAATCAGAACAATGTATAAATTTATTTGAAAAAAATAATATAACAATACAAATATTATTTATATTATAAATTGATTACAATGAAATCAAATAAAATAAATAAATCTACTAACTTGTATTGTAGATAGAGGCTTGCGAAATCACTATCATGAATTGGCAGAGTTGGTACGTCTTAATTTGTAGATAGAGGCTAGTGAATACGCTATGTCCTATAGACAAAATTCGCCCTTACTCCTGTAGTTCTTTAGGCGTCTGACTACCAGGATTCAACTATCTAATACCAACACCGTAGCACAAGGGTATTGATTCTGGTGAATTTACCGAATGCAATCTCTCTCAGAAGTGAAGAATAATGAATAACTCTAGAAAATTAATGTGTTGTAAGAACTTGTTTTTCTCTTCAATATATAGAGAACAAAAGGGCGTGTCGATCAGACACATCCTTTCTTAATTCAAAAGACGTATCTTTTCTCTTCAAGTGCAAAAGACACGTCTTTTCTCTTCAATGTTGGTTATTTGCTATACAAACTCCAACACCTTCATCTCATCCAACACTTCAACTAGAACTCCACGCATGGTTGACTACATGAAAAAATCCCCATGATTCACATCCTTTTCAAATTTCCTCCACAGTGACTTTCCTTCTATCCACATCATCAATACCTTTATGTATTGAATTGAATTGAAAAATCCCAAAACAAAAGGAGAAAACATAACCGAGATTGTGAAAACTGACAAATCGCCCCAAAAAAGTTGGCAATTATGTATCAAAAATTAAACATAACCTCCACTAAGTTCAGATAACCAAAAACAAATTATAATAAACACTTCAAGAACAGTAAATAAAAACCCAAATTTTGCCCCATTTTTTTAGCCTCAAAACAAGTACAAACTAAACAAAACACACAGAATTTGAAACTAAAACAGCAATAGAAGAGCAAAATAACTCACCGAGCCGCAAATTAAAGGGAATTCCATCCTATCATAGAGCTTCAAAGCCTCTAATCAAGAACAAATTTTAGGGAGGTGAATTAGAGGTTTGGGTTTCAATATCCTGCCCGATATATACGACTACAACCGCCATCATTAATTATATCAATTTTTAATGAACAATTACGCGGTAGTATTTCCCACTTTGAATTTTCATGGCGTATATAAACACAGGTTTAGAATTTATAACCGTTGGCATAAATTTTATTTATTTTTAATGAGCATTTGGGTGGAGGAATTTTCCTATTTATATTTACATGGTGAATATAAATGCCAGAAATACTATCTTGGCAGATAAAGGTGTCAAGATTTTCATTTCTCCGACAAATACTCTTAATCCGCCGAGAGCGTGCCTTTAGTGTCATATATCATCCGCCAGAATAGCCCCTTTTTGTAGTACTGTGTGAACAACTTCATTTTCTATGATGTGTGTCAAAGACAATGTCCTTGTCTTTTGCTTAAACAAGTCCTCCATCAGTATCCTGTTTTCAACAATTTTTTTATCTAATGATTGGTAAACTTTGTGCAGTTTATTAAAGTCATCTACTATCAAAGGACAGCTTTTTACATCGTCTTTGTAAGGTACTCATGTTGGGTGTTTCTTTAATGATTCCTAGGCAAATATTATCTCAAACTTCTAAAAGTTGTACGGATGCTGACTTTCTCATGCAGAGTGGAAAGGATTTATTCAAAACGGATAATTCATCATCATCATTATCAAAGCACATTCCCGATACATTCGAGGTCGGCCACACGTATTTTGGTTCTCCAAGCAATGCGGTCTTCTCACATATCCTCTCCTAATCCTAGCTCAAGTATATCCTTCTTCACCGCCTTCATCCAAGTTTTCAATGGTCGTCCTTTCCATCTACACCTTCCATTAACTTGCCAATCTAAACATTTCCTAATTGGAGTCTCTTTGGTCTCCTCCACACGTGACCAAACCACATTAAATTTCTTTCTCTAATTTTGTCATTTATACGCACGACAACTAGGTATCTCCTAATTCTGTCATTCTTAATTTTATCCTTACAAGTTTTACCACACATTCATCTTAACATACGCATTTCTGCTGCCGCCATCCTATTCGTATGTTGTCCCGTAGTAGCCCAACATTCTGAACCGTATAGCATAGCTGGTTGAACAATTGTCTTATAGCATTTCCCTTTTAACCTTGCAGACATTATTCTATCACATAATACTCCTAACGTCATTCTCCATTTTGTCCAACCAGTTTTAATCCTATGGTCTACATCTTCTCCAATAGCCCTATTTTTTTGGATTATATATTCTAGATATCGAAAAGCCTCACATTCTGAGACCTCCACACCTTCGATCTCAATTGCATTACTCTTCTCGTGATTCACCACCAAAGTTGCACACTAGATATTTTATCTTCCAATGACTAATTCTAAAACCCTTACTTTCTAAAGCCTCCCTCCACCTATCTAATTTCTGACCTAAACCTTCACCAGTCTCATCAATTAAGACAATATCATCGGCAAATGACATACACCAAGGTACATTTTCTTGTAGATGTCTCGTCAACTCATCCATGACCAAAGTAAAGAGGTATAGACTTAAGGCCGACCCTTGATGTAATCCTACTGTCACAGGGAATTCACTGGACATCCCATCCTATGAAACATTCCCCTTCAAGTTTAACTCCCCTACATGTGTCCCATTGAGTAGGTTCCAAAAATAATTCCTCCATCTATCTAAAATAGTTTTATCCTGCATTAAAATATTTCCATCCTCATGCTTAACACACTTAACAAGACTCAAATCCCTAGTTTTTCGTTCTCTAGCTTTAGCTGCTTGAAGATATCATTCTCCCCTTCCTTTGTACCTAGCCTATTATACAAATCATCATATGCTCTCTTTTTAGTTTCCCCTACTGCTTTGCTACTCAATTTCTTAGCTTGCTTATAGCGTTCATAAAACTCTAAGCATCTATTTTTTGCCACTTTTAAACCATTTTTTCTTTTCCTTAATGACTTGTTGCACATCAGTGTTCCACCACCACGTCTCCTTATCATATACACCTCCTCTTTTGGCTTCTCCTAACTCTTCATTCGCACCTCTTCTTATTTGATTTGCCAAATGCTCAAAAAGATCTGCGCTACTAGTCCTATCATTTGGTTCTAAAATCTCCCAACCCTCTGAATCTGACTGGGCACCCAAAATCTTCTTTCTAAAATTTTGGCACACAGCTCCCTGTAAGGTCCACTACTTAATATTGGTCTAACCTGTTCTTTTACAAAATGACCCCTACTCTTAAGACAAAAATCGAGGACTAACCGGTTATGCTGGTTTGTTAGACATTCTCCTGGTATAACCTTACAATTTTTACACCTACCTAAATCGTGTCTCCTAACAAGAAAATAATCAATTTGACTTCTATTACACCCAATCGCAAAGGTCACCAAGTGATCTTCCATTTTTCTTATAAAAAGTATTGACGATCCCAAAATCCTTAGCTAAAGCAAAATCTAGAATAGATATTCCCATATTGTTTCAATCCCCAAAACCTTGACCTCCATGAACCCTCTCGTACCCAACTCTATCCATACCGATATGACCATTCAAATCCCCGCCTAGAATGACCCTATCGGAAGAGGGGAATCCGTGAACTAATTCCTCTAAAGAGTCCCAAAAACCCTTCTTAGTCTCCTCGTCTAAACCCACTTGAGGTGCATACGCGCTAATAACATGCACTATTTCTAGTTCTAAAGCTAATTTAATATTTATGATTTTATCCCTAAATCTCCAAACGTCGACTACTATATATATCCTTAAAAACTTTATCTACCACTATTCCCACCTCATTCCTAGTTCCATCTTTTTCAAAATAAAAAAGTTTGAACCCTCCTCCTAAATCTTTAGCCTTGTTCCTCTTCCACTTTGTCTCTTGGAAACAAGCTATGTTCACCTTTCTCCTACGTAGGACATATACTAGTTCTGTTGACTTACTCGTCAAGGTTCCTATGTTCTAAGAGGCGAATCTAATCATTCTATCTCTAGTTCTAGCTTATTTATCCACCCCGTCCAGAATTGTGTGAGAACTCTTGCCTATTTAACACTGCAGTCGAGAGTCGCTGTAGCTCGCCCAGGCACAGATCTACTAGGGGTCAAGTGGGGGCACTTGCCCCCAATGACTTTTGAATTATTTTTTGTTATTTGATATTTGCAGACTCTCTGACGCCGACAATGCCATCCCGCCCCGCTCCTTCTCTCCCTCCGTTATTTGCGACGCTGACGATGCCATCCCGCCCCACCCCTTCTTTTCTCCCTCTGTTCTCTGCCACGTCGACGATTCTGCTCCGCCCATTTCTTTCTTTTTACCCCTTTATCTATTTACTACGAGATAGACAACTACTCCGCCTCTTTCTCTCCCTCCCTTTCTGCTTGATTTATTTCATTTTTCCACCATTGTCATAAGCCATCAGCAACCCTAACCTTTCTTATCTGCTTTAAAAAAGAAAATATTTTTTTAAAATATTTTCTCGAGATGAATTCGTATATCGAGGTCTAGTTTTTTATTTTATTTTATTCATAGGATTCTTCTGGAAATACATTAAAAATTCGACCCATTAATTTTTCCTCAAGATACAGGTTTGCATCTCGAGGTTCATCCATAAGTTATTGTCTGAATGGCGTCTTGGTAATCAACGTGAGCCTTTCGATAGTCAAAGCACGTTGATTGTTTGTCGTGGGAGAGACTACAACAATGGTTAATGTTGGGGTAACCTTTAATTAGCTATTTTTGATAGAGCACAAATCACAAATAACCAAAAAAATTGTAAACATATAATTTACATTTGAAATTATTTTTTGCCCATTAACTTTATATACCAATTTGAATTGGCCTCCATATATCAATCTTTTGCGCTTCTACAAAGTAGCTTGTTGGATCTATTTTCTTCCCCCATAGATCATATAGAGTTATGTTTAGCAATTGGTGTTTTGTATAGTTATTTATATATTTTTCAAAATTTTATAAATTTTTTATTAAAGTAATTAATTATTATATTATTATTAATTAACTATGATTCGTCACTTCGTCCCCCTTCGACAAAAATCCTGGCTTCGTCACTGAGCGTGCCTTGCACATTTGTCACTACACCCGAGCGTAGGTGTAACACGTCGCTTATAACGAGGGACGTCTTATCTTTTTGTATTAATCTTTTTTAACCAAATTCCATGAAAGGGGATGTGATAGGCTTTTTTTTTAGGTTGGTTGTCACGTGCCTAACACCAGCCTGAAGGTTTTAGTTTTAAGGATGCCCAAGTAACGGTGTGATTGGGTTTATCAGGTTTTAGCTTTATGCTACTCATGATAAAGGGTTGTGATTTCATTTTTTGAGTTAATTTCGATCTTCTATTTTAAGTAATATTTCAGTGTGTAAAAAAAACGTAAAATTTTTGAGAATACATTTATATAATGAATTTTAAGGGTATATGAAATATGTGAAAAAAAAATTTCAAATAAATAAATCAATTAAACACATTAAATGAAGCCTAAATACCAAGAAATGAAACAACATGAAATCAAATTGTTTTCATTGCTTGAATGGTGAAATCTAGGGGTGGGCATCCCATCCCACAATCACGATTTCGTTCCAATTTTTTCAGGTTTTTTTGGGATTGATCAAACTCATCCCGATCTAGAGTGGGATGAGATCAAGATGGAGACTTTCAATCCCGCCCACTCCATCCTGAATATATTTATTTAATATTTAATAAAATTTCTTGTATGCCTTGTAAGTTTTTATTCATTTTTTTTAAATTCAGTTTTTAGTGAGATAATGAAATATCAATAAAGTCCTCAATAATCATTCTTGAAAAATACTATATCTATGAGCACGAAACAAATGCCAAAATACTAAGTCCTCAAAGACATGTTATTTCATACTATAACCTAAAATTGAGAAGATAGAACAATGTGACCTTGTCACTCAGGATGAGATGTTTACTGAAATCAATTACTTGATGTTGAAAGGTGCAGACTATTGGAGACCAAATAGCCTTTAGCCATTATAGCCGATATTGTAAGAGTGTTCATTATAAGTTTAATTATTAGTCATATACTAATCAAAACCTCTCAAATGATAGTTTATAAAATCTAACTCATATGCTACCAAAAAATTGGTAGTTGAGGGACGAAAAGGCATTTTAACCGCACATTTATAACAGACACTAACTAAAACCTCTCCAATATGAGTTTATAAAACTTATAGGGATGAACTACAATAGTAGTAAGGCATGCTCATCCCGTCCCGTCCAGAACCCGTTTGGGATGGAACTAGGTCGGATGAGGTCCATCCTTGTCCCGTGCTCACCTCTAGTCGAATCGTTTTGCTAAAAAACCTTGTACATATGGAAATCTTGCAAATAAAATTTTCATAAAAAAAAAAAAAAAAATCGAAGTAACCCGCCAAGCAGTCGCAAAGAGAAATTTCAGCAAACTAACTGCATTTACAGAAAATTTGCAATGAACCAATCAGGGCCTTGATAGAGAATTGTTTGCGTAGATTATCTCGTGCTCGGGTTGGGTCTAGGCATATACCTGATTAATATGATATAGGTAAACGGATCAGGTTGGGATATCAAATTGAGACCCAATCAAGTTGCATGTTTGGCACTTTAGCTTAGCTGGCTAAAATTGCTACATACATAATCCACCAATCTCATTGAGTTTGACTCAGTCATATATTTGACCTACTCACATATATCTATGGTTTCCCGACAAAATTGTTACTATAACCATGCAAATCAAACCAAATAATACGTAAAATCATTTTTTTCTTAACAATAACAACAACAACATCCCAAAAATAGCATGGATTCCTCCCATAAAAACCCTTCAAGCGCTCCATTCTTCCTCAGAACGCACAGAAGAACAATAATACAATCTCATCTTGTTCTTTAACATTTCCAAGGCAGAGAGTTTCGGTGGTAAATTCATCCTTTTCTTCAAAAGTTTGAATTTTCACTGAAACATCTTACCATCATGGACATGAAGAGGATTGTTTGTGTTGTTCTCGTCATCGTTGCCTCCATGAGTGTCGTAATGGCAGCCGACCCGCCAGAGGAGACTGCAACTGCAAAAGCACCTACAACTACAGCAGATGCACCAGCTGCTGAAACAGAAGCAAGTGCACCTACAAGTGCCGATGCAAGTGCACCAGCAGGTGCTGATGCGCTTTCACCTTCAGGAGCTACTGATGCATCTGCGCCTGCACCTGCTGAAAGTGGAGCGGCCTTTGCCACACCCACTGTTGGTTTCTCTGTTGCTGCACTCGCGTCTTTCTTTGCACTCTACATGCATTGAGATTCTACTTACATTAACAGAGGTTTAAAGTTAGTATGCGCAGTTTAAAGGCCAAAATATTGGAGGGCAACGATACATGCATTGAAATTGTTTTTTGTTGTCGTACCAGCAAAATACTCATCCACTTGGCTGATAATTAGACGACATACACAAGATGGCACCACGAGGACACCTTCGAGGAAGCCAGCATGGATCAGACCCAAGTGAATGAAGGGCCATACGATTAGGGTTACTATATATATATAGCAAGAGAAGGAAAAAAAAAATAGGAACGCAGGTTGTATCGAAAATTGGGAGTTTTGGTCTAAATGAGATTCGGAGAAACTTCTTCCATTAGCATGTTAATAGGATGCGTTTTTGTTCCAAACATGATTGATCCCAAAAGTTATAAAATCAAAATACTAAAAAATAATATGAGCAGAAACTTAAAATTTCATCACCATCATAAAGGTTTATAAATTGTTTTTAAGATGAATAATTTAAAATTGTGCAATATAGATTCACAAACGCTAGAAACTTTAAAAAAATATTCTACAAAACCAAACTATGCCTTACATCGTGGTAATCACTAGTAAATACGCACGCTCGATTCGCATGTTACTACAAAGTTATTAAATATATATTCTTTTTATTTTAATTTTAATTTATATACCTGCATAGCTTGCTCCATTTCTTGGTGGCTTATTAACTATTGATGCAAGAAATTTAGAGTAACATCTAAGCATTTTGCATACAAATTTATGGTTGATATGGAACTAATAACATTTCTCATTTTAAATAGGGTTGAAAACCAAACCATCGGTTCGGTTTTTCACCTAAACCGTGAACCGAATCGACTTTGGTTGGTTTCAAAATTTTCAAATTGAAACCGAACCGACCATTAAAAAATCGATCCGAAACCAAATCGATTCTAATTTATGCAAATCGTAACCAAACCGAACCGACTAAAATATAACCAAAATCAAAATAAAACCAAACCGACCTACTATTTTAAACATATTATATTATTTTTATATAAAATATATATTATTTATTAATATATATTCGGTCGGTTCGGTTTGGTCGGTTAAAATCACATAGAAACTGAAAACCGAACTGACCACTTCGGTTTTGAATTTTTTTAAAACCGATCCGAACCGAATTTAAACTGAACCAATCGGTTTGGTTTTGATCGGTTTAATCGGTTTGGTCGGGTTTTTTTTTGTTCAACCCTACTTTTAAAGTTAACACAATTCAGTTGACATTTTAATCTCTAGTTTCATTTCTAGCAAATGTTATAGCAAATTATGCACATTTATTTGTGAGGTTATTTAAACTTTGGCCTCCATTAATTTGTATGTATATTATTTTAGGGTCAAATTTTAGCCAAATATTAGTGTCGACCCCAAAATAGACGGAAACCATCCTGGTCAAAGAGATTTTCAGGACTCAAATGCCCTTCAGTTAAATATCACGTGCCTCGTACATGACTCATTCAAGGAAGTTGCAAATCAATTGTTAGAGTCATCATTGAGAAAATTTGGGAGACTCAACAAGTCACAATTGACAAATATTGGATATACATTTGATGATACATTTAAAATAGACGGACGTCGAAATCATACACGTGGCAGAAAACATCAATCACGAGGATTTGACGTTCCATCTACTGGGACAGCTCGTAAAATTCAAGAAGGCAAAACAAATCATAAAAGCCCAAACATGGCCTATTAAAGGAAGACGTAATCAAAGTCCAAATCCAGTCCCGCACGAATTAAAGCCCAAATCCAGGCCCCGCGCGAGTTTTCTCATAAATAGGAGAAACGTTGAACAAGAAAAGAGTTGTGGAGGGAGTCATGCCTCCACGGACACATCTCCATAAAGGAGGAGACTGTTACAAGAAACATCTCCTTCAGTTGCGCCTCACATGCTTAAGTCATGCAGAGAATTAACGGTATGCAACTTTAACTTAGTTCTGTCCAAATTTACTTCCTTCTTCAAATAGAGTTGCTCACTTAAGCATCAGAGTGCCTTCGACCATCAAAAATGTGGTATTTGGTAGTCTAACATCTATTTAGCAGATCAAACTCACAGGACGACGAGATTTGGACGCATTAGTTTGGCGTCGTCCATGGGGAACGATAAGTTTTCTTTCTGAAAATAATATCCGCAGTACCAAAACTCACTGAGATCTGATTAACGATCAAGAAGCTATCAAACCCAATGGAATGCTCTACAGATCCTCAATCTGACGATGGTCGATGCGACATATCTCATAATACCAACCCAGCGATAACTGTCGAACCAACTGCGCAAAAAAGAAGGGAGCCTCAACATGTAACAATTCAGACGTCTCTGACATCTTGGGGAATCCCCTTGGACCCTCGTGTAGAAATGTTTATGACTCAGATAAATTACATGATCAAAATGGTGGACAAACTCACCCAAAACATGGAGGGCAACAAGTCTCGAGAAGAAAGCACCTAGCTTAAGAGACATCGGACCAATAACAGTTACGAATTCAGCCAACGAAAGTCTGTAAGGTTACAATCGAAGAAGCCCAAACATGAACGACAAACATAGAAATCATTCACGACCTTAATAACGAGTCGAGGCGAGGTCCTTAAAGCTATAGCAGAATTGGAAGGTGTCAAATGGCCACAAAAAATGAGAGGACATCCAGAAAGACGGAATAAAAGCAAATATTGTTCCTTCCACGACGACTACGGACACGATACTTAAGATTATCACAGCCTGAGGGACGAGATCAAACACCATGTCAGATAATGACGACTTGGAGAATTAGTTAAGCTGAAAGAGCCTGAAGGCGAAATAATCACATCAGGAAAACAACCAAATGAGCTAATTATACGTCTTGCATGGTGCAGCTGGAGAAAATGAGCAATCCAACCGATCCCAAAAGCGAGTAGTCAGAGACTTGCAAGCAAAGATTAGATACGAAGAGTTGTCAGCACAACGTGCAAGAACGGTGCAAAGGACTCTAACCTTCTCCAACGAAGACACAAACGGGGTTAACTTCCCGCAAAATGATGCCTTAGTGATTTCGGTTATGATAGCTAGGTGGGAAATCATGAGAGTGTTGGTGACGCCGAGCAAAATAATGATTATCCTGCAGGCTAGCTCTAACAGATAATTCACAGGAAATAACACAAGAGAATCGCCCAAAACACAGAGAAATATCTCTAATGTCAATTCAAATTATCAAAATCAAAGGTCTCTTACAATATTGAGGAAGATCTCTATTTATAGTGCTCAAATAACTTGAATAATAAGCAGCCAATTCCTAAAAGAAAATGTATAATCAAATACTAAAATAACAAGCGGTCTATTCCTAAAATAAAAAGTAAAGCCTAATCCTAAAAGGAAATTAAAAATACTCCTAATTAAATTGAAAGATTATGAATAAGTTATTTAGTAAATAACTTTGAGAGCAAATTAGGAACCCTAGAAACCCTCCTGCATCAGTTGGTCGACACAGGTAGTTCAGCCAACCTCCAATACCTAATGTCGTTCCGAATGATGTGGTTCACTTATGAATTATCACCTAACAATCAACCAATGGTGGGTTTCAGCGAAAAAAATTGTCGTTCGCTGGGGATGATTCAACTACCAGTCAAAGCATGAGAACTAGGAAAGCAATGAGTGTTATTGATGGACTTCCTTGTCGTCGATGCTCCTTCTACGTACAACATGCTACTCGGGAGGCCCTGGATACACAAAATGGGCGTTGTTTTCTAAACTATGCACCAATGCTTAAAGTACCATAACGACAATGGTGTCAGGAGAATCAAACTAGATCAACCAACAGCTTGTGAGTGTCATTACGCAACGATAAAAACTCTCCACAAGTAGCAATTACTGCAACGACTAGAAGAGCTTTCACAACAACCTGGTCAGAGGAATCCCGACCTCTAGGATGATAATATGGCTCCAACTAGGCCACGTGATCAACCTAACACCGAACCGTCGAAAGAAGAAACAATCGTGGTCTACCTGGACAATGAGCAGAGAAAGCAGTCCGAATTAGCACAAAGATTCACCCCGAGCTCGTCGAGAAACTAATCCAACTACTGAAAGATAATCAAGATGTTTTTGCATGGATGATGAAAGACATGGTAGGAATATACTCATCCATCATTTCTCACAAATTACAAGTGAACCCAGACAAGAAGCCGGTTCGACAAAAAAAAGGGTTGGTGGCTCCATAACGTAATCAGGTAATAAACGAGGAAGTGCACCGCCTACTTAATGCAATGATGATAAGAGAAGCTCACTACCCGGATAGGTTGGCCAACACAGTGATAGTAAAGAAAAAGAACGACAAATGGAGGGTGTGCGTGGACTACACTGATCTGAATAAGGCATGCCCAAAAGATAGTTTTACACTTCTACGAATAGACCAGATAGTGGATGCAACCGCCGGACACAAACTGTTGAGTTTTATGGATGCATACTCTAGGTATAATCAAATACATATGTACCCTCCTGATCTAGAAAAACATTTTTTATAACAGAAAGGGGTACATACTATTATCGGGTAATGCCCTTCGGATTGAAGAACGCGGAAGCAAGTACCGACGACTGTGAACAGAATGCTCAAAGATCAAATTGGTAAAACGATGGAGGCTTACATCGACGATATACTTGTCAAAAGCTCACGCCGAGCAGACCACATCACAGATCTCAAACAAGTCTTCTCTCAATTGCGAAAGTATAAAATGAAACTAAATCCGGATAAGTGCACATTTGGAGTAGAATCGGGAAAATTCCTCATGTACACGATCAATCAAAGAGGAATTGAGGCTTACCCAAAGTACATACAGGCGCTTCTCAACATGGAGTCGCCAACAAACATAAAAGGCGTACAAAGTCTTAATGGAAGAATAGCCGCCTTGAACAGATTCATCTCCAAATCCTCGGACAAATGTTTACCTTTCTTCAAAATTTTGAAGGGAAACAAGACTTTTGAATGGAATGCGGAGTGCGAGAAAGTTTTTCAAAGCCTAAAAGCATATATGGGGAGCACAGAGCTACTGACAAAACCAAACACGGGGGAAGCACTGTATCTATATTTATCTGTGTCCAACCACGCGGTAAGCTCAATGCTAGTACGGGAAGAAACAGGCGCGCAAAAATCAGTATACTACATCAGCAAAACACTTGCGGATGTAGATATCAACTATCAGGCTCCCGAGAAATTGAAGCTCGCCCTGATCGTGTCTTCAAGAAAACTACGACCATACTTCCAAGCGCATCCAATCACAGTTATGACCGAACAACCACTTTGATCGGTGGTGCACAAACCAGATCTATCGGAAAGGATAGTGAAATGGCAATAGAGCTTGGGCAGTTCAATATTATTTATGCCCCCAGAACCGCTATCAAAGCCCAGGCATTGGCGAATTTGATCGCCGAATTCGCAGGGAGCAACGATCAACATGCAGAAAGCAAGAACATAGAAGAACAAAACTAACCAATCACCGGCGGATGGATCATCCACTGTGACGGTGCATCCAACGAGGCGGGAAGCGAAGCTGGATTAGTCTTATACAACTCATAAGGCGTCGCGTTGGAGAAAACAATAAATCTCAACTTTAAAGCCTCAAACAATGAAGGCCGAGTACGAAGCTCTGATAGCCGGGCTACAGTTAGTAAAACACTGGGGAATAAAAGACATCAGTATCTTTACTAATTCGAAATTTGTGGTCAATCAATTGAACGAAAATTTCAAGTAAAAGACACCTGAATGAAGGCCTACCACCAAAAAACCATTGAACTGATAGAAGGCTTCCAAACCACGATCATTCAACGATGCGCAAGGATGGAGAACAAAAGAGCCGACGAACTGGCAAAGGAAGCATCAACAACTAAAGAAAATGATAATCCACTTGTCATGATGCAATGAAGCTCCATACTTGAAAGCTCCATACTAAAGAAATCCACCACGGTACATGCAAAAATCACCAAGAGGGAAGAACGCTGGCCCATAAAGCCCTCACGCTAGGGTTTTACTGGACAGCGATGCAAGCATATGCTCAAAAACTCGTTCGCGCATGCGACAAGTGCCAAAGATTTGCCCCGTACACTCACATGCCGAGACAAAACCTGAGTGGGTAGAAGTAGAGCCCCTAGCAAAGATAGGAGAAACCCAAGTCGAGAAGTTTATTTGGAAAGACATAATATGTAGATTCGGGACCCCAAGGGTAATTGTCACGGACAACGAGAAACAATTCATAGGCAAGAAGATCAAGGAGCTATGTGAAAACCTAAACATTCAACAACACTTCTCGGTACCCGCCCATCCACAAGCAAGCAGGCAAGCTGAGGTCACCAACAAGATAATCTTGGAAACAATCAAAAGAATGCTCGAGGCAGCGAAAGGATTGTGGACATCCGAGTTGCCTGATGTCTTTTGGGCATACAGAACAACAAAAAGAACTCCGACGGGAGAAACCCCTTTCGCCCTCACATACAGATCCGAAGCAATGATACCCGTGGAGATCTGTATGCCGACGTTAAAGATTGAAGAATTCCACGCGTAAGATAACATCGAGGCATTGAGAGTTTGGCTAAACCTCCTCGAGGAAAAGTGAGAAGCGAATTCTATCAAAACAACGACCTACCAACAACGTATGGCCGAATATTACAATAAGAGGGTAAGAATCCACACTTTTGACATTAACGACTGGGTACTTGAAAAGTCCAGCTCAACACAAAGAGCCAGGCGCAGACAAACTAAATCCAAATTGGGAAAGACCATACAGAGTAATAAAGATCAACATACCAGGAACATACTGGTTGGAAAACAAGGATGCTGAAAAGCTACCACGACCATGGAATGTAGAGCACTTAAAAAGATATTATCAATAAACTTTTTCGCTCAATCCTTCTTCTCGAGTTCAAAACAACAAAAATTCAGTCGAGACAAGAAAGTCAGATTGAAATATCACTCGTGAAAATACTCAGCACGACTAGAGTATCGGGCAAAAAATAAATATATGTACCGGACGAACGAGTCAGACATAAGCATGAAACCTCTAGCCTGATCAACCACGAAGTAATAAAGTACCAGGACATACGAGTTAGAATTTTTCTCATCGACTATAATGTACGACATCGTAATCTAGATATAGAATCAGAGTAAAAAAAAAGAGCTTCTACACGACTAGTATGTCGAACATTGAGGCAATTCATAAAAATCCAGACGAATGAGTGTTGAAAGTAAAAAGCTGATAAGCTAGGTGGAAAATCAGTGGAAACTTCGGAATCAAATGCTGGACACAACAAATGCAAAATATAAAGTTTCCATTGATATTCTAAAAAGAGGTTACAAATGAATAAAAAAAACAATTAAGGAGGAACGTCGGCGTTAGCAGCAACATCACTAGGTGGTGCAAGCTCAGACAAATGCGGAGAAGGTTCTCCAACAACTGGATCACTCAGCGAATCCTGAATGACTTCCTCGACATCATCGAACTCTTGCTCGGTGAAGCAACAGTATTATGATAAATTTAAGCCTTGCATCTCTAGGAAATCCAAGAAGTCACAACAACCATCGACCACTTTTTTCCAACTCAACTTCAGACGTTTCAATATCAGAAGCAAACGTGTCTCGAATGGCCTCGAGCTCCCTCAACAAACTCTATGTAGTATCTGCAACCCTTGCATGTTAAATGCACTGCACTTTCAATGAATCAAGTTGGCAGAGAACATGAGAAAGAACCAAGACATGTCCTGCCAGCTTCCGCTCAATGAGCGCCACCTGATCATGTGCAGCCTTACAATCCGACCCCATCACAGCCGCATAAGTTAAATGAGTCATCCCTTCCATAAGGTGTTAGAGGCTTTCATCAATATGGAAACTTGGCGGACGTACGAGCATAAGAGCCCTATTAGCCAACTGCCCATGACAACTGCCAATGAGGTTGCGAGTGTTGTCCTACACATCAATCTCAGAAGGCCAGCAGAACTTCTCGAGGGTAGCCAAGATAGGATGAGAAGCAGAGGGAGTAGCAGGCGATCCCGAGGTCTCGGCAACAGCAGAAGAACGGGGAGTAAAGCCCCGAGCTCGAGTAACAACTCGGTCTTCCAATGTTGGATCGTACTCGAAGTCATCCAAGGTCTTAGTACTCCTCGGATTCTCAGACTACCAAAGACCAAGCTGAAGCATTTTTTTTCAATTACGTGAGAGTCATCAATCATCAGGTCAGCAAAAACGGGCAAACTGTATGAAGCAACAAGACTCTTCTCACGGTCATCTAGAGAACAAAAAACCTCTTTCTTGCTCCTTTCAAGAACTTGATTTATTTCCTCATCTTTTCGGGCAGAAGAGTCATCCTTCGAACTACGACCTCCTTTTCGGGGAAAGTAGGATGGGAGGGAGCCCTAGCGGCATCACGAACTGATGTGAGTTTTTTCTTCTTCGAGACGCATCCAGAACTAATTGCCAACATCTTAGAATGGCTGGGATGCCTAGGAACTTTCCTCTTTCTAACAATCGAACTGACACTCCAGAACCTCTGACAGCAACAAAAGCAATTCGACCTACAGGTTTGTCAATAAAACTCTCTCTGTGGCCGACATCCACATTACCAGCACATGCAACAGTCACCTCTAAAACATGACCTAAAATAGGCTCCGCGCGACCCGCCTCACCCGACGAATACAAGCCCCTACGAATAATGGCATATGTAGTAAGGAAATATTCCACCAAGACTCGGGGAAGCTTGCCAAACCGACTACATAATTCATGTTCCTCCAACGACAACGACAATTCGACCCTCTTAGGCTCTCAAAATGACCATAAAATCTGATTTTCTCGCAATCTAAAATAGTTTGAGACGAGGGATGTATAAAACAAGGGCCTCGCAGACCCTTGAAACAAGATGGAGAGCGAAGACTATAGGTGCAATTACCATTCACACTAAAACCCACCAAGGAATGCAAGACTCTAACATTCATAGGGATACCTGACGCGATAGCCCTTGCTATGGTCACAATCATCACCTTCCAACCATTAGGAACCAGTTGGGCGAGAGTGATGCCCACATAATCTAGGTACTTCCAGATGATCTTCGGAGTCGGAAACCTAAAGCCAGAATGGAACATACCAGGGTACAAAGCGATACATCCATGTTTTGGACGACAAAGACTGTCGACCTGTTTGGGAAGAATGATTTTTAGATTGGCCGACAACAAATAATCATGACGAATGCTATCCAAAGTGGCATGCATCGCCCGCTTAGGCGAAAAGAAAGCTTCACAAGCATCAAGAACATCGCTACTCAAAACCCTGAAGCTAGACATGATTGCAAAACAAAAGCGAAAAATAAAAAATCAGCAACTGGAAGTCAAAAAGGTGTAAAAGGGAAAAACACCGAACTCAACTCTTCTTTTTTTAAGGATGAGCAGCGAAAGGTCCATTTTTGGGAGAACGTGCAAGATATGATAGTCGCATGAAATCCCAGAAATCGCGCTGAAACGAACAGGTGGATGGAACATCAGAAAGACAATAGCAACAATAGATAGTAAGAGCACTAAATGCGCCATAATGTTGAAATCGAAAACCCAACAGCCACATTGTATCCACAACCCAACAACCACACAGTTAGTGGATACATGAGCATACCCACTAACTAGGAGGAATAGCTGATGAAACATCAAAATAGACCGACATCACAGCCATACACATGACAGAAAACATCCATCACGAGGATCTGGGTTCCATCTACTGGGCCAGCTCGTAAAACCCAAGAAGGCAAAACAAATCATAAAGGCCCAAATATGGCGTATTAAAGGAAGACGTAATCGAAACCCAAATTCAGTCCCGCACGAATTAAAGCCCAAATCTAAGCCCGCACGAGTTCTCTCATAAAGAGGAGGAACGTTGCACAAGAAAAAAGTCATGGAGGGAGTTATGCCTCCACGGACACATCTCCATAAAGGAGGAGACTGTTATGAGAAACGTCCCCATCCATTGCGCCTCACATGCTTAAGTCATACAGAGAATTAACCGCAACCATTATAAAATGTAAAGGGAACATTTGACAAAGGTATGCAAGTTTAACTGAGTTTTGTCCAAATTTACTTCCTTGTTCAGACAGAGTTGCTGACTTAAGCATCGGAGTGTCTTCGGCCACCAAAAAGGTGGTCTTTGGCAGTCTAGCATTTGTTTTGCCGGTCAAACTCAAGGAGGACGAGATTTGGAAGCATCAACATTAATTAAAAAAAAAAAATCTTCTCCAGAGCACATCTTCTTCATCTCATCCTCCATCTCAAACACTAATATCCACAACCAGGACCAATATCATCTAAACCATTGCAACCTCATCATCCATTTGTGTTATCACGTTGAGCACAACATATGCATTCTCTCGCTAGTGTTCTCTCTTACACACTATCACCCACCACCGCCCTGTTTGCACACTATCTGATGTAACTTGGACAATAGTAATATTACCAATAATAGTAGTTTAGGCATATTAAGAATGGAAAATAACCTCAAAAGACTAATTTAAACACTATCACCCCTCCCTCGCGCCCTCCCTAGAAGGGCTCAACTACAAAAGGAACACTATAAAAGGAACAAGGAACAAGGCAATCACAATGTGGTCTTGTTGACTTTTTTTTTTTTTTTTTTTTTTTTTTTTTTGAATGTATCCAACTACAAAAGGAACAAGGCAATCACTTGCAAAGGGTTCCCTGAGATTATGGATGCCCTAGGCTAATTTTTAAGTTGGACCCCTTACATATAAAAAGAACATACTGAAAAACATGTATACCAAAAGGACTAAGCTGTATACAAAAAATACACCAAAATAATAAAATAATAAAAGAAAATAAAATCTCAAATTTGGGTGCTCCCTTCTATGTGGTGGTGCCCTAGGCCTGGGTCTCTTGTGCTGCATAAGACCGCTTTCAGTAATTTTTTAGTGATCACAATCATCTCTACCTAAGAAAAAAGATACTTAAATGACTATTTCTGTGATAATATTTTGACAAGCATCAACAATGTGATAATTTTGACAAACTTTTGTGAGTCTGTATATAAAGTATCTCATGCACTTTACGCCACTACTAATTTAATTTGTTTGATTACCTTTTTGATTATCTAACTCAAGACCGAGTCAGTAGACGCTACACTAGTAATTAAAGTCTTGATAGCATATGAGAACAACATATAAATTCTTAATTTTGTGACTCATTTAAACTCTTTGTATTGCTTGACCTTTAATGTGTATGAGCAATAATTGCAAATAATATGCAGTATCTATTGTTGTAATTAAAAGTAAAATATATAGACATTACAAGAAGTGGAGGTTTGCACAACCACAAACAAATTGAACTGTAGCAGTTTTGGTGGTTCTGTAATCAAACCAAATCCACCGTAATAGAACCATATTGAATCGACAGTTCAAGTTTGGATATTGTTGAGATCAGTTTTCTTGGATTTCTGCACAAGCTTACGGAGAAGTGTTATTCACCCACAGTGGAAGAACAAGATCCGAAAATTATTTTCCACCTGCAGTTTTATATCCAATCCCATGGTGTTTGATTAAGTCATATATTGGACCTACTCACCCAATAACTTCTTCATTGGTTAAACGTTAACCATGCAAATCAAACCAAATAATAGGCAAATTCCAACAAATTCATCCCAAAAATAGCATGGATTCCTCCCATAAAAACCCTTCAACCCCTCCATTCTTCCTCAGAACTCACAGAAGAACAAAATACAATCTCATCTTGTTCTTTAACATTTCCAAGGCGGAGTTTCGGTGATCAATTTTTCCTTTTCTCAAAGGTTTAGTTTTTTCACCGAAACGCCTCACCGCCATGGACATGAAGAAAATCGTTTGTGTTGTTCTCCTCATCATTGCCTCCATGAGTGCTGTAATGGCAGCTGGCCCTAAGGCTACAGCACCTGCTCCTACAACTAAAGCAGAGACACCAGCTGCTGCAACCGGTACAACTGCACCTGCAAGTACTGATGCAAGTGCACCTGCAGCAGCTGATGCACTTTCACCTGCTGGAACTGATGCACTTTCACCTGCTGGAACTGATGCACCTTCACCTGCTGGAACTGATGCACCAGGGCCTGCACCCGCTGCAGCCGAAAGCGCAGCCACCCTCACTACCCCCACTGTTGGTTTCGCTGTTGCTGCACTCGTGTCTTTCTTTGCATTCTACATGCACTAAGAGAGGTTTATCTATGAATGCAATAGAGATTGAGGAAGCTAATGTGAATAAAGAGAGAAAAGTGATGGTAGAATTGCCTTGAACTTTCTTCAAAATTAATACGTTATATCCACTTCTTTTCTTTCCTTTATCTGTGTTGTTATTTGTGATGAAATAAAATGACCATTGTTGTTGGTAAATTATATATAGCAAGCATCTTATATACAAATTTCAGAACTAATTAATGCTGCATAAATTCTAATCCTATTGTTTCCGAGTGATTTTGAATGCCTCGCCATGTCATCTGAATAAACGAATTATTAGAGTTATCAACAATACACCATAACTCTATGATTAGTATTCTCAGAGCATCGGCAATTTTAAGTGCCTAGCTACCAGCCTAAAGGGAATGAAAATGGAAAATGTAGATTAATTCTCAAGGTTTCTCGTGCACATTTCTTTGTCAGGAAAATTGAAAAGGAAAAAAACACAGCAGATCACTGACTTTCTATCAAGATTTCTGATGTCAATACCATGATATGTATATATTACGGAAATCAAAGGCAAATATATCAAGGGTTGTCACTTAATACCTTTCCAAAAGCTTCTTTGAAATTCTTCCATTGATAGCCATAAAAACAGATGGTGAATAAAATCATAGTTTTTCGTTTTGGTATTTGATAATACATTTTACTTTTAGGGTGTGGAAGTAAAGAAAAAAGAGTGAGGCTAGGAAACCATGTTTTGTAAATATGTTTTGCAACCATGATGATGTGGCATTTTTAGAAGAGTTTTTTACAATTTTGAGATACATATAAAATCTTTGGGGATTTCATCATTCTTTCCTAATCATGACACGTCATCCTGGTTGCAAAACATGGTTTCCTAGCATTTCTCAAAAAAAATTGTTACAATTTATCAAGGAAATTTCAATATGTAAAAAATATTTTGAATATTATTTTTTATTTTTTTTATAATATAACTTGTTATTTGGAATTTGCACTTTCCTAAAGAGATACAATATGTAATGCAACACAGAGATACAATATATTAACTTTCATAATTTTTTACAAAACATGATTTCCTAGCCTCACTCATTTTTTTTTAGTGTTCATGACTATGTGTTATGAGTATGCTTTTATATTAATAATAATTTAACAAAACAAAATGCTCGTGTGGGCTAGAGTAGCTAGTTACTAAAATTGAAGCTTGTTCATGAGCACAGGTTTATTTCGTTAGTGTTTATTGGACAGTCAGGAACGCAAATCGTTGAAATTACTATCCATTATTGGATGCATCCATCCCTTTCCATCAGGTGAAATTGCCAAATCAGAAATAAAAACAGTAAGCAAGTGGGTAAATAAAACTTAGCTTACAACCCCATTGATTATGAAATTCAAAGTATAAGATTATCTATCAGATTCTAATTGATTATCTGCATGACTACCCCTGAATAGATACCAGCGGCGAGAACTGCAACTGGAGGGAACTTGGACAATATTTCCAATTCAATGATATGGTTTATTTTTAAATTTTATTTTCTTCATCCAATTACAATGTGAAAATGTAGAATTTCTGTTATTATATATACTCACATTCCTTTTTATCAGGTAAGACGTGTTAATTACAATTACTGATCATTGACATTCCCTCTATTTCCCTCTCATTTTTACATAAATTAGATTTTACCGGTGGTAAACTAGAATGAATTATCCATGTAGGTGTTTGGTGATTAAAAAATGAGGATTGAGGGACCAACAGAAGAGATTTTGGATTCAGAACATTATTTTTTCTTCTTGAGAAATGCTAGGAAATCATGTTTTGTAAACATGTTTTGCAACCAGGATGACGTGTCATGATCTGGAAAGAATGATGAAATCCCCAAAGATTTTATGTGTATTTCAAAATTGTAAAAAACTCCTTTAACAATGCCACATCATCATGGTTGCAAAACATGGTTTCCTAGCCTCACTCCACTCTTTAATTTGCTCCGTGCATTTGACTTTGTTTATTTATGGGTTTTTAGACATACCCCCAACCATAGTTCCTAATTAGTTTTTAAAAAAAACTCCTAAAAAATCGATAATTAGACTTACCCCCTAGACTAACGTTTTTTCCATCATTTGACCGTTAGGGTCATGTGTTATGTCCAAAATACCCATCACGTGAAGAACACACTTATGTTAATTTTTTTGTCAATATATTTCTAGAAATAATAACGCATCTCGATACACAATTAAGGGCTACAATTAAAACAAAATATAAATTGAAGCGTTACACATCACGAGGTGAAATTGAGGGCTTGGATTGTAAAAAAAAAAAACATTTTCATCTTCTTCCCTGGACCCCCCCCCCCCCCCCAAACCACTCTATTTGAATAAGGAGACGCTTTGAAAGAAGAACTAAAACTCCATAATTCAACACGGTGAATCTCTGTACTTCCCTGAGTCGACCCAGAGAACCCCACAAACATAAAATCACTCACAAACGATTCAAATCAAGATGAAATGACAAAAGGGGTTCACTGGGTTTCAAATTCGTTTACGAAACAGACACATTAAACAACCGAGTTTGCCCATCAAAATCTATCCAAGCGTCGATGCGGTTCCCAACAAACGCAAACATAGATGAACCCCCTTCAATCTGAGAATGCCCTTGTATTTCCCATCGTCCGTTGTCTGGGGAGATTAGAAACTTTAGAAAGGTGAGTCTTCCAAATCTCAAGTGAAACTAGAGTTGTGAGCTTTAAAGAAAGTGAGAGATCTAGCAAGAAGAAGGCAAGCTTCGCCTTATTGTTCAAGATGAAGGCTCTCTATCTCTCTATATCATCTTTAAGTGATCTTTAAAATAAAGTGAGAGATCTAGGACTTGAGTTGTGAGCTTAATCTAGACCAAACAACTTATTTTTTTAAGATCGTATTTTTTTTTTATTTTTTTTTTTTAGATCTAAAGACCCTAGAGATAAATCTTTATTGTCACCCCAAACCTTCATACTTGCAAGGGTGAAACCTCACTTATACTTTATACAGAAGTGAGAGATTCGAGCTTAAACCTTTCTCTAATCCATATATTTGAGAGACACTAGTAGAGAAGCTTCTTTGAATGTTAGCATGTCTATACTCAACTTACCCTGTGTGGATTCTTAAATCCGTGAAATGGATTCATATGAGTAAGTGCCACTCGGTAATCTCACGCAAGTAGTAAGACTTGGTTTTGTTGCATTCTATGATTGTGTGATCATTGGCAAATAGATTAGGGTCATGGAACATGATCATAAGACCATGTGAATAAGAACCATGTCCAGATTTACTTGAGCGCTCTCTGCGAGGGGCTCTGCGAGAGGGCTGCATCTCGGCTGCGAGTCTGCGAGAGGGCTGCATCTCGACTTCCTTCAGATCAACTCTCCTTCAGACTGCATCTTCTACAGATCTGCTTCCTTCAGGCTGTATCTCCTTAAGATCTGTCGGCTCCAGATCTGTGTTTGAGACCTTCTTCAAATCTGCGAGAGGAGGGTAGCGAGGTCTGCTCTCTGCGAGAGGAGGGTTGCGAGGCTCTCTTCAGATCTGCGAGAGGAGGGTTGCGAGGCTCTGCGAAGAGGAAGGTGCACAGCTGCAAGAGGAGGGTTGTGAGGATATCTTCAGAGCTGCTCTCTGCGAAGAGGCTTCAGATCTGCTTCGAGAGACTCTGCGAGAGTTTCAGATCTACCGGCCACCGCCAGTCGCTATTCAGGCCTGGCTTGATCAGGACACAGTGGGTTATGACGGCTCCTCTAGCCGTCAATCCTCCCCCTTTGGGGGTAGGGAACCTACTGAAGCAGCTCCTAAGCCTACTTTCGCACAGATATTGGGGAAAATTCTAGTTGATGAGATTAAGGAAATACAGGTGGAAGCAACAAGATTTCGGAAAGAATGAGAGCCTGCCATTGGGATTACAGCGTCTGATGAGACACGTGGGGAAGCTTTCATGGAAAAACATGTGATAGTTCTAAAGTTTTCTAGTTACTGGCCTACGTTGGACGACATTCGAGCTTCGATTCACAAAACTTGGGGTATCCTACGAGATTTCTCGCTAGGATTACTTGATCAACGTCACGTTTTGGTACGTCTTTAATCGGAGGTTGAAGCAAAGAAAGTTTTATCGAGAGATTCCGTTTTGATTCGTGGAGTCTGCTTTAAAGCCTTCCGTTGGCACGATGGTTTCAGTCTGAGAGCGGATCGGATCTCGGTTCCTTTATGGGTAGAGTTGCCTAACTTGCCTTTGCATTTATTTCATCCTCCTCTTTTGAAAGCAATTGTGAACTCTTTTGGTGGTTTTTTGCGCATGGATGATCATACTCGATGTTTATCTCGCCCGGGTTCTGCTCGTGTTTGCGTGGAGATGTCTTTGGCGGATAAGCTACCTAATAGAATTTGGATAGACAGGGCTAACAATAGGGGCTTTTGGCAGAAAATTGAATACCCGGGGTTCAAATATTGTGATTATTGTTCATTGCTAGGGCATCAGGAGGAAACTTGCAGAAAAAAGTTAGGTCATAAGGGCAATGTGACAACCTTCAACTTGGTGAAAGAAGAGAAGACTGAGAAACAAAAGGTGGAAGCCAAAATTATCAAGCAACAATATGTTCCAGTGGCCAACAAAAATAAAGCGACAAAACCAGAAGTTGGCACGAGTGGCGCAAAGAATAATCAGGGTGAGGAAATCAAGGAGGGAGTTGAGGTTGAGCAGTCAGTGACCAACGATCAGGTGAAAGTAAGTTTGTCAAACAAATTCGAGTCACTAATGGAGAACATTGTCGAAGATGAGAATAACCAAATAGATAATCAGTTGGTTAGTAAGGAGAAGTTTCCTGCCAGTGACACGACTTCTCAAGAAACAACGGCCGAAGGCCTTCTCGAGGCGGGGTATACAGCTAGTGAGATTGAAAAAGCGATTGGGAAGCAAGGAGAAACAACTAAATATGACACCGCTATGCTCAACAGCTGTGCCCATAATGTGAGTGACATCAATGTTGCAGTGACAGAAGAAAATCAGGCAGCAGTTGTAGAAGACTTGGCAATAGACAAGAATGACAACGAATTGGTGGCAGAACATGGAAGTAAGTACCCAAATGAAATTGTGCCTAACTCAATCGATGATGATAAAGTAGGAGAAGTCAACAACATGTCGGCAGCCAATAGTTCAGGTGCAAAGAAAGACAACAGCTCCCAGGATGATGGTGTGCAATTTGGGCACCGCAGTGTGATACAACTCACCGAAGCAGAACTGAATAAAGCGAAAGGTTTCCTTCCTCTTCCTGAGATTGAATATGCGTTAACGATGATAAATGAATACGAAAAAGGGAATGTAGTTCCTTCTACATCGCGAGAAGCTATTGCAAGTCATGGCAAAGATGCAGTGAAGGCAAACTACAATTGGTTAAAAGATGTATGGGAAGAGGATAAGAACCGCACATGCAATAGATTGAGACATGAAATTTGTCAGGTTCCTGAAGAAGAGCATGAGCCAGACCTCTCCAGTGATGATGATGTGTTTACAGAACCGGCTGCAAAGACGTTCTCTAACACCCACACCAAAGATTTTTTACTCTGTCCCCGAAAATCCAATAGAACTAAGAAAGCAAACAAAATGTACAAAGGCTGAGTTGGTTTATAGTCTAGGTTTGTTTTGGTTAATCCTCTCTTGTGAGAGTTTGTTTCAGTATTTGCTTTTACTTTTGTTTCATTTGTATAAAGGTTTTGGGGTCCTTAAAACCCAGCTCGATTTCCAAAAAAAAAAAAGACCAGGTGATATCTAGTATCCCAATCACACGTCCGTATGTAAGGCTTGGTTGTGATTGCATCTCATTGGTAATCGCCAAGGTTTCATTAGACTCGCAGAGTGGAACACTTGGTTCATATCGATAAATCTCGCATAAACACGATGAATTGACTTTGCAAGGTTGTGAAACGTTGATTGAGCGTGTAGTTTTCTTTTAAACAAGCAATAGAAGCTTGTGGCTTTTTAGCCCTTTCAACCGAAAAAGTAACTGGTTTGGGCCAGTCAAATCTTGACTTAAGGGAATCTCGTTATATCTGTGTGTGGTATTGTCTATTCCCCTCTCTTTACATTACTTATGCATGTTTGTTTATCTTACTACTTATGATATCTCATCTTACATAATTTAAGTGTTACAAATCATAGTTTATTTTGCTTGATTTGTGCATCAATTTTTTTTATCTACTTTGCAAAAGTATTTTCTTAGATCGGATTTTAGATCCCAAGACTTCATACCATTTTTAAACGTTCTATTGGTGCTTAGGTTTAAGAGATTATTTTGAATACGGAGTAACAACAAAGTGTTCATATAGCCTCATTGTCTTTGCATTCTTTTACAAAAGATTTTTCAAAGATAAAAGATTTTTCAAAAGAGACTTTTCACCACTATTCCCCTCCAAAGTCTTACTCATCATATCTTAGGGTACTTTCATTTGGTATATGAGAAGATACATTTGCGCTTGCATAGCTTCCCCTTCATTTGAAAATGGATTTTTTGACAATGTCTCCCCACCCCCCCCCCCCCCCCCCCCCCCCCCACCCCCCAAAAAAAAAAAAAAAATTTTAAATAACCTAATCATAACTAGTGTTGACCCCTCGTTTTATTTAAAACGAAGTTTGTACCCCCAATTTCTAGTATTCAGTTGATTGAGTGTTAAAAAATAACGCTCAATACAATTTTCATCAATTTACTGTTCCAAATTTTTTAAAGAGACCAAATTACCCTAATGAAATTGAAAGGTCAAGATGTAAAGAAGGTGGAATCTTCATAAAAGCTAAGATTAAAACCTAAAATTAACCTTGAGATTCAAACACCCACCTCAACGTAAAGCTAACGGTGGAGATTTTAAAAAATAATAATAATCTTTTTTCTATCAACCGATGCCGTCATTCTCCACCTCTTCTTGTTCTTGCCATGCAATGGAGGAGTTACTCGTGTTGAGGTTTTGTTAGAAGAAGAGGGGTTTGTGGAGAAGATTGGAAGTGAGGCTCTTTTGCTTCCATTGGATTTGATTGGGAGAAGAGAAAAATAAGATATGTTGAAGAGGATATGGGTTTGGGTTCCACCATTTATGAATTTTAATAACTATCTACAATGGGAGCCTTAACATTTTAGCAATTCTAATGTCTTCCATCTCCATGCAGTTGTCAATGGGGTATCAACTCAGCAATAGATTTGTGACAGATAGAATCACAAGTCCAAGATTTGAACCCTGCCGGCGTCAGCATTTGGGGTAGGAGGGGTTAAGGGATAAAAAAAATTTTAATAAAATCTCCAAGCAATTTTTATTTGTTGAGCAATCTCGTGATTTTTGTGATAAAAACATTGAACATTCATGATAGAGTCTACACATGTGGGTTCGGTTGCCTCAGTGTCCACAAGAGATAGCGGAAGGGAAGTTGACATAACTCATAAGTAGCCGAGCTGAATCGGCAGCAACTGCTGATGAACCAACCTATCTATCTCATTCTCAAGTCTCACCCACAACTTTTCATCTCACTTTCCATCATCTTTACACACATCCTCTTCCTTCCACCTTCGCCGCTCTTTAACAACCAAACAACCAACTGAATTCACAAGTCAGAATTCAAATAACTGTCAAAAAAGTGTTCAAGGGAGAAGGGGGTCTGGGTCATGTTGTTGGCGAGTGACATTCGGCAAGGGGATGAAGCTTTCGGTGCAGTCGTCCTCGATCATGTTTTTGATGGTATGTGACTCGGTCTCTACCGCATCTTCTACCTCGAAGTCCTTCCCATCAGTGGCAGACCCGAGATTTTAGTCAAGGGGATGAAATGACAAATAATTATTAGTTGATAATAGTAGTTATTAGGGGACAAAGCCAATTTTTTTCCTCCCCGAGCTAATAATTATTAAAAAATATAATTATCAAAAATACATTGCATATATCAAATTGAATCGAGTGTAATCCAATTTTAAACAAAAATAAGGTCACAACATTGATAACCCTAGCAAAGCAAAAGAGCGTCATAACTAGAGTAAATAACTAAAATCACAAAAAATTAAGATAAGTATCTAAGTTGAAGCTAAAGAAAAATCTGAAATTTGCGAACGCGATTGTATCCTAATACAATTTTATAGAAAAATGGTTGTTTATGAGCCTCAAATTTTGTATGAGTTTGCTAATGCCTAATGACATATTTTTATTGAACTCTATAGTTATTATTTTTAGATTTTAATTTCAGATATATTTTTTGTTGGGAGTTTTATACCACTTGTGAACAAAAAATTCTAAATTTTAATGTTTGCAATTACATATAAAGTTGCATTGAAAATAAACAATTAGGGGCATGTCACAGTGAGAGAAATAATAATTTCAATATCCATAAAGAAATCATATGCTCCAAGAGGACCAAAAATAATTTTTTATTAAACTAAATAATTTTTATAATGTTTGCAAATAATAATAAAATATCATTCAAAATTTAAAAAAAAATTAGGAGCAAGTAACAATGGCAGAGAATAGTAATTGTCAATAGCCATAAAGAAATCTTATGCTCCAACAGGATCAAACTTGATTCGTTTAATAAAAATGATAAACTTCCAACCCTTGCGCCAACAGAAACATGTAGAAACAATCGAATGAACAATTTTCACATTGTTATTATACATTATATAATTAATTTTTTTATAAGGCTAGGTATATACTAAAAATGTTTTGAAAATTGGGGGCAGGGGGAGCTGCCATCTCTAGTTCCTTAGTAGGGTCGCCACAACCCCCATGCAAGCTCTTCAACACCACCTTCCTTGGCGTTGCAGAACCATCGAACAAAAGAAGAAAAAATGGAGAGATTTTTTTTACTGTAACCCTAGCTTTCTCTCTTTCGAGATTCCACCTTCTTTACATATTCACCTTTATTTTCATTTGCAGTAATTTTGTATAGAGCAAGCCAAAATCAAGATATGTCAACATTTTAAAGGGTTTTCTTAATAATCATTTTGGCTATTAATAATCCATTTCTTTGTATTTTACAATATGAAATAGCCCATGATGAAGGCATGTGGGAGGAGATCAAGTCGATATGAGATTTCGTAGGCCAAATCCACAACCCATTGTCGTAACTCCACTTTACATGCATGCCTTTTACAACTTCGAAATAATGCACACAAAACATATGCATCTGGCTCCAAAAGCTTGACAAGATGTATGTGATATTTTTTTATTATTTATAATATTAATCCACACATGATTAGAGTTGCTTCGAGATGTGCATTAACATCTTGAGGTTTTCTTCTTGTGATATAGATTCGAAGTGCACTAAACACATGAGGGGGAACTTGGACATGTAAAAATTGCCCAAATATTTGGACGACAGAACCTGACCATTTGGGTATGTCAAATATCTAATTAGATTATGGCGCATGAGTAAGGCTAGGCAATCAGGTTTTGTAGCCATGTTTTGTAACCAAGTTAATGTGGACATCCACATCACCATCCACATCACTAATTGATGTGGATGCCGAGGATAACCCACCCTGGGTGCGTAGTATAAGAGTTTTTCTCTTCTTCTTGAATGGGCCAATCTGTGTCATCAACCAATGGATTCTCTATGGACATCCACATCACTAACTGATGTGGATGCAGAGGATAACCCACCCTGGGTGCGTAGTATAAAAGCTTTTATCTTCTTCTTGAATAGGCCAATTTGTCCAACCACTGGAATCTCTGCTTCTTTTTTTTCAGCATCATCAAATTCATTGAAGCACCGCGAAAGTCGAGAAAATGGCTCGACAGACCACCATATGAAGAACAAATCAAAGGTGGTGATTTCTCCTCTCACCACCACCACGATCACCGAAGAAGAAACCATAGGAGGATAAGGAGGACGAGGATACGACTTCATCATAGATCTGTCAGATGAATGCTTGGCCATAGTATTCCAGTCCCTGAGATCTAGCGATTGGAAACGTTGCTCGCTAGTCTCTCGGTGGTAGTTGCTTGTAGAAGGACAAAGTCGACAACGATTGTTTCTCGATGCAAGGTCAGATCTACTGATGGAAGTTCCATCTCTGCTCACTCGGTTCGAATCGGTGTCGAAACTCGTTCTGAAATGCGAGATCGATCAATATTGGAGATGAAGCACTAATAATGATTTTCGTTTGTTGCCGAAACCTTACTCGACTAAAGCTCCGCGCTTGCCGTGAGTAAACCGATGCGGGGATGGCCGCATTTGCGAAGAACTATAAAATTTTGAGCACGTAAAGTGATGGCGCAAGTTCTTAGCCAATTCATTGTACCTTCAGTGTAAAGTGAAGTACTAAAGACAAATAACTTTATGCATATTCACTCAAGATCACCATGTGCATTGCACTGTGAATAGTTATTGTCAACTAAGACCTTTGTCTAGGGGTGGGCACGGGACGGGATGATGGGATGAGATATACTCATCCCTATCCCTATCCCATCCCGTTCATACGGGATCGGAATGGGATCAGCGTGTTAATCATATATAATTTATTTTGGGACGACAATTGTGATGGTTATGATTTGATCATAGCTAAGGGTCTAATTTAATGGATTCAAATCCAAGTTCCCACTTAAATTCGTTCACAAACACAACAAGATCAGCAAAACAAGTGACAATACTGTTTATTTGGAAAGTACCATTTATAGGTATTTCAGTCGAGATGCTTGAACAAGTATACACATTTTCTTTTGCTAAATAAAAAAAAGACACTAATTAAATCAGATTACATACATGCTACACAATACTATAGAAGGCATAGGTGTAACAGTTGACACTTATGCCTTTTACTTCACACATACTAAGAAAGCATTAGTATTATAAGGTTACTATATGGTATATCCTAATGATTGACACTTACCAAGAACTTTGCGCAATTCCACAATTCTAAAATAAATAATTAAATAAAAATATTAATAATTAATATTAATAAATTAGTTCGGGACGGGACGGGATTGGCGGGATTGAAAATCTTCATCCCATCCCATCCCATTCTAGATCGGGACGGGACGGGATCGGGATGAAATTATTCAATCCCATTAAGACCCGGAAAAATCGGGACGGAAACGGGATCGCGGGATGGGATGCCCACCCCTACCTTTTTCTTTTCAAGAGTACCAACTTCATTAATGAATAGTTATTGTCTAGAAACACAAACAATTGTGCGATGTTCTGATTTTACAAAACCTTGATTTGATTTTATAGCTCCTTTATCTTTTTTGGTTAAATGGACTACAAGCGAGAATCGAGGACACCCGTTGGTGATGTAGACGTACACCTCAACACGGCTACAAAACCTAATTGCAAACCTGATTTCTTAGCATTATTAGTGAAAAATATATCTAAAAGACCTTTAAAAAGATATAGCATACCTAAAAATGTAAGGAAATAAGCATGTCTACTCTCACTTCAAACACATTATTGTGGTTTGTGACAGTCCTGACAAAAAGAGATACACGGGCTATTAATTAAGAACACCGATATAAGCACACCATTTTTTCTAGATAATAATGATATGGCAAGTCAAATTTTTCTTGCATTATAAAAACATGATTAATTTACGGCAGGTTTCCTTCAAAATAAAATGGGTTTTAGATAAATATTTGAGTGAAACAAGACATAATAATATATATCATATCTAGTTTGATAAGAAAATACATTGGTAATTGCATATTTATGTTCACTCGTATTCATTTGCCCAAGACCCATTAAGGCTTTAAGCCAAAAATAATAATAATAATAATAATAATAATAATAATAATAATAATAATAAAATAAAATTGAAGTATGATCTTTCTGCATAGTCTTGCTAGATGTAAATTCTTTTATATACAAGAATTTATCTTAGTAATGAAACCAAACATGTACTCATACATACATTCTTTTATATACTAAAATTAATCCTAAAAAATAATTAAAAAATAAATGATATGGGCATTTTATTTTCTTATGGAGTAGAGGAAACATCTCTACAAAATGAGGCAGATGACCATGTCCTAAAATTTCTTGTGTTTTCATATCATATTCAAGTCTAAAAACCTCAATTTTAGCCTTTTTTCCAATGCAAATTTTGCTTTCTTTATCATCAACCAAGCAAATCAAACCACTAACATATAAAAACCCAACAACTTTATTCCCAAAATACTTTCAACAACACTTCATAACTACCTTCCAATCAACCCCCGGCAGTTCTTCCTCCGACCTATAAATTAACAAGAATAAAACACAAAGTTTGCTTTTAACATTTTCTTGGCGGAGTTTCGGTGTAGATTCTCTTGCTTCCCAAAGTTCAATTTTGCACCGAAATCTCATCGTTATGCACATGAAGAGGATTTTGTGTGTTGTTCTCTTAGTCGCTGCCTCCATGAGTATTGCATTGGCAGCCGGGGTTGGAAAAGAAGCAGCTGCGGCTGCAGCACCTGCTGTAGATGCTGTAACCGATGCACTTTCACCTGCAGGAAGCAGTGCTGATGCACCAGCACCAGCGCCCGGGGCAGCCAAAGGCAGTGCCACACTTGCCACCCCCGGTGTTTCTTTCATTATTGCTTCACTCATGACTTCCTTTGCATTCTACTTGCAATAAGATAGGTTCAGTCATGGAATAGAAAAGGAAATGGTTACAATAGGATAGAGAAAGAAAGTAGTGCTGAAATTTGGTAAAAAAAGTTTTTTCAAATTTTTTTTTTCCAAGTACAGTTTAATCAAATAAAGTTGATACAGTATAACACAACTTTTTTTGTGTGTGCAATTAATACTATACTTTAGCAAAGAAAGTTTGTTGACTTTAAAAAAAAAGAAATTGGTATATAACTTTTCTTGATCAGTATAACAAGGGAAACTTTGATAAATTGTCCCTAATATATTATTTAAACAACTTCAGTAAATCAACTCTAGTTTGTAGAAAAAATTTCCATCAAAAAATACATTGTGGTATGCTGGGAGTTAGACAATTCAATCCTAAAGTATCTTGGTCTACCACTTATCAGAACTTGAAGAAAACTAGATGGCTTCTCTGTCATCGTCCGAAGAAGATCCAAACCCGTCTTAGTTGGTGGAAAGCTTGTCTCAAAGCAGGATATGAACTACTCTTATGAAATCAATTATTACTTCTATCCCCATAAACGTCATGCAAGCTTTCTTAGTACCTAAGGAGATTTGTGATCAAATTGAAAAGAACTTAGACACGTTTGGTGAAAGGATACGGACACTACCAGGCCTTGCTACACAGCTAATTAAATGGATTGATGTTTTCAAGCCTAAGAGAATGGAAACGGGTTCTAAATATGATAGATTCGGATTAATAAAATATATGAAGGCCGGGGTGTATTTAATTAAGGATTTTAATGGATTGTGAAGGATTTTAAAACTCATGAATTTTAAATGATTTCAATGGATTTTAAATGATTCTTATGGATTCTTATGAATTTGTTATTAATCATAGGAAGCCATGAAAGAACACCGCTTACTGAAATCATTGCTTGGGACATGCCCTGCTAAAATCGGTTCATCACCCAATTCATCCCATTTTCATTAGATTTCTACGACTTTTGGATGAGATCCATCTCTAGAATGAAAAACATGGACTTTTGCATCAACCTCTACCCAACTACACCCAATCTCTTTTTTATACCTTACTAGACATTATTGCTCTGACCTTAGCAACATTTTTTCACATCCCTTTGACAGCATAAATATTTGATAGTAATATATAAATCAATTTCATTTGGGGTTCAAGCTCGAAGAGTTCCCTTACAACTCTTTCTCTCATTTCCACATTTCCATGCTTGCAACTCATCCAACTTTGTCCCAATTTTCATTACAAGATAATGAATATCCTTGTAATCGTTTTTCTTTCTAATATGAATGTTAGCAATCCGATGGATTTGGAGCAAAAAACGATACGAAATTTTCTCGAAAAGCTTTCATACTTCATTATTGCAGTAATGCTTAGGGTGCTAGAGTATGAAAATTCTTTATCATCGAAACCAAAAACCTAAGAAGTTAATTGAAGACAATAACATTAACAGTGAGAATCAACCAAAGTGCTGCAAATGGAAAGTGTTGATCCATGACCCAATTTCACAATATGGGAATGAATTGAATGACAATATTCTTCATAGTGGTATTTACATCATAACCAGAAATCAATGTGTTAATAGAAATAATATTTTTGTGAGGTATTTCATCAAACAAATGACATGCTTTAACTACACCATAGCAAAAGAACACGAACAAAATATGAAAAGGGCATTAAAAATCACAAATTTGAAAGTCTCATTGAAATGTTAAATGTTATGTATTCTGCAGTAGTAGTTGTATGCCTGTATAGATGTTAATGAGTTCGACTGTGACGGGGACGCATAGTAGAAATAGCGGGCACACTAGCTGTTTAGATATTCAATTGTAGTATTTGTTCCTCTTTTCACCTTTAATCGAAAGAGTACATGTATGCAAAAATAAAATTTTACTCCTTCCCTTCCTAGTCTTCTTCCTTGCTTGGTAACTTTTGTTTGCAATCAATTCAAAGCTATTGGGCAGTGACATTAGGTTTAGTCGGAGGGATAGATTCATAAAAAGCGAATGATGGATTCAATTGAGATTGAGATGGGGGAGTTTGTTGATATTCGTCATAAAGAACAAAAACCCTAGAAGAAGAGAGAGAGAGATAGATAGAGGAAGGGGAGATAGAAAAAGGGGGATTGAAATAGTACAAATCTGTTGAAATATGAGAGAGAAGGTTGAATTTGAAATGACTCTTGTTATTTAGGTGGAGGTATTCAATTCGAGATTTGAATGAACTCTAAAGAATTTCAAATCTTGTGGATTTTAAAAGGTTTCAAATAATTTTACAAAATCCACTGGATTTTGATGGATTTTAAATGATTGGATTTTGTAGATTTTATAAAGGTTTGTTATGGATTTCTATGAATTCTTATAGATTCAATGGATTTTTATAAATGTGTTATTAGTCATAGGAAACAATGAAAGAACGTCACCTACATTGTTATCCATGCCAACACAAATCATAAAACATCTCTCAAAACATCAATTAAACAATTGCTTGTATGTTACGAGAATTTTACTTCAAATTTAAAAAAAAAAATCAAATACATTGAAGATGGTCCAAAAATAATACAAATAACTATTTTACTTCAAATTGTTATCCCCGCCACCGCCACTTATCCTCCCTTCTTCTTCTTCTTCTTCTTCTTCTTCTTCTTCTTCAATCACCACCACCACCACGCTACTGTCACCTCTCCTCCTCCTTCCCTTCTTCTTCTTCTTCTTCTTTTTCAATCACCTCCGCCACCTCTCATCCCACCTCCACCCATTTTCATCTTCTTATTCTCAACATCTTCCCCCTCACCTCTTCTTCTTCTCTGTTCTTTTCTTTTTTTCTTCTTCTTCTCTTCCTCCTCCACTTTTTTTCTCTCTGTTTTTTTCTTTTTCTCGTATCTTTTTTCTTCTTCTTCTTCTTTTTGCCCCCTTGCGAAGGTTCTGACAAGTGGGGAACCTCCACTCACAGGAACCTCCGCAAGAGCAAAGAAGAAAAAAAAAGGGAAAAGAAGAAGAGAGGAGAAAAAAATAGAAGAAGAAGAAAAACAAAGAGAAAAGTAGAAAAAGAAATCAAAAGGGAAAAAAAAAAACAAAGATGAAGAGAGGACAAGAAGAAGAGAAAATAAAAGGAAGAGAATGAGAATAATAATAATAATAATAATAATAATAATAATAACAAATAAGAAGAACAAGAACAAAAGAGAAGAGGAAGTGCGAGTGGTGGTGCAGCCAGCGGTGGTAGGGCATGGTGGTGTGGACGAAAGTTGTGGGGCGAGGTGGTACTGCTCCTAAGAAGAGAGAAGATAATGGAAGGTGGTAGTGTTCTTCAGCAGATCACAAAAAAATGGGATGGTGACGACCTTCAGCGGAAATGGTGGTTTTATTTAACAATAGTCAATACAAATCCGTTGAAATATGAGGAGAAGAGGTTGGATTTGGAATAATTCTTGTTATATATATTTTTCACTCACAAATCCTTCAAAATCCACAACTTTAACAAATCCATTAAAATCCACTATTTCTTGAATACCCCCCGATTTTGGTGGTTTTTAAAAAGCATGAATTGAATACCCCCTGATTTTGATAGATTTTAAAACAATCATTTAAAATTGGTATTTGAATACCCCTAGATTTACATGTATTATTTAAAATCCTTAATTGAATACCCCTAAATTTTAATGGATTTTAAAATCCTTCACAATCCATTAAAATTCGTAATTGAATACCACCCCCTTATACTTTTTACTCACAAATCCTTTAAAATCCACAACTTGAACAAATCCACCATTTTTTTAATACCCCATGATTTTGGTGGACTTTTGAAAAGCATGAATTGAATACCTTTTGATTTTGATGGATTTTAAAACAATTCTTTTAAATCCATATTAAATACCCCTCGATTTAGATGGATTCCTTCGAATACTTAGCGGGTATTTGAAGGATTTTAAATCTAGTGGATTTAAAAAGATTTCAAAGAATTTTACAAAATTCACTGGATTTTGTAGATTTCATCAACATCTGCACTCTAATCAAAAGGGAAAAGCCCCATTTACATAAGTAGGTTGAAGAACCATATTATCCTAGACACACAGTAATCCTTCACGGATGCCAGTTGATGACACAAAATCTCAATTGAACAAACATCTCCTCTTAACTATTTTGGGTTTCTTGAACGAGCGAAACCTCAAGCCTGACTTATGACTTATGACATATTTGATGCTAGTTTCTTGAATGAATGAAACCTCTCCCCTAACATATGTTTTATAGATGATATATTGTTGTATATTTGGTCAGATACTTGGAATACAATTAAGCTGTATCTGTAAAGAAAATTTTGAAGAATTGTTATATTTGATTTGTTGATCGAATACAAGCTTATATAAGTTAACTTCTACTTAACATTGTGGAAACATGAAACTTAAAACTTGTTATACAAAATAGAGTCTTATTCGAACTTTCCTACTCTAATTTTCTTATTCTTGTACATATTCTGACTTTTCTTCTTGTAAAGGTGAATAAATCTTGGACTTGGGCTTAGTTGTGTTGAGTGCAAACCCTATATATTCTAACACTCCCATGCAAGCTGGGCATGTAGACGTAGATGAAATGTGCAGCTTGGAGGAAACTTTGAAGTCCAATTTGGGGAAAATGAGTGAATGTGAAATCAAGTCTATCAAGTGAAGCTGGTAATGGTTTGATTTGAGTCAGCATGACTACCGCATTCTGATAATTCTAGTATGAATCATGACTATCCAGTGAAGTGGCTAATGGTTCGACTTGAGTCTGCATGACTGTCAAATTCTGATAATTCAGTTAACGGCTAATGGTTTTACTCGAGTCAGCATGACTTTCCAATTCTGATAATTCTGGTATGAAGAAATCATGACTGTCGAGTGAGCGGCTAATGGTTCGACTCGAGTCAACATGACTCTCCCTTAGCGCAATGGCTAAAAAAATTGCTCAGCACAAATATTGGTATTGTTCAACATTGGTGATGGTATTGTTCATCATTCACGCTGTATTGCTCAACAACGGTGATGGTATTGCATAGCACCAATGCTAGTATTTTTTTAGTTGTGGTGGTACTGACTAGCAGACTGGGGTGTCAATAGTGTGAAGTTTAAAATCAGATTATTTCCCTCATTTTTCTTCCTTGTTTTCGCTTCGTCTCTGCAATCGTTGCTTCTTCTCTATTGTTGTGTGAGAAAGAAATTGAGAGGACGAAGGGAGAGCGGAAAGGCGATGGAATGACGGATGGACAGTGGTATGTCTGATGGTTGTGTGTGATCGTTGAGATTTTGTTTGAAGATACTCAGTGTACTTGATTTGGTGGTTCTTGATGTAATAAAGAGGTGTTTCAAGGTATAGAGATTGCCTTGTTGGATCTATAAGTGGTTTGTGATGTTTCGTGAGCGCAGGATGGATGATGTATTAGTATTGTGTTGTGATGTAGAGAGTGTGGCGAGTGAGGACGATGACTCAACACTCAAATACTTAACAGAGACATCTCTCTCACGCAATCTAACTCCGTTCATGCGTTGACCTGACTTGTGTGGCCATGATCGAAGAAGAGATAGAGATGGCGAGATGGGGGTCGAGGGATACATGAGTGACAAGAACTAAAGAGATTGATGTAGAGATGTATGTCGATTGATGGAAGTAAGAAGGTCGTCGGTTGGTGGCGACGAGAGTGATATGTAAACGAGAGAAAAAAGAAGGTGTTGGTGTTTTGTTGTGCGCGTGATGGCAGAGTGATGGCTGCTAGGAAGCATAGCAAACGAGATGGAGGATGATGAATTTGTGGTCGTTGTCGCGTGTGATGGCGATGAAGGGATGTGGTTGGAGGATGTTTATAGTGAGGTCTGATTGGGATGTAGGGCTTGTGCGACCGTGTAGTTGTTGAGGTGTTTGTGAACGAAACAGAGAAGAATATGTTTGATGTAGGGTTGGGCAAGTACGGGTAACCGGCCCAAAATGTAAAAACCAAAAACCGGCCCGAAAAATTCGGGCATGTGTTTATGAGACCCGAAACCGGACCGGATTGACCAGTTAACCAAAATACGGACCGGTTTCGGGCCGGTCTCGGTCCTAAGAGCAACATTCAAAATGGCCTGTTGATATTGAAATCAAGATCTGATATTGAAATCCTCACAGCCTGTTGATATTGAAATCAAGATCTGATCAAAATCAAGATCAAAATCAAAATCAAAATCACAATCACAATCACAATCACAATCACAATCACAATCACAATCACAATCACAATCACAATCTGATCAAGATCAAGATCAAAATCAAAATCTGATCAAGATCTGATCAAAATCAAGATCTGGTCAAAATCAAAATCAAGATCAAAATCAAAATCGGGGAAGGGATGGGATCTGATTGGCCTCCGCCTCCGCTGTGAGAAGAGAATAGGCGTCTGCGGCACCGACCCAATCGGTCCGGTTGTCGGTTCGGTTCGGGTTTTCGGTCCTAAATGCCCACCCCTAGTTTGATGTATGAGTTTTGTTGAAGCTATGATTTCTTTCTCTCTTGGCTGCATGATGGTGAGAGTTGTTGCATTGAGCTCTTTATGATTCCCTTCCTCGCCTCTTATGTCTACAGTTAAAGTGTGTAGTCGTCGGAGGCAGGGAAAAGCTTGAGTCCTTCGAGTCTTACTTGTACGTTAGCGAGATCTCAAGATCACCGCTCTGATACCATGTAAGGAAAATATTTGGAGAATTACATTATTGTTATATTTGATTCGTTGATCGAACACAAGCTTATATAAGCTAACTTCTACCTAACCTTGTGGAAATAGGAAACTTAAAACTTTCTATACAAAATAAAGTCTTATTCTGACTTTCCTATTCTGACTATACTTCTTTAACTATTCTAACTTTCCTATTCTTTTACATATTCTAATTTTCCTTCTTGTGGAGGTGAATCAATCTTGAACTTGGGGTTGGTTGTGTTGAGTGCAAGCCCTATATATTCTAGCAGTATCTGTCATTATATTCATCTAATTAGGTCGTGTTGTTGCAGTTTAGACATTGTTAGATGTGATGCCACAATCAATTACATGTTGATATATGGTGACTTTGATACTCTAACAATGATGGGATAGACATTGAGGATTCTAACGACACAATCATCACAAGATGTAACTGCAAGTGATTGTTGGATTCAAACTAGGGAGTGCTTAGTTGGTTTGATTTCAAAGGTCTTGTGTTTGATAACATCACTATTGTCGATTCGCATCGAGGACTTGGACTTCAAAATCGTGATGTGTTAGAATATGTAGGGTTTGCACTAAACACATCCAAGCCAAGTCCAAGATTGATTCACCTCTAGAAGAAGGAAAGTCAAAATATGTACAAGAATAGGAAAGTCAGAATAGCTAAAGAAGTAAATTCAAAATAAGACTCTATTTTGTATAACAAATTTTAAGTTTCATGTTTTCACAAGGTTAGGTAGAAGTTAGCTTATATAAGCTTGTATTCAGTTAAGGAAAAACAATGATAATAGAATTCTCCAATTATTTTTTTACATGACGGAGGTAACAATCATTTCATCTACATTTTGTTATAAATAAGTTGAGTCTGCTAGCTTTCAATACTGATTTGAATGTCTTATATTATGCAGTACGAGATACTACGATCCTTCATGGTGGGGTAGGACAGAACCAATATATGTGACGACTTGTCCACGATATTCAAGTTCAAAACCAGGTTTTATTTCTAACATAACAACAGACTCCAAAAATGGAGTTTTCTTATCAGGATCTGAAGGAGGTCTTTTACGCAACTTGAAATTCATCAACACAAATCTTAAATTGTTGAAAATATGGCTTTTTAAAATAAAAGAAAATGGGTGTGAACCTGGTTTTGATATCTGGATCTCTCTCTAATTTTAGTCTCACATCTTCTATACAACTCATTGTGGAAGAGTTTATAAGGAGATTGTTAGGACTTGGGTTTGGACCCCTTGGGGGTACCACACTTTTGTGAGGAGGGAGGAGATAGTCTCTCGCGCCCGCCGCCGTCGTCGTCCGTCGGGTCGGGTCAATTAGAGAACAACCCATTCTTTTTTATAAAAATTTATTTAAATGAAAATAAATTTTGAATTGCTGCAGAGAGACTGAGTCAGATGCATTTAGACAGGTTTTTGCATTTGTTGTCCTCTCACACACGTTACGCCGCAATTAATTCCCACATGTTTTCCACGTTTTTTTGTCCATGCATCTAGACGGGATTTTGTCCATGTATCTAGACATCTTCCTAAATCCCACACGTTTTTTTTTAATTGAGTTATCCACGCGATGTATCTAGTCGTGTTTTCGTATTTCAACGAATGTGTTTTCTCCCTATAAATACAAACACAATTCAGAGTTTAGAGATACAAGAAACAAGAAAAACCAAAAAACGTTTTACAAGCAAGAGAAGAGTTTTTGCAAACAAGAGCTTTAGAGTTTTTTCAATCAGAAAAGAGTCTTTTCTTGTTGTTGATTTATATACATTATATTGGTGATTCCGAGCAAACAAGAGATTAAGGGTGGATAGTATTTCGTTCATCAACAGTGCATTTGTTTGAACGAGACAGATAAGATTATGGGTTGTTTTTATCCTGGGGACGACGGGGCTACAAGACTGTTTGCACACTTTTGGTCAGAGCCGCGAAACGTCTTAAAGAGAGCAACCTAGTCCGCGACTCAACCCAAGAATAATTGATAACCTCGTTCCTATCTTTTAATTTGAATTACAGCATTAATTTACAACAATTTTAAGACGGGTTCTATTTCTACCATGACTACAATTACTGAACTTGCTGCAAAAGACCTTAACACGCTCTTCCGCTTTGAGGGCCAACATTTTAAAAGATGGAGACAAAAGATGTTTTTCCTAACAACACAAAAGGTTGCATATATTTGTAATACTGAAAAACCTGTATTGCCTGCTGAACCTGATGAAACCCACACTAAATAATTAGATCGTTGGATTGAAGATGATTTTTGTGTAAGAATTTTATCTTGAATGGTCTTTCTGGTGATCTTTATGATTATTATTGTTCTGAAAAAACCGCTAAGGATATTTGGGAAGCCCTTGGGAAAAAATATGACACTGAGGAGGCTGGCACAAAGAAATATGTTGTTAGTCGTTATCTGAAATTCCAAATGACTAATGATAAGTCTGTGGAAACTCAATCACACGAGCTTCAAAAAACTGCTCATGAAATTATATCTGAGGGGATTATCCTAGATGAACAATTTCAAGTAGCTGTTGTGATAGACAAATTGCCCTCTAGCTAGAAAGATTTTAAGAATGTCCTTAGGCATAAAACCAAAGAGTTTTCCCTAGAAAGCCTGATTACCCGACTTCGAATTGAGGAGGAAGCCCGAAAACAAGATCAGAAAGATGAAGTTATGATTATTTCAAATCCGAAGAAATCTACTCCTGTGGCTCTGAAACCCAATGGAAAGACTATGAAAAATCAGAGTCACAATAAAAATCGAAACCAGAACAACCAGAACCGCAACCAAAAGAATCAGAATCCTCCACAAAATCAGAATGGACGAAAACACCCCTCAAGGACTGAATCAACATAGTTCCTATGCTACACCTGTGGTAGGCCAAGGCATATGGCCAGGAACTGCCGGAACGGATCTCGTCCTGCACCTCAGGCGAACCTAATCGAAGACCAACTTATTGCCATGATCTCTGAGATCAACTTTGTTGGTGGATCCGAGGGATGGTGGGTTGACACTGGTGCTTCTCGACATGTCTGCTATGATCGAGAAATGTTCAAGTCCTATTCTGAAGCTGAGGACAAGAAAGTGTTGTTGGGTGATTCCCACTCCACTATCGTTGCTGGAACTGGAGTAGTAGAACTGAAGGATGTTCTGCATACTCCAGAGATGAGGAAGAACTTAGTCTCTGGTTACCTTCTTAACAAGGCTGGGTTTACTCAAATAATAGGGGCTGATTTATATACTATCACAAAGAATAATGTATTTGTGGGGAAAGGGTATGCTACTGATGGAATGTTTAAGTTAAATGTTGATGCGAATAAAATTTCTAATTCTGCTTACATGTTGTGTACTTTTAATATTTGGCATGCTAGACTCTGTCATGTTAATAAGCGTATTATTAAAAACATGAGTAACTTAGGACTAATTCCAAAATTGTCCTTAAATGATTTTGAAAAGTGCAACTATTGTAGCCAAGCTAAGATAACCAAAACACCACATAAATCTGTTGTTAGAGAATCTGAACCCTTAGATTTGATACACTCAGATATATGTGAACTTGATGGTGTTTTGACTAGAAATGGAAAACGTTATTTTATTACGTTTATTGATGATTGCTCTGATTATACCTTCGTCTACTTAATGAAAAATAAAAGTGAAGCCTTTGACATGTTTAAATTATTTTTAACCGAAGTTGAAAATCAATATAATAGAAAGATAAAGAGACTTAGGAGTGATAGAGGCACTGAATACGACAGCAGTACTTTCATAGAGTTTTATAATTCTCAAGGAATTATTCATGAAAAACTGCATCATATTCTCCTGAGATGAATGGCAAAGTTGAAAGGAAAAATAGAACTTTTACTGAGTTAGTAATTGTCATTCTACTTAACTCCGGTGCTGCATCGCACTGGCGGGGAGAAATTATTTTGACGGTCTGTTACGTGCTAAATAGAGTCCCCAAATCGAAAAGTAAAACCTCTCCTTATGAGATTTTGAAAAATAGACAACCAAACTTGTCATAGTTGAAAACTTGGGGTTGTTTAGCTTATGTTAGAATTCCTAATCCTAAAAGGAATAAGCTTGCCAGTAGGGCATTTGAATGTGTATTCATAGGATATGCCATTAACAGCAAAGCTTATAGATTCTATAATCTTAAAGATCACGTTATTATAGAATCAAACGACGTTGACTTCTATGAAGATAAATTTCCTTTTATTTTGAGGAATAGTGGGGGTACATCCTCAAATAACGTGCCTTTGATCAGGATGGATGAAACTGATAAAGCCACGGAATCTGAGCCTAGTAGAAGTAATCGGAAACGAACTTCTAAAAACTTTGGCCTCGATTAATATGTCTTTTCAGTCGAGGAGGATCCCCTTAGCTTTCAAGAAGCCTTATCCTCTATAGATGCCAATTTTTGGGAAGAGGCTATTGATGATGAAATGTACTCTCTTGAGTCTAATAGAACCTGGCATTTAGTTGATTTTCCACCAAGTTGCAAGACAATAGGATGTAAATGGGTATTTAAGAAGAAATTGAAACCCGATGGTAATGTTGAAAAGTTTAAGGCTCGTCTCGTAGCCAAAGGGTTTAGACAGAGAGAAAATGTTGACTTTTTTGACACATATTCTCCTGTTACCAGAGTTACATCTATTCGAGTGTTAAATTCTCTTGCTGCAATACATAACCTAGTATTGCACCAAATGGACGTTAAGACTGTGTTTCTTAATGGTGATTTGGAAGAAGAAATTTACATGGACCAACCTGAAGGTTTTGTTATTCCGGGGCAAGAACATAAAATTTGCAAACTTGATAAATCACTTTACGGTTTGAAACAAGCTCCAAAGCAATGGCATGAAAAATTTGATAATCTTGTTATCGCACATGACTTTAAAGTGAACGAAAGTGACAAATGCATTTACTATAAAGCTGAAAATGGCATTTGGACTATTATATGTCTATATGTGGATGACTTGCTTATCTTTGGTTCTAATATCCATGCCGTGAATAAAGTGAAAGCTTTATTGTGTGCGAACTTTGATATGAAAGACCTTGGAGAAGCCAGTGTAATCATTGGTATCAAGATTACTAGGTCTGAAAAGGGAATTTCCTTGGATCAATCATTGGTATCAAGATTACTATATAGAGAAGATCCTAAATAAATATAATTACTCTGACTGTAAACCTGCATGTACTCCTTATGATCCTAGTGTAAAGTTGTTCAAGAACACCGATAACGGTGTTAGACAATCTGAGTATGCGAGCATCATTGGTAGTCTTAGATATGTTATCGATTGCACTAGACCCAACATAGCTTATGCCGTGGGATTACTATGCCGATTTACCAGTAGACCTAGTATACAGCATTGGCATGCAATTGAAAGGGTTATGAGGTATCTGAAGAAGACTAAGAACCTCGGATTACATTATCAGAAGTTTCCCGCTGTCCTTGAAGGATATAGCGATGCTGATTGGAACACCCTTTCAGATGACTCCAAAGCCACCAGTGGCTATATTTTCAGTATAGCTGGTGGAGCTGTTTCTTGGAAATCAAAGAAACAGACCATTCTGGCACAGCTCACGATGGAGTCAGAGATGATAGCACTAGCCACGGCTAGTCAAGAAGCAGGATGGCTAAGAAACCTGCTAGCAGAGATCCCTTTATGGGAAAGATCGATTCCAGCTGTCTTGATCCATTGCGATAGTACCGCGGCTATTGCAAAAATACAAAACCGTTATTATAACGGCAAGAGACGACAAATACGTCGTAAGCACAGTATAGTTAGAGAGTTTTTGTCTACTGGTGCTGTGAGAGTGGATCATGTACGAACTGATGCGAATTTGGCTGATCCTTTGACGAAAGGATTAGCTAGAGAGAAGGTTTTAAAAACCTTGAAAGGAATGGGACTAATGCCCTTAGACTAATGAGTTATTCATGACGGTAACCTAACCTATAGACTGGAGATCCTAAGAAATAGGTTCAATGGGTAATAACAAGTCGTGAATGATATGAAGTGAATCATGCTGACAGAATAACAATTTCATTCCTAGATTAAAGCATGAGTTCTTAAAGCAATAGTAGGATGAGTTAAAAACTCTTAATGAGATCTATACTCTATGTGGAGTTGAGTATCTAGCTACAGGAGTACTCTTGATAGACTCACCTAAGTGATTGTGGAAGTTTGGCCGCTTCCTATGGAATTTGTGGGCAAAATTCCTAGAGCCTTCACTATACTGGGATATACGTGCATGGCCGTAAGGCACGGGCTTTTTAGACTTCACCCTGGTAAGGTTGTGCGTGTAACGTTAGAGATAGAGTTCAAAACTACGAGTTACTCTAGTATAATCTAAAGCATGAACACTACGCAAGAGTTCAAGTAGAAAGACACTTTTGTTTATGCACAATCTTATATTTTTTAGATTGCTCGATGAAAATTGTTTTTAAAAATCCAAGTGGGGGATTGTTGAAAATATGGCTTTTTAAAATAAAAGAAAATGGGTGTGAACCTGGGTTTGATCCCTGGATCTCTCTCTAATTTTAGTCTCACATCTTCTATACAACTCATTGTGGAAGAGTTTATAAGGAGATTGTTAGGACTTAGGTTTGGACCCCTTGAGGGTACCACACTTTTGTGAGGAGGGGTGAAATAGACTCTCGCGCCGTCCGGTCGGTCAGTCGGGTCAGGTCGTTTAGAGAGCAACCCATTCTTTTTGACAAAAATTTATTTAAATGAAAATAAATTTTGAATTGCTGCAGAGAGACTGAGTCAGATGCATCTAGACGGGTTCTGTATCGGCTATCTTGTCTCACACGTTTGCCATGAGTTGCGCCGGGATTTTTTTCTCCACATTTTCCACGTTTTTGAATTGCGTTCTCCACGCGATTTTTGTCAATGTATCTAGCCTGTTTTTTGTATTTCAACAGTACGGTTTTCTCCCTATAAATACAATACAAACTCAGAGTTTAGATACACAAGAAGAGAAAACAAAGCATTTTGCAAACAAGAGTTTTTCTTTTGCAATCAGAGAGAACAAAACCTTTTCTTTTTGCAATCAATTTTTTGTTTAATATTTCAATCAAAGAAGAGTTTTCTTGTTGTTAATTTATATACATTGTATTGGTGATTCCGAGCAAACAAGAGATTATACTGACGGGTTGGTTGATTATAGGCCAGGATGTCAAGGCCTTGTTAATCATAGCATGGCAGGTATTATTACGGAGCACATTGAAGGCCGAGAGATTGAAAATGTGATAACCACTTGAGAGGATGGGATAATCCTCTTGACTTCAATCCCTCTACTGTAAATGATATCTCTCTCCTAAGTTTTCATTCGGGTCTCAAACAATACCAGCAGTAGATAGATGGTGAAATGGATTTGGGGAACATATTCTTCCTCAATTGATTTTCTGTACAGAAGAATAAAAAGACAATAGTACTACTATTTTCAGGATAAAAAATGAGTGGGGAAGTTATGATTGGTGGACTGCCATGTATTTAGATTCCTTCCATTGTTTAGCCAGTTGAGTGGAAGCAAGAATTGATGTGAGAATGGAAATGCTGGGCTCCAATGAACTTTCTTTCGGCTCTGCACTTCAGTTATTTCTGGTAACTTGGAAACAAATTTACTTGGGCACTAAGCTGAGAAATAATGGGGTGGAAAGAGCATAGGTGTGGGAAGGGAAATACAGAGGCATTCTTGAAATTTTCTTTTAGCAGTTCAATTTGTTTAGGCCAAATTAAATTATTTACGTTTGTTTTGCATGTAACTTGAACTGATTATTTCATGAAGCTCTTCAGGACTCTGCTTTATTGTGTATTTATATCTTGCTAATTATCATACAAAGCTCCAATTTTCAAAAGCTACTGGCTCTCCCTGATTTCTTCACATTAAATCTTCGTAGTGACCATTGGTCCTGTCAGCCAATATATGGCTTGGTATTAAGGAGACAGCTTGACAAGGTATTCTGTGCAAAACCACCTTCATATGGTTTCTACATTCCTCGTGAAAACCCTTACCATTTGATGATCTAAGGGTTATTTTCATTTCCCCCTATAATACATTCCTTATTTAACTTTGACTGTCTTCAATTATTATTCATATTGCACTTTTCCCCTAAGACTATCAGTCAACTTGCCTTGACCGTCTGTTTTCAAAGCAGATTATGAAAATACTCCTGAGAAATCAAAGGCTGAGTTTAAATATTTCTTATCACGAACATCTCATCTCGAGGAAAATTCCAAGTCTAAATCGCATTCATATCTCGAAGAAATCTAAATGTTGATTTTTAAAAAATCTTGCATCTTAAACAACTCATCTCGAGGAAAATCTAACAGTCCAAATTTAATCGTACACACATCTCTAGATAAATCTAATGGTCCAAATTTGGACCGTTAGATTTTCCTCAAGATGAGTTGTTTAAGTTGCAAGATTTTTTTAAATCAACTATTAGATTTTTCTCGAGATGCAGTTACGATTTTAGTAGGGCCTTAGGATTTTCCTCGAGATGAGATGTTCGAGATATGAAATATTCAATCTCAGCCTTTGATTTCTCAGGGGTATTTTCATAATCTGCTTTGAAAACAGACGGTCAAGGCACATTGACTGCTAATTTTAGGGGAAAGTGCAATACAAATAATAATTTGGGGCAAAACTGAACAAGGCATGTATTATAGGGGGAAAATGCAAATAACCCATGATCTAATGTAGTCAGTGCCCGTTGGAGGCATTTGCGAACAACTGTGGATGAACTAATTCGGTGGAGAAAGTGTTAAACAACAAGCTATTATGAATATGGAAAAGATCGTGTTAAACCTCACAATGTCAGATCCATACTGCATCCACATATCTAGCTATTATGCATGATAGTAAACGATAAGATAACTGAGAAACCAATACATAAAATCTTATGGCCATCACTTTACATGCATAACTCTGTATTTGCTTAAAAAGCAGGATGTCAGTGGTGCATGGTGTATTCAAATAATTTGAACTGTCTACTCTGCATAACCTGTATTATGCTTCTTTGAATGTTCATAACTCTGTATTACTGTCACTTTACATAACTCTGTATTATGCTTCTTTGAATGTTCATTCTCAACCTACTAATATCTAGGTAATGCACATGGTTAGCCCCCCACTCCCCTTTAGGGTGCCAACCTATGGGCCAATAATGCAGGGTTCTCCGTATCTGTTGATCTTTTGCTTTATTGCCAAAACTTCATTTGGACTTGCAATTGTGTTTCTCTCCAATAAAATTAGTAAGTGTCCTTCAATCCTTGCTGCACTTATGGAAAAAGAAGAAAAAAATAAATAAATTACATCAATCAATATTCAAATTTGGGAAGATGGTTCATTGTTGATGGGAATATGCTTACTGCTAGTTCTCTTTCCTTGTTTTGCAGTGCAAGAGAGCAATTAGCAAATAAAGGGAAATATGCTAAAATAAAGCTTTAGAAGGTCGTGTTTGCTTCGGCACTTAATACATTTTTTAACATCATGCGTAACTGGGATAGAGTTTGAACTTCGAATAGTTGTCAGATTTTGGTTTTATAGGTTGTTATCAGTATGGTGACAATAATGCATGTCATCATCGTAAAACAAAGGTGATGATGATCAAATTGGAGATTATGCTGAAAATCATATAGCTACCATGATCTACACAATCCAGTTTTCCAAGTATCCGATCACATTCTGCAGTTTACACCCACAGAGATCTTGATCTCCAACCAAAGCTATTTACAAATGAAGTGATTAAACATAACTAAAAATGAATTTATTTCAATGAAGGGGTCTTGTTGAAAGAATTCACATTTCAGACTCAAAACCAATATTCCAAAATCCTTCAGGGGTAGAAGGAGGAAGATACCTGTACCGATGCCTAGAAACCCCGTCGTGATGCTCACAACGATGATTAGTATTGTTATTGTTCCCACCATCAGGAAGAACAGCATCATAAAATTTCTTGCACTGTTTGCATTCATATCCTTTTAAATTCTCCCTATCAGCTTTCTTCCTTACAGGTTCTACATATTTATAACCTTTGTCATCTGGCTTTATAATTGAGATGCGCTGCTTTTGTGGGGTAGGTTCTTGAAGTAGCTTTTGTGGGGCAGGTTCCTGGCATAGCTTTTGTGATGCAGGTTCTTGACACAGATCCTGTGTTTCATCATCTGAACTGCCAAAATCCATGTCTTTGGGAGATGGAAGTGCCAACTTGGGGATTTCTTTTCTGACGTTGTTCAAGTTTCCCTTTATATTCTCCAATGGAGTGTCAAGAAAATCATCATGTGGATCAGCACCTCCTGGTTCTTGACGTGAACGGATTTCTCTCCAGTGGGAAGCAGGTGAACGGGTTTCTCTCCAGCGGGAAGCAGGTCTCTTAATGCCCTTTAATGACTCTGATTTCACACTAGGGCATTTCTGAGGACGAGATGAGCTACTAGTAGGGGATTTGCTGTTTGAAGGGGAAGTTGAGTATTGCATTAATTGTGGTCCTTTGACATCTTCAGGTTTGTCTTCCAAACCAGTCTCATTCTTTGGTTCCTTCAACTTGCAGACAAACCCAGATGCTTCTGGATCTTCACTTTTCAGACCTGTCAGACAGGAACATGGATTGTTATTAGGGTGATATGCATACTAAAGACTGTTAGGACTAATACCATGCTGAAAACTGCTTAAGATGGAATGAAATGGCAAAATAGGCATGACACTGACAAAAATTAAAACTACTGATGATGATCAGCTGGCATGATGGTCAGAAATTAACGGGGAGGTATGCCTGTTATCCTAGAACTTTACTGGGGTGAACCTTATTCATTTGAGATTCTTGTACTGATAGAATGAGTTTTCATGACACTTTGAGAAAAAAAAAATTGGATTCATTTCTATAGAGCAAAAGCAATGGGAAGCAATAGAAATCTTGCCATGTGAGGTTCTTAGATCCTGCTGAGGACTTGACAAATTGTTTTCCTCTTCCATCCGGCTGCCTTCCTTGTTAGGATCAAACTTGTTGAGGAGGAAGTTATACTGAGATTTGACCCTTTTAAAACTATCAACTACATCTTTTCTTTTCTTCCTCTCAATTATAACCTCAGAGTCTTTCATTTCAATCTGCTGGAGTAACTTCCTTTGCAATCTCTTTCCTTCAGCCAATTCATCAGTTTTCTGCTTGAGCTGATCTTGCAGATCAGCAATGTCTTTCTTCTCTAGACTTTCTAATTTGGCTAGAAGCAGCTTCTTCTCTTTATCACATGCGTCCAACAGCTGTTTGTTACTCATTGACTTCGCCTTCTCATGTTTCAGGGAAGCAACCAAACTCTGAATTTCTTCAAGAGCTTTTTTATTTTCAAGCTGGATCTCTTCCATTTGATGTAAGAGAAAGCTTTCCTTCCTCCCCCAATCATTTTCTGCGGCCTCCTCATTTTCCATGGAAGTAAGCAAACTCTGTTTTTCTTCAAGGACCTTTTTATTTTCAAGCCGAAGCTCTTCTATTTGATGTAAGAGGAAGCTTTCCTTCCTCCCCCAGTCATCTTCTGCAGCCTTCCGGCTCTCATCATTCGCTAACTTTGCCTTTTCCAAGGAAGCAACCAAATTCCGTATTTCTTCAAGGGCTTGGTTCCTTTCAAGCTTAAGTTCTTCAATTTGGAGTAAGAGACCACTCTCCTTCTTTCGCCATCCATCTTCCGCAGATTTCATAGCCTCGGCAAATCTTTTCTGCAGGATTTTAGACCTTGACTGGAAATTCGGGAAGAGCTGGCTGCAGAAAATATATTCTATCTGAGATATTCTGTCTTTCATTTCCTGAACGGTAGCCACCAGTATGGTGCTGAGTCCAGATAAGTATTTCCTGTCATCAATGTCAATTGGATACCCTTGTAAGCTCCCTTCCATCCAAAAAATTAAATGAAGGGCTGCAAAAACAGGAGATGCCTTAGTATCTTCATGGTAAGAAACATTCCCATTAGTACAATACTTTTGGTATATTGAACTCAATCGTAACAACCACTTCAAGAACTATCTCAAAGCCAAATAAGGCACTGGCTAACTATTGTTTTGTTTGTTATGCAAAAGTAAGTACAATAAACTCTAAAACTGAGAGCCTGTTTGCCAAAAAATATATCTTCCACTTGTGTCTAAATTTGTTAAAGTTTAGTGATAACCTAGATTTTGGCAACGTTCGCATGTCTGAAAGTGTCAAGTGACTGGAGGTGCACTCAATGTTTAAACTTAAGCCAGACTACCTTGACTTGTGTTTAAACACAAAATGCAGAAAATTGTTGGATATAAAAGTATTTACATGACCCTTGAGCCTTGGTATAACTGGAAACTGTGACCTCCCCTTTTATGAACTAGCAAACAAATCAAAGCCGAGGTTCCCTATCCAAGAACTACCCAAGCATCAATAATGTGCAAAGCTTCACATCCTAACACTGATAAAACCTTTCCTCTTTTTCTCTCGATACTGATCTAAACTCTAAAGTGGGTTCATATCATAAATGGAAGATGTCAAATGGTTGTAGGGGCACTTCTCTTGAGACAATCACACAAGTTTCATCTAGTATTTGTAGCAGCATCTATACTCTAACAAGTTTACATCCATTAATCTTAAGCAGCATCCATGCACCTTTGACCAAGGAAAGGGGAGCTGTGATTTCCAAATTGAACCTTACAAGGAAGGCAGTTGCCTGCAAGCTTGTTTCTTGATGTTGCCATGCAGCCTCTTGCAAATTCCTAGTGAGCCTAGAAATGCATCCTTACTAGCAAGGAAGTACGGACTCTTCGAAAAAACTTGTCGTATCCGTGTCTGACACGTATCCGACACCGACACACATCGGACAGTGGTTAGCGTGTTGGCAAGTGTCAGACACATGGTCAATGTGGTCAACGTGTCGAACACACCTCCGATACACCCGGAACTTGGTAGTGAAGACTTGACAACTGACTTCGTTTTATTTTTTACTTTTAGATGTGTGCAAATAATCACTTAATTTAATGGTTGTTGATCCATCTGAAATGAATTAACTCTTTCAATTGAGATTCAAGATAAATAGGGCAAAGAACTACTAAAGCATAGAGATAGTATATGCTTCTTAATCTTTGCTTCTTCTCTCCTCTACTTCTCTAATATATATATATATATATATATATATATATATATATATATTTTTTTTTTTTTTCTTACAACAGAGTATCGTCTTCTTCTCCGCCTTTGCACATCTTTTCTTCTCTACGTATTTTACTTCTTCGTTTTTTTCTTGCAACAAAGATGACACTCTACAAAGACACTTTATAGATTATTGTTTGTCTATATGACATTAAAAAATATTATGACATGTCCCCAAGTCCTAGTTTTTGGAAAATTGTCGAGTCGGCATGTCGTATACATGTCCGACATGACACACATGTATGTATCCATGCATCCTTGCTTACAAGTAGATACATAGCTAAACAAATTTGTTGGATGGTTATTGGGAGTAGCGAGTCTGTCAAGGTGTCAACATAATGCCTGGCCCTTAACATACTTCGGGCATCTTGCTGAGCTCTAGAATCTAGAGGCAGTTAGAAACAATGCCATAGTGCCAAAATGGTGACTATCTCAGCTTGAGAACCTAACTACATTGCTCCCGGTGAGCTTGAGGCCAGTATGGGCCTTCAGCTACGTAAACACTTCCTTTACTATAAGAGTTGGGTTCAATCAAACTCTGCACAAGCTATAGAGATTCACGATATAAACATGTTGCTAAGTTGGTTCCTGGTATAATGTATCAATTTCCGTTCCTCTTTTGCCTAAAAAGTTAATGAGCTTATGAACTAGGACACCTCCATATTTCTAGGTTTTATTAAAATGCATTATCTTACGATGACAATATCTCGAAAGTAGGTCGAGTAAATAACCAATAATACCCATTAGCTTTTATCTGGTCCTCAACCCCAATTTCCATACAGAATGCATGCTCATCTATATGTTGAAAACTCAATCAATTGCAGGAATTCTCAAGCGGAGAAATCCATAATATTCCATAAACCAGCAATTTTCTCACTAATTACTTGTTGGTTAATAAAACTTAAAGTAATCATTTTGGTGGCAGACCTTAAACCCTAAATGAAGCAAGAAAGTGAATAAACTCTATTTCTGGTACCCATCAAGAGATTCAAATTGTACAAGATGATGGAGTGCAATGATTAGCAGAAACATTTAGTTAAACACAGCAAAAGCAAATTCCATGAATTCATTGATGATGAACCAATCGACCCAATTTTCTTGAGTTTCTAATTGAAACATACATCCGCTGTGGAGCAAAAATGAGAAAACTTGAAAAAACATTGAAAGTGGAATTATTACCTGAAAAAACCCTAGTTGATTTTCCGTTTGAAATGCCGAGTTGGAAGAAAAACTAGATCTGGATTGGATTGGATGGGGTGATAACTCTGAAATATAGACAAGGAGGAGTTCCGAAATTGAGAGGCAAAAAAAGAGATGAGAGAAGGTTGTGCGAAATCGGAGGAGCTCTTCAAACTTGGATCCTTCTTCTTTTATTGTGTTGTGAGTGTGTGCGTCTCTCACTCTCTCCATCTGCTTGCAGTGCAAGATTTTTCAAAGTTTCCCTCCGTCGTGTGAGCGGGGCGACCAAAAAAATCAAAAATGGTTTTCATCAAAATTAAAGTAGTTTCACCTCACGTGCCTCTTTACCTCCATCTAGACATTTTAAATGAGGGTCGCTAGTCAAGACTCACGGTCCTTGACATGGATTGTGATTTTGCAAAGAAAAAAAAACATTTTTTGGACTTTACTTAAATAAAAGTTGCGAAATTAAATCTCTATTTTTTTTTCTACAATAAATTCGAAAGTATCGAGGATTTTGTGAAAAAACCAACCTCCTCTCCGGTCTCCTCTCAATCGATGTTGGCGAGTTAGTGTAGAGGAAGATAACTCAATTTCCCCGAAATTGTTGTCAGTGAGTTGATGTCGAGCAAGATAACTCGAGTGGACAACTTAGGATTAGGAGTGCATCTTATTTATTTCACATATTTCATATACCCTTTAAACTTATTATATATGTTTTATATATCTTCAAAATTTTTACGTTTTTTCTTTGCACACCGAAATATTTCTTAAAATCAGAAAACCAAAATTAACTCAAAAAACAAACTCACAACCCTTGGTCCTTGTCAGTTGATTACCTGAGGAAGTGCCTAATCATATTTAGGGGACTAAATTTCCCCCCATGCCGATTGATCCAACAACCTTGTGGTCGTAACAAGTTAATTGTTGGGTATCATCAATCCTCACACTATTAGAACATCTCCAATCATTTTGATTGATTAGAGATGTACACGTATAAAACTTATACATCTTTTGACCCTATACATTCCACTTCCCACAATAGTATAATGCAATTTATGGATAAATGCAGACAATTTTTCCCATAAACCCTTAAAAAGGAGTATGTGAGGCCCTTTTCATTTCTCTTTCTTCAATAATCCCCAAATCCCTCAAAAAAACCTTGGGGTTTCTCTCTCATTTCACCTCCGAATTTGAGCCTTTTTTTGTTTCATTTTCACTTGAAAAACTCCGTTTTGAGTGAGTATTGTACCCCTTTTCAAAACTCCCAACTTTCTACGTACACAATCAAACTAATTAAAAGTACATTAATAATAATGCACGTGGTTACCCAATCATCACCGATGTGCAGATGGACGAGCTTCTTGCCAACGACATTCTTGTGAACACATGTTTTCTCCTTCACCTTGTCCTTTATGAGCTTCCATTCAAGAACTTCCACCATTTTTACCTTATCCCCTCGAGTGAGAGTTTCCTTCACTCTTTCGGCCTCACCATTCATGTAATCAACATAGCTTATTCGATTGTTTCAAATCCACAATAACAATTACCCGCAAATCACAAAACTTAGAGAGTTAAATAAACACTAAACACTAGGTTGATGACCACGGTGTTGAAAGCACATGTCGGCTCGTTCTGCCATAAGTACCTCCCGAGTCCGATGAGTAATTTTAACTATGGTATTAATCAATTTAAGTAATAATTTAAACAAACTAGGTCCATTTTGATATTGGGTTCCTAAAATTATGGAGATCATAGATTTTTATGCCAATTCTAGTTTAGCTCAAAGTAAAAGGGAATTGCTATGTTCACCCTAGTGAATTCCTTCCAACACCCTAGTCTAATGTCATCTTAGTGTTTTTAGCTTTTTCCTTCTCATACACTTACCAATTTCACCACATCAACACCAATACAAACATACACCCTTTCTCTCTATCATGTCACACTAATCTCCTATTTCTATCTCTCCAACATTAAAGAAGAACAAAATATGCACCCATTTTTTTTTTCTTCATCTTTAAATCAAGATTACAAAACAAACAAATTTTTTTAACGATTTTCAAGAATTTGATCTTAAGTCAGATTGCTAAAGAAATATTTGTATTATGAAAAAGAAAGGTTTTGAAGATTGAATAAAGAAAATTTTCACCATTGTTAGTTGGGCAAGATCTCTGTCATCATCATTATCATCAAAGCCCATTCCCGATATTTTCGGAATTAGCTACATGGATTTTGGTTCTCCAAGCAATGCGGTCTTTCCACATATCCTCGCCTAATCCAAGCTCAATGATATCTTCATTCACCGCCTTCATCCAAGTTTTCAACGGTCGTCCCCTTCGTCTACACCCTCCATTAACTTGCCAATCTAGACATTTTTTAATTGGCGCCGTGCTTGGTCTCCTTCACACATGACCAAACCAAGTTAAACGTCTTTATCTAATTTTGTCCTCTATGGGCGCTACACCTAAGTATCTCCTAATTCTTTCATTTCTAATTTTATCCTTATGAGTTTTACCACACATCCACCTTAACATACGCATTTCTGCTACTGCCATCCTATGTGTATGTTGTCCCGTAGTAGCCCAACATTCTGAACCATATAGCATGGTTGGTCGAGCAATTGTCTTATAACATTTTCCTTTTAGCCTTGCATGCATCCTTCTATCGCATAATACCCCTGACGTCATTCTCCATTTCAACCAACCAGCTTTAATTCTATGGTTTACATCTTCTCCAATAGCCCCATTCTTTTGAATTATAGATCCTAGATATCGAAAAGCCTCACACTCTGTAAGCCCATTAAATTGACAAACAACTATCAATTTTGAAATTTGAAACTAATGGCACCTAATCAAATTGATGTTTGAAGTCGATAAAACTGTACCAGTTTTTGTTTTTCACTACCTAAGTTTGTAAATGCATTGTATTGACAAACAACTATAGATTTGAAGTTTGAAATCCATCGCACCTTATCGATTGTAACGTTAGAAATCGATAACATCTTATTGATATATGTAGTTTTCTACTCACCCTTAAAACCCAATTTGTAAACCCACTAAACGAAATGTACGATCGATTTCAAAATTTTAAGTCGACAAACTATCGATTTACGTGGTTATTTATTTACAAATTTAGGTTCCTCCCTTTTCTCATCTTCACCAACACCACAACCACCACCTTCCCTCCTCTCATCTCCTCTTCGTTGTTAATTGACCACTGCCACCATCACCTTCCTCTCCCCTTCCATCAAATCAACCACAATGACCACCTCTTTCACCTTCCTCCTCTATATCAATATACAACCACCACCACCACCTACACCAAAAAAAAAAAAAGTAAACTTGGGTTAGTAAGAACATCTCCAATCATCCCCCTAAAATAGCCAAAAAACTATTTTAGGGGTTTAATAGAGAAAATCCTTGCTCCAATCAAGCCTCTAAATCATCCCCTATAATAACTTCACCTCGAAATTTTCCCTAAATTTAGGGGAACCAAACCATCCCCTATATATAAAATAATAATAAAATATTCTCAAATATCTAATTTTCTAAATTAAAAACAAATGGAAATTAAATTAAGTTGAAATTAATACTAAAATTTTAAATAATGATAAAAAAAACTCCCAAATTATATTTAATTAGTCAAAAGAAAATGAAATTATATTTAAATAATGATAAAAAATAATTATTAATACTAATTTTTTTAAACTCTCAAAATTTTTAATTAGTCAAATTTAAATTAAGTTGAAATTAATAAAAGTATAATAAAAAAATATCTAAATAATAGTATAATTGAAAATAATAATATTATTTATTTAATAATAGTATATGTTTAATGATATTATAATAATATAATTCAAACTAATAATAGTATAATTATATCAAGTTGAGATTAATAATAGTATAATTGAAATTAAATTGGTATATAAAAGTTGAAGATATATCAAAATAATGATGAAAAAGTTAAAATATGAGATATGGTTGGAGTGATGAAGAAATAGGAGACTCCTAAATTTAGTTTTTGATTAAAATGAGAGATGATTCATCATCCATTTTAACTTTTATCATTCTAGATGCTTTATCTCCGATCAATCCCCTAAAAGCTATTTTAGAGGTTTCATGGAGAAAATCTTTACTCCAATAAATCTTCTAAAATAATTTCACCTCAAACTTTTTCCTAAATATAGGGGAACCAAACCATCCCCTATATCTAAAATAATAATAATAAAATATTTCAATTTTTTAATTTTCTAAATTAGAAACAAATCAAAAATAAAAACAAAAGGAAATTAAATTAAGTTGAAATTAATACTAAATTTTTAAATAATGATAAAAAAAACTCCCAATTTATATTTAAATTAAACTAAATTATATTTAATTAGTCAAAAGGAAATTAAATTATATTTAAATAATGATAAAAAATAATTATTAATACTATTTTTTTAACTCCCAAAATTTTTAATTAATCAAATTTAAATTAAGTTGAAATTAATAATAGTATAATAAAAAAAATATCTAAATAATAGTATAATTGAAATTAATACTATTAAATATTTAAATTAAAATTAATAATAGTATAATTTAATAATATTATTGAAACTAATAATATTATAATTATTTTAAGTTGAAATTAATAATACTATAATCGAAATTAAATCGGTATAGAAAAGTTGAAGATATATTAAAATATTTATGAAAATTTAAAATAGGGGGTGTGATTGGAGTGATGAAGAAATAGAGGATCCCTAAATTTAGCTTTTGGTTAAAAACTTAAAATGAGAACATCTCTAATCATCCCCTTAAAATTGCAAAAAAAATTATTTTAGGAGTTTCACAGAGAAAATCCTCCATTCAATCATCCCCCTAAACAATCCCCTAATAGCTCTACATCTAACTTTTCCCTAAATTTAGGAGAAATTAATCATCATCTATATCTCATATAATAATAAAATATTTAATTTTTTAAATTCAAAACAAAAAAAAAATAAAAACAAATGTAGCTAAATAATAGTATAATTAAAAAAATAATTATTAATAATAATATAAATAATGATAAATAACTAATTAAAAAGTATTAATAGTATAATTAAAACAAATTAATACTAATTTAAATTATAATTCAAATAATGATAAAAGTATTAATAGTAATTATTAATACTTATTTAAATAATATTATAATTAAAAAACAATTATCTAAATAATGATATAAAAAATTGGTAGATATATTTAAATAATGAAAAAAAACTAATTATTAATACTATTTTTTTTTAAACTCCCAAATTTTTGAGTTAGTCAAGTTTAAATTAATAATAGTATAATTAAAAAATATCTAAATAATAGTATAATTAAAAATAATAATATTATATATTTAAGTTGAATATATTTAATAATATTATAATAATAATTGAAACTAATAAATTATATTAAGTTGAAATTAATAATAGTATAATTGAAATTGAATTGATTTTAAAAAAGTTAAAAATATATTAGAAAAATGATAAAAAAAAAAGTTAAAATAGGGGATAATAAGAGTAAGAGGAGTTGCCAGGTGAGCGTAACAATTCCCACCTAAAACGGGTCTCGATGGGGCATCATACTGGGCTGCCCGCCCACTTAACCCCCACTTCACCCCTCTCCACCACCAATCACTTGATCCCTCTTCCCCTTCTCTCTTTTTCTTCGATTCTCTCTCAAACACAACACAGAGTGCAAGCAAGCGACGATGTCAGCTCCCAAAGCCATCGCGGCCGTCTCCGGGACTCTCCGCAGCCGTCTGAGAACCGCAATCCGAACCAGGGGAGGCGGAGGCGACGGTCCAAGCCGGTGGTCCACGGAGGGCCACCAAGAGAGACCGAACGGGTACCTCTTCAATCGACTCCCACCACCACCAGGTCAATCGCGTAAGTGGGAAGACTGGGAGCTCCCATGCTACCTCACTAGCTTCCTCACCATCGTCATCCTCGGCGTCGGTCTCAACGCCAAGCCTGATCTCACCATCGAAACCTGGGCCCGCCAGAAAGCCCTTGAGCGCCTCGAGAAGCAACAGATTCCTCTCGTCGCTGCTGATGAATCTAATTGATCCGCGGTGATTCGGGTACCCATTTCTGTTTTTACGAGTTTTCTTAATGGGGTTTGTAGAATTTGGTCTGATATGAAATTTGGTGGTGGGGTTTTGTTGAATTTGTGTTGATAGGTCTTTCGGCAAGTTTAGGTGAATAAAATTTACCCGTTTGAACTGGAATTTTGGAAACTCGGGTGCTTCATTTAGTGTTTATTGTCTGTCTTTTACATTCTCATTTTGTTCTTAATGTATTCTTCTGTGAACTCTTCGACTATTTAAATAAGTGAACTGGTTCTGTTTTGTTCGTTATTTCAGAAGCACTGATGATGATTTTGGAAATAATTGATATAGAAAATCCAACAATTCTGTAGTCTCTATTTGAATTTGTTCAGAACTTTGCTGTGCACTCTTAATTATCGAAACCACGGAGATTGGGTGGTATCATGTTTATTAGAAACTCCAGATGGGTTGTTACCGTTTGCACGTAATTAGGGCACAAAGGCCACCTAAACCTTGGCAACATAGGTTTTTGTAGCAAGGTTGTACAACAACGTGGGATGCCCCCCTCCCTTTTTCTCTCTCTCTCTCGTATAGATTGTGTCATTCCTGATGCCAATGCAGGCCATAAAGTTCTTAAACCATATTGAAAAAATCCTATAAACTCTACTAATGTCACAATCAACTTGCAAGAAGGGATGTCTTCAAGGAAAGAGATATGGAGGTGGATGAAACTTGTGTGTTGTGCTTTAAGCCAATGAGTCTAGAAATCATCTTCTCATTTGATGTGACTTCAATGCTTTGTGATGCCAATCGAGCGCGGAAGCTGAGTCTGTTCGTGCATAACATTGCATCTTTCAACCTTTGTCTTTTTCATTGTTGATGCTGTTATATATTGGAACTCTAGATTTTTTGGGAACCTTAATACTTTATGTTGGAGTATTTGGGTTGAAAGAAACTCTTTTTTTTTTGTATCTGGAATGATAGGGGTGGGCACGGTCCGGATCGGTTCCAAATTTTAAGGAATCTAACTCAAACTATTCAAATTTTACAGTTCCTATGGTTCCAAAAGTTATTAAAAAAAAAAAAAAAAAAAAAATCCCTAAAATAACAATGACAAATGGGATCAATGTGTAGCACCAACACCAAAAATGCGAGTCCGACATTTCTACAAACACATAACAATCAAAACCCACATACCCACTCCCCAACTACCCAAATTTACACAATCATCCAAGACAAAAACCCTTCAAAATCCTCCACAACACATGGATCCAAACTAATCCTTTAAAGAATGAACAAAACCCATTTTAAGATTACAGATAAAAAGAAGAAAAAATGATGCTTTTGGCCAAATAAACAAGTTCATTCAAAGAAAACTAAACCCAGACGAAGAGAAACTATAAGTTCTCGGTTTCGAAAGCTAACCTTTCGTTATGTGATGGTGGGTACTGAGATCTTGAGCTGAAACGCCCTAATCAAAGTAACAAATCTTCAAAGAACACAATCGATCGAGTCTCACCCGAATAGATTTCTTCGAATGATCCACTATCGATCTTCCGCCCTAACCTGAAAGCTTTCTGTAAAACGAGACAAACCTGAAAGCCTTCTGTAAATTGTGGGTTTGTTGAAAGCTTTCTAAGGAGTGAGGAGGGTTGGGTATTGTGGTAAGAAGATCTGAGATGAGAGTGACTGAGTGAGAGAATGAAAGATAGGGTAGGTCGTGGGTGCGTGGAGGTTTGGGGTTTTAGGATTAGAAATATTATTTTTCCTCCCCTCCCACTCATATTAAGATACGTGTACAGGGGTTATACAATGGGTCGGAACTGAACCGTTTGAAATTAAAATTTTGGAACCGAACTCGGACCGTTTTAAAATGGATCCGAACCGTATCTGAATTACAAATTTAAAAACCGAACCGTTTGGAGCAACACGGTCCGGTTTGGATCCGCAGTTCCTCGACTTGTTTGCCCGTCCCTAGTAATGATACAATGAGCCTTTGAAATGTGATGCTGCAAGTTTATGGTTATTAAGGTACTTCAAGTTCTCCTTTTGAGAGGTTTCCTTCAAAGCTCAATTAGTTTTTTGGAAGACCTCATTGTATAGCCTGGGCCTTAGGGATGGCAACGGGGCGGATTGGGGCGGATTTGGACAAATCCATTCCCGCCCCGCTGGAGATCACGGATATTCAAATCCGCCCTGAATATCCGTTTACCATAATTTGTAAAAACCATCCCCGAACCGGACGGATTGGCGGATATCCGCCCCGCCCCAAATACCCGGAAAAAAAAAACAGATTTCTCAACTATCATATTCATAATTTCATTCTCAAATATCGAACAAAAAACCTATCGAACAAATCATTTCTCAAAAACTATCATTTCTCAACTACCAGATTTCTCAACAAATCACAAATATAGAACAAAAAAACTATCATTTCTCAACTACCAGATTTCTCAACAAATTACAAAAATTTCTTACAAAAAAAATTAAAAAAATTCGATCTCTGATATATTACAAAAAAAAAAAAAAAAAAAAACGATCTGAGATCAGATCTGATCTTATGAGATATGAGATCAGATCTGATCTTATGAGATCTGAGATCAGATAGATTAGATCTGATCTTAGATCAGTTCTGAGATCCGATCTAAGATCAAATTTGATCAGATCTTAGATCTGGATCTAAGATTAGATCTTATTGCTAAGATCAGAGAAGGAGAAGGAGAGAAAGAGAAGGGGCGACGAGTGACGACGACGCCTTCGCTATGCGGCTGTGAGAGAGAAGAGGCGGCCGAGCTTGTGCTTCCCCTTCGCTGTGAGAGAGATCAGAGGAGAAGAGGCGGACGAGCTTCGCCTTCGCTGTGAGAGAGAAGAAGAGGCGGACGGCCTCCGCCTTCGCTGTGAGCCTGTGAGAGAGAAGAAGGGACAGTGAGAGAGAAGAGGTGGACGACGAGTCGACGACGACCCTTCCCTTCGGCCTCCGCCTTGGCTTCACTGTGTTCTCAGATCTCTGTGTGTGAGAGGCAGAGAGGGAGGGAGACGCCTTCGCTCGAATCGCTCCTCGGCCCGTGTTCTCTGTGTGTGAGAGGCAGAGAGCCGAGAGGGAGAGGCGGGTGTGAGGGAGGGAATGAGGGAGAGGGAGGGATCAAGGGTTTAATCCCTTTATATAGGGGAAGGGTATTGTTGTAATGTTACCTAATAAACGGATATCCACGGGGCGGATATGGCCAAATCCGTATCCGCCCCAAATAGTGAATGGATATTTTTTGGATACCCGAAACCACCCGAAAACCCATTCAGCCATATCCAAAACCGCTCCAAACGGATTGGGTGGGGCGGATATCCGTGAAAATCCGCCCCACTGCCATCCCTACTGGGCCTTATTTATTAATTTTTTTTTGCAAGATGCAAACTGGGTTTTGGGAAATCTTAGCCTTCTCTCACACCAAAAAATTCATGTCCTAGCTGGGTAACCTGGGTTGTTATTATTTATTTATTTATTTTTATTATTATTATTATTATTATTATTATTAAATAATAGCTTGGGCCTTGATTTATGCCCCTTTTAGTTTTTTGACAAAATTTTAACCTTTTCTCATACCAAAATATTCATGTCCTTGCTGCATGCATAAGCAAGGTGCTACCCCTTCGATTTCAAAAGATTACCCCAGATCCCGCATGTTGAGGGAAATCTATCCTTCTCGTGAAAGATTTTTTTCGTTGGTTATGAGCAACGAAGCTTCATGGACACTTCCTTAGATAAACATTATCCCTTTCCAACCAAATGCGACAAATAATAATTTGGAAGGAAGTTCAACTGAGTTAACTTCGTCCAAAGAGGTATCCAACGCGTCTTATAGGAATGTACTAGCCTTAAGTGAGCCTCCCTATTATCATAAGGGTTCATCCAATGGTAGACATTATCTTGATAGGAAGGTTATGGTGGTTTCAGGGTGAAGGGAAAGCACATCTAAGGAGGAGCAATTTATATATATAGAATTACTTGAGTAATATCTGTTGAATTACTTGAGTACCGGAGGTGAGAATGATGAAATTTGCAGAGCTATGGGGATCTTAAATCTCAATTGGTGATAAAGGTAAGTATTTGCCAAACTTAGAGGAGAAGTTGAAGGAGAAAGTAAAATAGGATTAAGATCTGGGGTTGGGTTCGTCAATTAGCTTTTAGGAGTTGTTGTATGATGATAGTTGTTTCGGGGATTTGTCTAAGGATGATTTTGATAAATCTGACAATGCTGAAGATTGTATTTGTTTATGTATTCAGTACTTGTGAGTACTTGAGCGTATCAATATTGAGGATCAAGTGGGCCCTTAGAATGATTTTTATATATCTGAAGGATGAGGATCATATTGGTCTATCTATATAGCATGTTTGGGTATTGACATTGAGGATCAAGTGGGCTCTAGGTTATTTGAATCCCTCGTTTTATTTAGGCGGTTCACATTGAGGGTGTGCTTCATTATTCTCTGGGTGGTGTTTAAATTTGTAAGGGATTTATAGGTCTGTTTTGGTAATTGGAGACTTTGGTTTTTTGGAGAAAAATGAGAGTTTTTGGAGAAAAAGGAGAGTTTTTGTCGATAAGTTTGATTTTCATCTATCCATGGCATCTTTACAATAGGTATAGAGGTCATATAAGGTACTACACAAGTCCAATTTCATGATACCTTTTTGGCACTTACAATTGAAAGGTGTTAAGTTTATGGGGAAGAACTAGTGTATCATGGACCAAAAAGCATTGTTTTGGAGGAAAAACATGTTGAAGAAAACAATTTTTTTTTTATTTCTTTGGAGGAAAGCTTTGTTTTCTTTGGCAAAGAGAATTTTTTTTCTGTAGATAGAATCTGTCCCTCAAATACTAAAAAGAATGGGTATGTTAGCACTTAGCATTTTCGGTTTTGGATGTTCTGTTTATTCTCTGTGGAGCCTAGAAATTACATCTCAGTGAGGATTTTGAAGAAGGGACCAGACTACTGGTCCACCACAACGGCCTAAAATAAAATTGATGAGGCAGCCAAGGGAAAGGACTAGATCTTTGTGATACCAGAAGGTAGAATTAGAAAAACTAGGATGGTTTAGCTTGTTAGATGGAATGCTCCTCTTTATGGCCAGTGACAACAACTAGTGGAAGCTTAAATATATGCGGATCTGTTCTCACCCAAAGTTGAGTATCGCAGCTGTCACCATTAGTATCTTCAACACTTACACATCTGTACAATTGAAAGATTTGCACCTCTGCACTAATTGTGATGGCCAGTAGCCTGATAAGAACTCAACCACGTTTGCCTGATTGTGGTGGCCAGTTGTCATTAAGAACTCAAGAAACACCTTTGCCTCCACTGACATCAACTGCCACAGACTTGCATTTGATCTTCCTTATCACAACTGTGGAATGCTTGATGAAAATGGTGGCCCTTGTTTCACATGCAACTACTGTGAAATATTTGGATTATGAAACCTGTGGAATATTTTGCTCTGGCTAACCTATGTTAATCTTGAGCTCTGGGGACCCTTATTTATGGCGAAAGCTTAAAGACAATTCTTTGTGGACATTAGGTTGCTCAAGATGAACTGGAATAAGTAGAATGGGTCAAGCGTTATAGTTAATCAGAGTCCCTCTCTGAGACTGCTTTCGGCACACAGCAAAAAGTGAGAAGAGTCTTATAGAAGCCCTGTAGAGGCTTTAAGAGAGGAAAGGGAGCATTAAAATTTGTCATCTTAGTCATAGTATCTAGAAGATGAAGATGAACCACTTTGTTTTTTGTTAGCTGTGTTTATTGGTTTGAAACTTGGATTACATGGGAAGTTAGTGAAAAGTTTGTGTACAAAAACTTTACTGAAGTTTGCACAATAAATTTTGTTGCGAGAGTGATACTGAGTTGTGTTGCATGCAAATATTGATGTTTAACCATGGGGGTTTTGCTCAAGGAAAGGGGGAGGCAGAAGCGTTCAAAGGGCAGAATAAGTGGTTTGTCCCGTGTCAAAACCCCAAACCAAACCCTTCTGTTGACTAAACGTGTCAAAAAACTGGAATCCAAACTCGACTTGCCTTGGGATGGGCCAACCCTACACGACCCATTATGACACAATTAGCTTGTGTAGTTCCATGTCAAACGGGTTTGGGATCCAAACCCAAACATGACCCGCTAATTTCATGGGTTGGGTCGATACGCCACGATTAGTAATCATGTCAGAGTATTCCAAACCCAAACTCACTAACTAGTGGGCCGTGTCGTGTTGGGTCTGCCACCCCTATGTCTATATGTCATATGCTGCCTCCTGATATCCACAGACCGTTTGTTTTTGCCTCCGAATCTAACTCGAGGTCTCATTTCTGATAAAAATCGTCTCTTAGCTGCTTAGTACGTGTTTGGTTCATGTGTCAGAGCCTAACTGCTCTTTGCATCTGATTAGAGTCACAGACGCAACTGAGCTTCTAAATTTTCTGTACTGCCTGTGAATATAAAATACTTTCCTAAGGTGTCCTGCATATCAAAGATAGAATACCTCTCTCAATCATCTTTAATTTCTACATGGCCCTCTTCAGAGTCCTCTCCTCCCTCTGATTCACAATTTTCTTCAAGTTCTGCACAATAAAGAAGATATATAGGAGGCAGTTAAAGGGTGTGTTTGGTTGCAGGGAATGCTATTCCATGGAATCCAGCATATCTCAAGTGCTTATAAGTTGAAAAAGGTATCTACAGATCCGGCATATCTGGAGTAAGAACTGTTGAACTGGAAGACTGACCTTTAATCTTGTCTTTGAAATAATTTGTCTATCTTCATTTGAATTGGTCTGGGGTTTAAGAGCAGATGTTTTATCAGAGGGTTTGCAGCATGGATTAAGTCTTGGGATATGGCCAGGGGGCTCTTGGTCCCATTTTTCATTTTATTTCTGTCTTTGATGCACTGATACAAATGATTGAGCCTTGTTGATGACTTCTTAATAAAGTTCCCAGTTGATCAGAGTGCTGCAGTTTTTTTGTGATTATTTTCTTGATAATAAGCCCATTGGCGTGTTGCTTCAAACTTGTCTGCATGCTTAAAATCCCACATTCACAATATGTTTGGAATATTACCCAGGGAATCTATACAAAAAAAAAAAAAAAAAACTGAGTGAACGGGTGTCTGACTGTTTCTATATATGGAGTGTAGATCACCCACGTAAATCAATGTATGCATCTTTTGGACGGTGTTTATGACAAGCAAACACACTCAACTTCCACTTTTTTTGTACCCATGAACAGGAATAATGGATTTGATTTATTCAAAACTATACCTTCAGAAGGGCAGGTGAAGAGTGTAGCTGAGATACAGGGAAAACACCCAATAATCTTTTTAAGTGTTGAGAAGTTATTATATATTTCCAACAGATTCGGGGAGTTGTATTCTGCATAGAGCTGTATTTTTTTTGGATCAACAAAGCAGAGTTGTATTCTGCATAGAGCTGTATTTTTTTTGGATCAACAAAGCAGCAAAATCATCAAATGCTGCTGCTACCCCCAGGATATTAGTAGCAGTGGATGAAAGACTTCTGCCAAGATGGGTGATGAACATACAGATCACAGCAAACCTGTCCGCACAAAAACATTACAGTTCTTACTCCGAACCCATTCGAAAGATGCTTTTGACTGCCTTACAGTGAATCGTTGGGCTCCTTATGTTGTATGCTATCAAAATTGTAGACAAACCTCTTACTAAAGAATCTTCTATAATTTAGGGCTGTATTTTGAAATGCTGAATGCAACCATTTAGACAGAAGTGTTAAAGTTACACATTGGTTTTTCTAACATTAATTTTATCTTTATATTTATTTTTAGAACTTGAATGAGCTGTGATTTATAATCCTAAAATCCTAACATCAAGTGTATATAATACCTCGTTTTGGACCTTGGTGGAGAGTCTGGAAATTATGGAGCAATGTCAAGAGCAGTAGTTAGCAAACTTGACCGGCATGTTCATGTAATCAATTCAACCAACGTCCTTCATCTTCGTAATGCATTTAGTTTATGCGCACGAGCTAAAAGCAAACATGTTTTTTTGATTAACTAAAAGGAATTCATTGAAGATTGACCAACAATTGATGCATAATCTTATAAATTGGGTGGTCTTGCTAAACAGTTTGAATAATCGAGACAACTCTGATCGCATTTCTTTATTGGACATCAAATAAATTGGTAACCGTCAGATTAAAAGATTATGATACATAAATGCCATAAGAGTTATACAAAGCCACTATTTGCTTATTTGTTTTTTTTTTTTTAAAGAATAGTAATTGATTTATTTTTTTCAGCCTAAAAAAAATAGAGTAAGAATTGAATTTGTTAATCTTCGCTCAGCTATCTAAAAGGGTGCAGGGCTTGAGTAACCAAAACATTTCCAAGGATCTGCCCCCTTCTTTACCAGCTATAGAAATGTTCTTGTTCTTTGCTTTTTCTGCAGATGTCTCCACTCTGTTATTCGGCTCTTCTACACTTTGAAGTTTCTTCTCCTAGTATCAGAAAAAACCACAAGAAGTTAGAAACTATGTTCATTCATGCATATACTCGAACAGTAACAAAATACAATCACAACACATAACCTGCTGGTTTGCAAATACTATCCTCGCGGATCATTCAATAACATAAGCAACTCTGCTCTAAGTTGACCACAGTGGCATGTAAATCGCAGAAGTACTTTACTAGATTTTTCATGTCATAGTCACCGAGTACACTGATGTTTTTTATGTAAAAATTATACTTGTATAGTCATTAATATCGGGTTAATGTTAAACAATGCTTTCGCAGATCCAAAGTTCCCGGTGGTTAGCAACATAAGCAATTAGCAGAAATCATTTAGAAGCAACCACCTTTGCTACTGCAATATCCAGTGTCCAAACACTCGTAATCAAAAAGTTATTTTGGCAAAATATGCATTTTTTTCTCACTGTAAAAACAGGACTTTGGAATTGTATTGTAATCCAACAGACAAATGCACCAGTTAAACTTGCCATTGATCAAGAAAAGATGAACAACCCCTTGGTCTACAGAATATGATGCATATACCCTTTTTAGTTTATGGACAACTAAGATGAGCAAGCACTTACAGAGAGGATTGACTTGGAAGCCCTAAGAGGGTTGGTCTTTGCCTTAGCTCGTCGTGGAGGCTCTCGGTAACCAGAGAAACATTGCGGGGAGGGTGGGCAGGTTCTCACTTGTAACAAGCTCCCTTCTTGGCCATTCCCAGTCACCTTACTAGGGACTAGAATGTTCTCCATGTCATTAGTTTTTCTGCCACAAAGGTTTTGAATAGTTGAATCAGTCTTCGTTTTCACATTATAAGATAAATTATTTGGGATCGAAGATCAATCAATGCAGTGATTTTAAGCATAAATTAATGGAAATGAGATACTTACAGTAACTTCTTTTTGTTCTCCTTTTCACTACTCTTCAACATTTCTGAATTCTCCTTCTCTATAAGCAAAGGCTTAATCTCCTTCTCTTTCTCATCCAATTCTCCCAAACTATCATCACTAGACCCCTCCGAAAGCTTCTTCTTCGGACTTCTCTCCTTCGCCCTCATCACCAACTTCTTCAATTCACTGCAAAACTCCGTTATATGACTCATAATCTCCTTCCCTGCAAACAAATTACTCCCCGAAAGTGTGCTCTTTAGCTTCGGCTTCCTCTCTTCTTGAGAATCCTCTGGAACAGACTTATCAAAGGGTTTCCTCTTCTCTGGCATTGATTTCAACGTAGTCACTTGATGATGATTCAAAGAAGTCGAATTGTTTGGGTTTTCGTTCTCTTGATCTTCTTGGAACTTATCTGGGGGTTTAAAGGTCTTTGATTTGTTCAAACTCTTGTCATTTGTTGGCAAAGATGATAAAATTCCTCCCCTTTTCATGTTTCCATCTCTGCAACAAAGAATCAAATTTAGTTACCAAATTGAACCAATTTAAAAAAAAACCTTGGGGTTTCAGATTAGTACCTGATATTGCGATTTCGCAATGGAAGGTTTTCGGAAATAGTAGCTGATCTCAGATACTTCACCTGATCAAACCCAACAATAAAGATCCGATTTTTTATCAATAGAAAACACAAAGATTCAAACTTTCTCCATAAATCAATTGAGATTCGAAGTAAAACCTTCGATGGGGGTGTAGATCTGATAAAATCCTCCACAGTCTTGGGGTGCCGGCAGTCTTCAACACCAAGAACAGAGAAATTCAGCTAACATTCAACATAAAAATAGAAACTTCATTCAATGGGGTGTTGGGAAGAAGTCATACCAGGCTTGCAAAACCAAGCTTCGTCATCAACAGATTCTTCTTCAGGGGAGGATAAATCGATCCATTTGGGGGCGTTGATGTGTTCGTAGAGGTCGTCTTCGACGAACTTGGATTCGATGTTGTTCCAGTCGATTTTGGCTGGCTCCATTTTGCGGAATCTACAAAGACAAACAGAAAAAGAAAATGATAGAAGAAGAACAAAGCGTGGAAGAGAAAAGAGAGAAATTGAAGAAGAAACAAAACAATTGAGTGAGTTGGTGATTGTTGAGATGCTTGAGGGTTTTGTCAGAGAGATTTAGAGAGAGATAGAGAGAATTTTTTGTAACGTTATAGTTGTTTGGCTCTTAATTCTCCTTCCTTCACATGGTGAGAGAGAGAGAGAGAGAGAGAGAGCTTTGAGTTTTTTCGACCGTTGGAGATTCTTCTACTACCAACAATTGTTTAATAATTTGGTGGGATTTGGTCAATTGTTGGATGTGGCTCGAGATGTGAAGTCAATTTAGGTCACTGGTAGTTGGATCTTTCTCGAGATGGATAACAAGACACTTTGAAGATGGAGGTATTGGGTTATTGGCACCCAAGCAACGGGTTTAAGCACCCAATATAGCACTTTCAGTAAAAGGCATTACGACGGGGTGAGGCATATGTTATTAGAACACCCATGGTCCCAGCAAGAACAATATGTGAGTCATTTAAAGTAAATAGAGAAAGTTTACCTCATTTTTCTCATACCTTATGGTCAAAAACATGTTTGTTCTGGTCAATATGGTCAAAGAACGACTTCAAATGGCAAACTCCGCTTCTAATGATGTATGAATGCGATGTTAACGATAATTTGGTGGATGTTAAAAACTTGTCTTTTTAGTTTGATGCTCATCATAGGAGTTCACGACATATTTTGTTTCTAAAATTTTTAGTGTAAAAGCATCAAAATTTTTTTTTTTTAAATGCGAGCATGGTTATGTTTGGATCCCAAAATCATTAGATGCTTCTGACAGGTGTTTGAACCCTTAACATGTGATATCATATGTCACAAGTCTACCAGCTGAAATGGTAACATGTTGGCTCCATTGGTTTGAGTTGTTTTAAAGTTGGTGTTATTTGTTTTTTTTTTTAGTTTAAATCTTATTTTTCTAAGTATCGAGGTGAGCATATCATTTTTGCAATTAACAAGGACCAAGAAAAGTCAAATTACTCATTTGCATAGGATCGAATTAGGAACTACAATCATTGTATTCGAAATGCCAAGTGCAAGTTAGTTGTTGGCTATTTTTTTCCAAAATTTCACAACCTTTTAATGGTTTCAGTGGTCGACTAGGCACCCATATCGAGAGCTGAACCGACCATTAAAAATCGAACCAAAATTTAATTTATGTAAATCGTAAACCGAACAAGCCAACTAAAATCGAACCGACTATATATATATATATAATTTGTTATATATCTGGTAGGTTTGGTTTTATTAGTTTAAATCACATTAAAAACGAAAATCGAACTAACTATATTGATTTTGAATTTATAAATCGAACCGAACCAAAATTAAACCGAACTGATCGGTTTAATCAACTTTTTGTTCAACCCTAATTTGGATATGGTTAAATTGGTTTCCATGGTGTCATAAATCTTACGTTGAACCCAATCCAAAACTAAGCTTGTGTTTGTTTTTTTAAGTGGTTAGACGAGCTTCTGAATGAACTGTTTGTTTTACTTCTGAATGAGCTGTTGATTTGAAGATGTAAAATTAAATAGTGTTTGTTTTTAGGAGCTGACTTGAACTTTTTTTTACATTTTTGCTCACCCCACAACTCCCACCGCCCACCACAAACCACCAACATTAACCCCCTTTTTCACTTGTTTTCTCTCATCCAAATACCATTGAGACCACTTTCCACCACTACCAGAAACCACCCTATATCCTTCTTCATTCCTCATACAATTTTCAATAGAGAGGAAAATAAAGAGAAAGAAAAATGGGAGCAAGAGGAAGATGGGAGGCCATGGAGGGTGGTGGCGGCATTGCTCGCATGAGAAAGATGAGGTGGATAAAATAGGAGATGGTAGATCAGAGGGGTAGTAGCAATCATTATGAATTTATTGTGAGGTTATTATTGAAATGAATTTTCATTAAGTACGCAGTGCTAAGTGATTAGCACCATGGGGGTGCTTATTCCAATCAGAACTTTCACTTCTAATCAGAACTAAAAACAAACACTCTAAACAAGGTGTCCCACTTTTTATTAAGATTTCTGACTCTATTCAGAAGCAAAAACAAACACCCTCTAAATCTTTTTACAAAAGTAATGATCATACTAGGATAACTGAATCCCCAAAAGATAAAAGAGATGAACTAAATCTATATGAGAATGCTATACAATACAAAAGCAAATTGAGCCGAAGACGAAGTAGAAATATGTCGTGTTCTTGAGAGATTGATAAAAAGTAGTAACACCATCAAAAGTCTTGGATTTATCGACTGTTATCACATGTCAGCCACACACCATGCCATTGTTGTAAACTTTAGCAGTCACTAGGTCAGCTCGTGGGGGTGAAATTCCTTCAACCAAGGAAAGTGATTTCGCGAAATCTCGTGAAATTTCACTGAATTTTTTTTTTTTGAAATTACGAAAAGAAAAAAGGGCGAAAGAAATAATTACATTTTTTTGAAAAAAAATTCGTAAATTTTGGGATTTTTTTCCGTAAAAATACAAAAAATAGCTATGAAAAATAACATTTTTTCAAGGGTGTTTTTTGAAAAATTTCGGAGTTTTTTCATAAAATTCGAGGAATTTCTTTTATAATTATCATTTCTTCTAATTATTTATTAATTTTTGAAACCACCCCTTGATTTTCTAAGGTTTTTTTGAGTGGGCACTCATTAGTTTATACCTATTAGAATTTGGCCCTTGTTTTGAAAACTATTTGAGTTTAACATTCGTTTTTTTATGGAGCCGTTAAGTCCACGTCAATGACTGGTCAAAAATATTTTTCAGACCCTTTTGCCCTTATCATGGGTTAAACCACAGTAATCTTATTTCCCTAATTTTTTTTTTTTATCAAACTCTAAAATTTGAATAGTGAAATTTTTCTCTACTCTCACTTTCTCTCTTAAAGCAGCTGGTGAATGAGTGCAAGAGGCGGTGAAGAGGCTCGCTTTTTTGCATTTTCGGTGAGTGCAGTAGAAATTTCAATTTACATTGTTTATTCATTTGATTGTGGCATTTGATTTACAATGTTTTCTCTTCTTCCTCACAAACCCAATCTCTCTCTGATGCACCATTACATATTTCAAATACTCTCGAAATTCATTAATGTATTCTCAAAATTTTTATGTTTTTTCTTTACACAATGAAATATTTCTTGACCGAAATTATCTCGAAAAACGAAATCACAATCCTTGCCTTCAACAACTAAATCCCACAAATACAATAGATGGGTGAATACTTCAAAACTGTTAAGTGGCAATTTGTTTGTTTTAGTTTTTGTGATTCTTGGGAGATGCATGGTTGAAGTTTGTCTATCATTTTGATGGATGGGTAAACATCTTTGGATTGGGTTTCCATGGAAGTCATGTCAAACCTAATGATGCATTTAGGTGGATCAGATACCCAATTTCAAACAAAAGAGATCTAATCAACTGATTAACTCAAGTTATAATATTTTCAAAGTTTGATCTTAAATCAGGTTTTTGGCAAATTCAAATAGCTCCAGAAGACCGATACAAAACAGCTTTCAATGTACATTTTGGTTATTACGAATGGAACGTAGTGCCATTTGGTCTAAAAAATGCCCCATCAGAATTTCAAAACATAATGAATGATATCTTCAATCCTTACACAAAGTTTTCAATTGTCAACATAGATGACATTTTAATATTTTCAAAAACAATTGCAGAACATTGGAAACATTTAGGCAAATTCTTCTAAATTGTAAAAAATAATGGATTAGTGTTATCACCAACAAAAATACATTTATTCCAAACAAACATTAGGTTTCTTGGTCATAGAATCAATAAGTAAACATCTTTGGATTGGGTTTCCATGGAAGTCATGTCAAACCCAACTAGCCAATAACTTGTTTATAAAAATCTCACATATTTTGTTGAGGATATAATTCGTTATCGTAAAATGTTTTCTAAATTTTCAAAACACATCGACACACCTTCAGTTGAAGATGATCACAATCATATAACTTTCACTATTAGAATATTAACCCACTTTAATATTTAGGGTTAATTGCTATTACCTCCTACAATAAATAGGTAATGGATATGTGCACCCATCATTAATCACTATTGCACTTACCCCCAAGATTAACGATCAACGTGCATTGACCGTGTATTTTTAAATTAAATTACCAAAATGCCCTTGAAAAATCACAGACTGAGATTTATTGTTTCGTATCTTGAACATCTCATCTCGAGAAAAATCTTAAGGCCAAACTGAAATTGTATCTCGAAGAAAATCCAACAGTTGATTTAAAAAATTGTATCTTAAACATCTCATCTAAAGAAAAATATAACAAGCCAAATTTAATTTACACACATCTCTAGGAAAAGTCTAACGATCCAAATTTAATTGTGTGCACATCTTGAAAAAAATCTAACGTTTATATTTAATCATGCACACATTTCGAGAAAATCTAACGATTCAACTTTAATCCTATAGTCATCTCGAGAAAATCTAACGACTGAAAAAACACTTCCACTTCTTCCTCATCAGTTTCGCAGCTTCGCCATCACTGAAATAGAGGAAGGAGAAGAGGAAGATGAGGAAGAATGAGGAACGAGGAAGGGAGAGGATAATGGTAGGGCTACGAAACATTGGAGGAAGAGGGTGAGGAGGAAGAATAATGATGATGAAATTGGAAGAGGAGGGAGGTATAAGGGGAGGTGACGGCGAGGCTGCAAAACAGAGGAGGAAGAAAGGGAGGAGGAGGATGAGAAGGAAGGAAGAAGAGAATGGAGGAAGGGGAAGGTAGCGGCGGGGCTACGAAACGGAGGAGGAAGATGAGGAAAAAGAAAAAGAATTTTTTTAACAACCGTTAGATTTCCTCGAGATGTGTGTTCGATTTAATTTAGACTGTTAGATTTTTCTTGAGATGTGTGTATGTTTAAATTTGGACCCTTAGATTTCCTCGATATGCATGTATGAATAAATTTGGCTCATTAGATTTTCCTTGAGATGAGATATTTGATATACAAAATTTTTAATCAACTGTTGGATTTTCCTTGATATATGATTATGATTTCAGTTGGACCTTAGGATTTTCTTCGAGATGAGATGTTCGAGTTACGAAACATTAAATCTCAGCCTGTAATTTATCAAGGGCATTTTGGTCATTTAATTTGAAAATACATGGTCAATGCACTTTAATCTCTAGTCTTGAAGGGTAAGTGCGATAGTGATTAATGATAGGTACACATCTCAATTACCTATTTATTGTAGAGGGTAAATAGTAATTAACTCTAATATTTATAACCATTCAATATTAAACTAATTAGTGGTGTTAAAAACTAACAAAAACTTTATTATATTTTGCATCTCTTCATGTCTCGCCTTAATCCCTTTTACAGATTATAAGTTAAAAAGAAATGAAAAGATTTTGCTAAATAAACTTACACGAAAAGTATTTGCCAAAACAATGGTTAATCTAACTCCCAAGGAATGACAAAATTTCAGTTTTTTTATTACGAAAACAAGAAGGACAAAATGCGAATTTGTATTTTTGGGAGGGTTTTTTTCGAATAGTTTTGGATTTTTTTCGTAAATTCGCCCAAAACACAAAAAGTAACGACTAAAATTCCAGTTTTTCGATCGAAATTTTTCGATGCAGTTGCCCGCTCTGATCTCTTTTTTTTTTTCTCAGTTCTGATATAATTCTCAATCTGAATTCTGCTTTGATTAGTTCTCTCTTTTCGAGGGTTTGGAGGTTAGTGTGTCACTGTGGAGTTTCCACCTGCTCAATCGATCGATTTGCTCGACCCGATTTCTGCTTCAAATAGTTTTCTCTTGCTCTTTCACCAAGAGGATGGTTGGAGGGTTCTCTCCGCTTCGATTAGTTCTCTGTGGAGGATTTGGAGGAGAGGGGTTGGTGTCGTTGGGGAGTGTAAGATTTGAGTAACCATTTTTAGGGAGTTTTTTAAGGAGTGGAAAAGAAGAAGATAGGAAAGGGAGGTGAAGGGACTGTTTGGATGTGTGTGAATATGATTCGACATTTTGAGTTAAAAAAAAAGGTGCCTTGTGGATATGTTTCAGCTATAATGTAGGATTTCTTTGTGGTATCAACAAATAAAATTAATAATGATCTAACATTCTAAATAAATATATAAATAATCTGAGGCTAAATAAATGGCAAAAAAAAAGTAAAATGTGTCACTGTTCGAGATGCAGAACTAACAAGAATCAGTAGTCAAAATTTTGTTATTTATGTTTTATGTAGGGCTTGGCAAGTACGGGTAACCGGCCCAAAAGCTAAAAACTGAAAATTGGCCTGAGAAATTTGGGCCCGTGTTTATGAGATCCGAGTTGACCGGGTAACCGAGGTCCCGGTTAACCGAATTATGAGCCGATTTCGATTCTAAGAGTAAAAAAATACTTCTACTGTAAAAAAAAAAAAAAACTTCATTCATCGTACGTACAAAAATTATATCAAAAAATTACAAAAATAAAAAAAATCGGATACAATTCATGGTGAGAGACGGGTCGTCTGAAGAATCTCAGATCTGATCAAAGATCTGAGAGGTGTCGGTCGATCTGAGAAGATCTGAGAGGCGTCGGGTCGTCTGAAGAATCTCAGATCTGATCAAAGATCTGAGAGGCGTCGTTCGATCTCATTCGATCTGAGAGGCGTCGGTCGATCTCAGGAAAGGCGGGGAAGGGAGGGGAGAGGGAGGTGGCTCGGCCTCCGCCTTCTCTGAGAGAGATTCTAAATGGCGAGGGGAAAGGGAGGGGAGAGGCGGCTCGGTCTGTTACAAATGAACAAAACAAAGTTAACAAACATAAATTCTAAATGGCGACGGGTTTAAGTTAACTATTTAACCTGGGCCGGGCCGGTTACCCGACGGGTTTCAGAAAGGGAAATCGAGGCCCGGACCAGAAACTTCGGGTCGGGCAGTTACAACCGAATTTTTTTTTATTAATTAAAACCGATCCGAACCAACCTGATCGGTCCGGTTGTCAGTTCAGTTCGAATTTTCGGTCCTAAATGCCCACCCCTAGTTTTATGTATCCTCAAAATTTTTACTGTCTTTTTCTTTACGTACCAAAATATTTCTTGATTTTTTTTTAAAAAAAATTTCTTTACATACCAAAATTTTTACGTCTTTTTCTTAAATCAGTAGTCAAAATTTTCTCGATGTTAAGAAATTTTTAAAAATTTTCTTAAAATGTTACTTTTTCTTTCGTCCTTTTTCTTTTCGTAATTTAAAAAAAAAAAATCTGCGAAATTTCGTATAATTTCACGAAATCACAATCCTTGCTTGAGATTAAACACAATCCATTGGTTGAGAGTTGCACCTCACCATAAGATGGTAAGCTCAAACTCAACCTCTTTATATCATTTTTGTTATACATGTCCAATGTTAAGAAATAACCGAATTAGGGGTGGCACCATTGTTCGACACCACATGACTTGCTAATTAGAAGGTTTATGTTGGCCAAAGACTAAAATGATTAATAATCAAGTTGTATAACACCTAACTCACTAACTGTGCCGGGTTTGGATTTGGCCATTGACATGACTAACTTGCCAGTGACTCATTTATATTACAATTCATAATGGTGTTTTAAGGAATTGGAGATAAAAAATACTTTGATTAAAAGTTGGGAAATATGTTGAGGGTTTAGATTTATTTCCTATAATGACATGTTTGTGAATATAGCACAACTATAAGGGAAAAGAAAATGAAAAATGGCGAAAAAAGTTAGTGGAATGTACATGTGGAGGGAGAGAAAATTTTGTGTTTTTTTTTTCAAAATTAAAATTATCATAACTATTTATTTGGTTGTCAAATTTTGATAAACTTGGTATCATTGGAATGTATTTTTGAATATCTTTCCAATGAAACCAATGATAAATACAAACGCTAAAATTTTAAAAATATATATTTTCACGCCGTTAGTATTTTTAAATAAATGAGACGAGTCGATTATCCTATAAAAAAAGAAAGCGATGAGACATGCACATTTAAACAAAAATTTTGAACTTTTTGGAGAATTCAAGGTTTAGAGTAGAACTCACTATCGGCATTTGAATTTTTTTTTCCAAATTTTATATTATATATTTTTACCTTATAATAGACTTGCACTTCAAAACTGATTAGGGTGACATTGGGGATGGTAGCGAGGGTGTTAAGTACATGATATTTAGCAAAAAAGTACGTGAAGTGTTAATGGCACGGGAAATACCCTAGTCTATATTACAAATCAGAATGATGTTTGAGGTTGGGGATAAAAGACAGCTGAGATTTACCAAAATATAATAATCTAACGGATCACATAGAACTTAAAACACCAAAAGTGCATGGGTTCAATTTCTATACCCAACATTTTAATATTTATTTTTCTTAATATTTAAAGTAAAATAAACTTTATTTATCATGTTAAACTTTTATCGTGCTAACGACACAGAAAATACCCTAGTATAAATACAATAGAGCATGATTGGGGGCTTTATAAAATTTTAACTGTTACTTTGGATTAGGTGGCATGAGTTGGGTTCCTGAAAAAAACCAAAATTGAGGCGAGATTTTACTCTTTCAGACAATGAAAAGGACGACAAGCCAAATCTAAGACATCCCTCTGTTCAATGGAGTGACGCATTGTAAGTGTTTTTTCGTCTATTTCAGGGTTTCATTTTTGTGTTTCATTGTTTTGTTGCATGTGTTCGTGGATTGTGTGAATGATGTTGTTGTTGTTAAGGTTTTCTTCATTTGCACAAATGATAGGTCATACAATGCTTATTTGCTTAGTAATTTTCTCAGTGCGATGATGTTGTTGTTATGAATCATTCAGCGCAATGTTTAGGGATTTTATTAGGGTACTCATTCAGTAATGGCTATGAATAATTGTTGTTGCTGTTAAGTTACTCATACAGTGTAATTACTATGAAGCATTGTTGTTGTTGTTAGGGAAATTCCTATAAAGCATTTTTGTTGTTGTTAGGCTACTCATTGAGTGCAGTTGCTATGAATCATTGTTGTCGTTTGTTAGCTACTTATTATGGCTATGGTTATGAAGCATTATGTGTACTTGTCTTGTATTTTCTCTTTACTTATGATACATGTTACTTTGCAGGGGTTTGCATGTTTTGTATTGTATTTCATTGATGAATGTGTTTCCTTGCAGTAATGGAAAATGGGGACAAGAGTTGGAAGTCTGAAATTTGATGGTTTACTATGATGGAAAATGGAGTAGGAGGGCTGAGATCCCTGATAGGTAGAAGGTGATTGACTACAAGAATGGGAAATCTATTGATTTTGAGGGAGTTCATGGGGATTATCTGAATTGGGAAGCTTAACAAGAGTATATTTGAAGGTGTAGAAAAACAAGAGAAACATTCCTTGACACTAGGAGATACACATACCTTTATAGATAATGGAGTAACGATGGACATAGCCAATGATGCAGATATAATGTACTTCTGGAAGCATGCAGACATTGATGTCAGTGACACTTTGCATATATTTGTTGATGTTAAAGTGGCAGTACATGTACATGAGAGCACCAATCCTAGATCTAGTTACTAGATCTCGAACCCTTTTCAACTCCAAATGTTGCTGAAGTTGACCCTGCCCCTACCACACAACCCACCCCTCTTAGTAAGATCCATTTGAGGTTTAAGGTGCGTGCCAAAAGAAGTTGGAACAGGAAGAAGATTTCTACCCCAAGGAAGAGTACACCAAATGATTGGTACTCCCCTAGGAGGTCTTCAAGAAGAGTGAATGTACAAGATGACAGGTCTGATGTTGGTGAATGTCAAATACTTGTGGGAAAAGAACAAGGGTGGGCTAGTTCAGGCCCAAGATAAGAAAATGAGAAAGTCAGTTAAGTCAAAAGTTGAGAAAGAGAAGAAAAACTTTGAAGAGTTTTCTGAAAAAAGAGCTTGATGATGACCTCCCTTCTGTTGAACCTAAAACCACTGATGCACAGTCCCAAGCTGAGGCAGAAACCCATTCAGTTGGTCATTCTCAACCACAGGACCTAGCCCATTCAGCTGGTCATTCTCAAGCCAATGAGTTTGCTCATTTGGATGATCTACCTATAGAACAGGAGTACCATTCAGACCATTCAATTGAAAATGAGCATGATGTGTATTCACCTTCAACTGAGCATGCTGTATTTGTCGATGAAACAACTGATGTGTATGGTGAGGAGGGTGGTGATGAGAAGCATGCAGATGAGTGGGTTTTGGAGGTTGGCAAACAATGGGACACAGTTGAGGCAACTAGGTTTTGGTTAAAAAAGTATGCGGTGAGGAACAAGTTTGTGATGAGGTTCAAGAAGAATGATCCTAATAGACTTCTGGTAGTGTGTAAGGGTGAAAACTGTGGATGTAATGTTATGCAACCTTGGACAAGGATGGGCACACTCTTAATGTGAGGACCACGGGGAAGAGCACACATGTATAGGTGTTGATAATGGGAAAAACCCTATGGTGAATTCCAGGTTTGTTGCCAAGGAGTGTGAGTCCATCATTATTACACACTTGACAAACTTCACAGCTGACAACCTCGTCAAACAAATCTGGAAGGATCACACTGTTGAGATAAGTTACCATGTAGGGTGGATGGCAAGGTAGAAAATAATGGCAAAATTGATTGTTCATATGAGGAGAATTATAAGAAGATCCCTTCTTGCTGCATTGAATTGTTGACAGCAAATCCAGGTAGCATTGCTTCTTGTTCAAGAACTAATGATGACAATAGATTCACTGAGGTTTGTGTGACATTCTCTGCATTTATCCTTGGTTGACAGCATGGATATAGACCATTGGTTGGGTTGGATGGTTGTTTTTTGAAGAGCAAATATGAGGGTTGTTGCTTATCTGTGACAGGTTTGGATGGAAACAAATGTCTATTTCCACTGGCTATCTACATTTGCCAGTCCGAATGCTTACAATCATGGTTTAACTTCTTGAGCATCATTCAAATGCACTTGAATATGCATGTGGGGAAGTTGACTTTCATATTTGACCAACATAAATGGCTGATAGAGGCGGTGAAACAACTATTTCCAGAATCTGACCATAGTTTTTGCTTCAGGCACATGTACAAGAACTTTAAAAAGGCTGAATTTGGAGGTAAGTTCTTGATGAGGCTGTGTTGGAAAACTGCTAGGGCATACAAGGAGGTTGACTGTATCTCCAGTTTGAAAGAGCTGAAAGAAAGTAATCCAAGAACACATCAGTGACTAGTTAAAATGGATGTCAAGACTTGGTACAGGACTTACTTTGACAGTAGAGTATGCTCAGAGCACATCACCAACAACTTCAGTGAAAACTTCAACAATTGGATTATCAAGCTTAGGGAAATGTCAGTCTGCATGTTCATAGATGAGTATCACATGCTTCTGATGAGGCTTATGTTTGATAGAAGGGCCAAGAGCAGTAGTTGGGACATAAATGGACTAATACCTAGAGCTTAGAAGCTTATTGACAAGTTCAAGGCGTAGAGGAACCAATTCAGCCAATTTGGGTCTATTGATGGCTTCATTACAGTCATACATAATGACAGTGGTTCTAGGTGGAGGGTGAAAACATGTGTCAGATATTGTGATTGTAGGCAATGGGAGCTGACAGACATCATCTGTGTGCATGGAGTTGTTTGTCTAGCCAATCACAGACCTGTATGGGCAGAGTAAGTATCCTATGAAACTTAATGTTTGCTCCTTATATAATGATTGCCCCACACTTATATGCATTTATTGCAGGTATTGTAGTCCTTATCATTCAGTTAAAGCATATGTGGAAGCTAACTCAAGGGGCATAGTCAATATTAGAAACATGAGGGAGTGGGCAGAAGTAAGTAACAGTCTTAGATTAGATTGTTTCATAGTTTTATGGATAATTTGCACTTTGCTTAGTCAATATTGTTTGATAGTTTTATAGGTAATTTGCAATTTGCACTTATCTATGATGATTGTTTTGATGTGTGGCGATCTGCATACTTGGTGCTCCCACCTCTGGTGAAAAGACCTCCTGGGCGACCAAGGACTCAAAGAAGAAAGGATGAGGATGAATAGGTGGAAAAGGAACCAATGTGCTGCAAAAAGTGTGGTTTGGAGGGTCACAACAACAGAACATGTAAAAACCCTCTTAGGGAGCAAACACAAGGTTGTGGACAGACATCCAGGGCAAAACCTATATTCAGAAGAAGTAGGAACAACAAGAAAATAGGTGCCAAATCAGGTTCTAAAACTGGGAGAGGAACATCTCAACCTCCACAACAACCTAATCAGCCTGAAATGCCAACAGTCCTTCACAACAACCCAATCAGCTTGAAATGTCAACAGCTCCAACCATGCACAACCTACAAGCTTCAATGTTCCCAACTTAGCCCTTGCACAAGAAGTAAGGCCTCCTCCAATAAGGCCACCAATGTTCCAGGTTAGTAGAGGCAAAGGAAAACAGGACAATCAATGGATTAATCAACCTATGGGGCCAAGAGGACCAAGAACACCAAACATGTGATACTAACTTGTAATGTTTTGAAGACTTTTTTTAAGACAATATTTTATGGTGATACTGTTATAGTGGGATGTAAGTATTGACACTGTTATGGTGACGGTGATACTATTATGGTGATGGTGATACTGTTATAGTGGGATGTAAATATTGTTACTGAATGTTTATGTCAGACACTTGAATTATATTTTGCAAGTATATGAATGACAGACACTTTGATGATACTTAATTATATTTTGCAAGTATTGATACAAAATGTTTATGTCAGACACTATGATGATATTTTGCAAGTATTGAAGGGCATCACAGTCTTGAATTTGCCTGTTAGACTTGATCATTGTTTTATGTATGTTTTTTAAGACTTCATTTGATATTATTTACATCCAGTTTCAGACTTGTATTGAATAACATATTGTTGTAACACTGATATTGAATGTTATGTTCATTCACTTCTTATTTAGGGTAGATAGAAATGCTTTACAAAGATCTACAATTGCCATACTCATTTGGACAATAATTGTTACATTTGAAGAGTTATTACTTCTTCCGCCTCGAGCTTGTTCAAAATAGGATTTTGACCACCACCTCTACGTATGTTATCAAGTATCACAGTGCCCAACAACTCAAACCCCTTAGTACAAGAATCACAATTGAGGTACGTGTTCCCTTGTGTATGAGGTTGATAAGATCTTTTGACAGTTCTCCTTCCAGCGCATGAAGGAGTTAGGCATGGAAGATCCACCCATGGACAGTCTTTCATCCAATGATTTGGACTGTCACATTTGAAATAAGTACCCCTTTTGGAGCTTGAGCTTAAGTAGAAATTTGCTTTTGAGTTTGAACTACCTTCTTCATTCCTCCTCAGAATAACTTCATCAAGCCATAAAAACCCTTTGCAACCAGATATTTGACAAGCTAAGAACATCCTATTTTGTTTTTTTGGGTTTTGGACTTCAAAAGCTTGCAGACTCCATTACAACCATTATTGGGACACGCATAATACAAATAAGGGCAATCTTTACTTGTATGATTGTACTGATGACAGTGGTCGCAAGGAATCTGCTAGAAAAAATAAATTTTAATTACTCCCTACCCCTTATAATAGATAATGGCAGTAACTTAACTCCCTATAATAAATTTGAATTTATGAATGCCCCCTGGTTCAAAAAACGCATGCGAGAGGTTGAAGATCACCTCCAAATCTTAATAAATGTCAACATAAACGTCCAAGTGAGGTTGAAGATCACCTCCAAATCTTAATAAATGTCAACATAAACGTCCAAATGAAATCAAAATCACTAACTTACCTTCATTATGTTGTTCTGAACTCAGATATATGATGAAATACTCAAATCTGTTCCAAACTTGTATAATGAAACCCTAAGTTCCAAATTTGAGTTTGTATCAACTTTAAATAGGGATTGGTACAGAATTTTTCGCAACAACTACTTCATATTTCTTCTCCCCCAACGGTTACTTCGTCTTCCCCAATCTGTAACCATTCAAAGAGTCAGAGAGAGTTGAGATTTGAGTTGTCCTGTCCCTGTGTAACAATTCCCCAATTGAGATTTAAATGTTATCCGTAGGATGAGAGTTGAGATTTTAATCTCATCCATTGGATCATTTGTATCAACTTTAAACTTCAACCATCAGATCATTGAAAGACATTTTTGTCCTTCAAGTATGACTGATTTCAAAAACGTGCGTGCCTAGACGGTCTTTGGACGTTGATCGCTAGTCAAGGGGGGTAACTGCAATAGTGATTAATGATGGGTTTACTTATTAATTAGCTATTTATAATAGGGCAAACTGCAAATTACTCAAAAAAAAAGGGAAAAAGAAGGGAGAATTTTCTCTTTATAAGGTGGGTGGCTATTCGCCCCTATTGAAATTCCGAAGGCACCCCACCCCTAAACTCGCGAAATAAAACCCTAAAATTTGAAATTTAAATTCAAATAAATGTAACTCTATTGTAGTTAATAAAAAAATATGAAAATAAATAATTTAGCCATAGAATATTTTAGGGGTGTTACAATAATCTCCCTTATGCTTAAAGAACAATCCAGGAAGTGTTGCCACGCGATTGATAGAAATGCAAAATCTACATTTTAGCACCTTAGCACATTTATTTCAAAATTTAGTCCATGTATTTAACCCTTTTCCAATTTGTATATTCACAAGGTAAACATTCCAATGACTATCAATTGAAAAGCCAAAATATTATTTGAGATGAGATTGATTATTTTTCTTTGATGCTGATTTCTTCTAGTAATGTATTTAAACTTAAACAAGTCAGAAAGTCGCTACGATTATAAACTCCAGGTGAGTCATTCCTTACAGCTCAATTAGGCATATCATTTGGATCAAACGTCTTATCGAAGACTTGAAATGCACCCCAACTAACACTCCGAAACAATTTGACCCATTGAGGAAATCATCATTTTTAAAATGAAGGGTTTAACACGATTGGTTTCCACACATTAGTGGATTTTTGTTCGTTTCTGAAATGGGGAGATTATGACTAGGCTATAATTGCATTTGAAATGTCACAAATATTTTTCTCCAACTCTGGGTGACTCTTTTTTTAGGAGTGGGAGGAGAAGTCAAAAAAATATCGGAAAGAAAAATCTTTACTCCATCTGCAAACACAACTGCATACTGGAATGCTCTAAGAAAAGAGCGAGTGATTAAAGGGCTAGCTTTGGAACAAATAGATTTCACGAAGAAATTTGCTTCGCAAATCTGCTAGCAACAACATTTTTTATTTCGTGACTTTGAACTATAACGGGGTATTTGTTTAACGACACTAAAAAGAGCGACTGTACTGGTTGGAGTCACCAATTAGACAACAAATTGAAAGCTATCACGAGGGGAAAATAAAGGGCTTGTGGAAGGGACGAGATGACAAGTCGAATGAGAGGTTGGAGATTAGGGGGAGAGACTGAGAGGGTTTGAGAAGCAGAACTATGTTTAGTTTCGATGGAGAGATAAAGTAGAAGGTAGACAAGAATCTTGATCCTCATCACAAGGTGGTGTGGACAGGAATAAAAGAAGCCTTGATTTCTTCATAAAAAGTCCAGGAATAAAAACAATAGAACTCAATCTCTGCCATCAGCTGTGACCAAGCTCAGAACTTGTAAAGGAAGATGATTGACTTCGTTGAGCATCCAGGACCTGCTGTGATTCAGCTTTCTTCATGGGCTACCCCAAGCTGAGATGGTAGAAAACACTTCACAAATCACTCCACTGCTGCTAACTAGGGGTGGGCATCCCATCCCGCTCCCGTCCCGATCCCGTCCCGTCCCGTCCCGATTTTTTCGGGTTTTAATGGGATTGAATAATTTCATCCCGATCCCGTCCCGTCCCGATCTAGAATGGGATGGGATGGGATGGAGATTTTCAATCCCGCCAATCCCGTCCCGTCCCGAACTAATTTATTAATATTAATTATTAATATTTTTATTTAATTTTTTATTTTAGAATTGTGGATGCCCTTACAAATATACCAATGTATATAACATATTTAATTTTTTAGCATCTCCATAAATATGTTACACATCTCCATGAATATCTCGTGGTTATCATTCTCACTCACTCTCTCAAGTCTCCTCTCTCTGTGAAAACATATCTCCAACTCTCCAAGACTCCATCTAACAAACACACGATTTTAGCCTTTAGGGTTATATCTCTAAGTAACAAACAAAAGCAGAGAAGACCAAAGAGTGAAGACTGAAGAGGAGCGCGCTGTCGGCTGTCGCACACGTTCATCAGTTCATCCGACTTCATCTCCTTTCAGTCTCTCATCAGTCGTCAACTCGTCATCTGATTCATCTCTTCCCCTTCACCGATTTCAGGTAAAAATATAAATCTCTTTGAAATCCGCAAAGATCGAAGCTTTGTAATATTGATTTGAGCTGATTTACCCAATTTTCTTCATCTTTAAGGAGGATCTTGATGAATCTTTTGGTTCGATTTTAGGGTTATAGCAAATGAACAACAAACAAAAGCAGAGAAGAGGTTGTTCAAAGGGAAGAAGTGAGGTACATGTCCAAAGGGAAGGAAGGTAAGCAAACTCTGATGCATTTCTTTCTTTCATTCATTGGTTTTCATTTCATTGTTACTGATTTCAAATTGTTTTTGGGCGATTTAAAGTTGTTGTATGCTTAAGTGCCAATGATGGTGTTAAATATACTATGAATGTTTCATAATGAAAACTACTACAATCTGAGGCACCCCATCTCCAATTTGTATCTTTTTTTTTTATGGTCAAATTTAGTTTGATCCATTTTGTTAGCTGTTTAGAGTGGGTGAAGTGTTAGTAGATGATGAGAGAGAACAGACGGATTCCCTCTGATTTAATCATGATTATTCAACTGTATACTTTCTGATACTTGGTGCTAAAGAGTTAAAACTACAATTTTTCCTGAGCCAGTGATGTTAAATAAATATTTGCTGCTTTTGATTGGGTCTAATTATAAATTATAAGTTTATAACCCACGATGAACAATTTTCCACCAAGATCTCTGGGTGAAGTGTATTGCTTGATGCTACCAACGCCTCCATCTCCAGAAAGCAGAAACAATGGCAGGCTGGCAGCACTCTTTGTATCCAAATTGACAATAAAGCATAAACAATGGCAGCACTCTTTGGATGCCGCTGATCCCGTCCCGTCCCGTCCCGTCCCGTCCCGATCCCGTATGAACGGGATGGGATAGGGATGGGTATATCTCGTCCCATCCCGTCCCGTGCCCACCCCTACTGCTAACAGGGAAAAAAAAAAAAAAAAAAAAAGACCAATATTTTGCCCAGTCCAACCAAGGCGTTGCTGTAACAGGAACTTCTTTAACAAAATAAATAGACAAAAAGCAATTAATAACATATAACTATTTACTAACAAGCAATGCTAATGCGATAACTGTGAAACCTTACTGTCATGAGTAGGGGTGGGCATCCCATCCCGCGATCCCGTTTTCGTCCCGATTTCGTCCCGATTTTTCCGGGTCTTAATGGGATTGAATAATTTCATCTCGATCCCGTCCCGTCCCGATCTAGAATGGGATGGGATGGGATGAAGATTTTCAATCCCACCAATCTCGTCCCGTCCCGAACTAATTTATTAATATTAATTATTAGTATTTTTATTTAATTATTTCATGGTGTATGATCAAATTAAAGTGAAGTACTTAAAGTGATCAGGAGATGAGTTGATTAACCTTTGAGTTTGAGAATAGTGTTGTGTGGTTGTATAGATAGATTGCTGGAGATTTCTTGTTTTTGATCCTCCTACATTTGTAAGTTGCAATTAGAGTCTTATTTCAAAGTGAATATTCATGTAACTAGATTAAAGATGAGATTCATGGGGTGTATTATTATTGTAACTACTTTAGGCTTTTTTAATTTTATGGGGTGTTTGCTACCTGAGGAAGACATGACTTGGTCAGACAAGTTTATACTGTTTAAAGGAAACAATTCCAGTTTAGTGGGTGATAATATGTTCAACCTTGACGATAAATGCAAAAGGAATCTATGATGAAAACACGGAGATTATGTGACATGGTTGACCTCAATGACGTGAGAAATTTTATGTAGTAGCACTTTATCATTGCATTGGTGGATAGTGGAAATCTGAATTACATTATTTACAGTGTATCGAACTGCTGATCTGCATTTATTGTATGATTTGAGAGCTCTAAAGGGGATTCTACTGAAGATTTGACACACTCGGGTAGTTATTTTTTCAGTGTCACCAGAAATGAAACAAGCAGAAGAAACCAATGCCTAGTGCAGGCAGTAGAATAAGCCTTATTTTTCTGAAAGTCAGTCGAGCTCTGTGCTATCTGGGAGTTGATTACATTCTTTTGTTGTCAATGCAATCAGACAAGATGGCCATTCTACAATTGCTTAACTATCAATTTGATCATACAATTCTCCAGATTAGTACGCTGATCCCGTCCTGTCCCGTCCCGAACCCGTTTGGGATGGGACGAGGTCGGGATGAGGTTTTTCCCATCCCGTCCCGTCCCGATCCCGTATGAACGGGATGGGATAGGGATGGGTATATCTCGTCCCATCCCGTCCCGTGCCCACCCCTAGGCATGAGTTGTATCCTTTTAGTCTCAAACAATGAGATAGGGAGTATAAATTTCAAAAAGCATATTGAGAACACTACCCACTAATGTTGCAACACACTGCATGTGCCATATATTTTCACATCTAACTACAAAAACAAAACATAAGAGGAAGCATTAAACTGGTTCCAAGTTCAGTGTTTGTCTGCCAAGAGCGGTGTTGTCAGTGTCCTTCAGAAGTTTGAAGAATATAACGTTGGCACAAGTATCAATAAAATAATATCAAGAAAATAATTTAAAGTAATAATAAATAAGACACCAAGATTTACGTGAAAAACCTTTCAATGTGAAGGAAAAAATTACGTGGCAAATCCGAGAGAATCCACTAATCAAATAAGAAGAAGTACAATAACTTCTCAAGTTTTTTGCCTAAAGCTTAAGTAATACAAGGAGTAAATAACACGGGTTACCTCACAGCAAATTAACCCAAAAGCCCATTCAACTTTTTCTACCAAATCAATCGACAAAACTAAGTCGATATCGCAGTCACGCGTCACACTTTGTCGCACAACATCGCGCCAAAAGAATCAGACACAAAATCACCATCCACGCGCATACAGCCGCACCAAACACCAAAGAGAATATTATGTTCTCTGTTGCTTATTCACGCAGCAGCTTCTCTGAAAACACTATATCATAAAACTCTGTATTATGCACCTATTTATACTTTTTTACAGCCACCCAAATAGAACCTTGTTTCTATTTAATTAACCAGCTGCCAAATAGAATTTTGTTTCTATATTCAAATAGAACTTTGTTTCTATTTAATTAACACCGCCTCAAATAGAACTTTGTTTCTATATTCAAATTTTTTTTCCCTTATTCAACCAAACTTGAAATTATGTTTGATTACTTACCAAAGTTGGATCCACCCTAATGGGCTAGACCTCAACAAATATCCCCTCCAGACCATTAGGGAAGAATCACCGCATAATCATATTAGGCCATTCCAATGAGTTCTCTACAGAACTCATGTTTTCCTTTTGGAACTACTTTTGTCATCATGTCAGAAGGATTTTCACTAGTATGAATCTTTGCAATCTGGAAACAATTTTTCTCAAGTACATCACGTATCCAGTGGTAACGTGTATCAATATGCTTGGTAATTTCATGGTATGTGGCATTCTTACTCAACTCAATAGCACTCTGACTATCACAATGCACCACATACTTATTCTGATTCACACCCAGCTCCTTGAGCAATCTTTTCAACCATAACATTTCCTTCCCTTTTACTTCAAAACCCTCTGGTTTGCCATGTAAATTTCTTCATGCAAATCCCCATGAAGAAATGCAGTTTTAACATCTAAATGCTCAATCTCAAGATCCAGGCTAGCTGCAAGACTTAACACCACTCTAATGGATGTCATCTTCACCACGGGTGAGAATATCTCATCAAAATCTATTCCATTGTTTTGCGCAAAGCCTTTTACCACTAACCGAGCTTTGTGCTTCACATTATTTCCATCATCATCATTTTTCAATTTGTACACCCATTTGTTCTTCAAAGGTTTTCTACCTTTTGGAATCTCAACTAATTCATAAGTATCATTCTTATGCAAGGAACTCATCTCTTCTTGCATAGCTTTCATCCAACTATCTTTATCTTTATGATCTAGTACTTCTTGAAAATTTTCTGGTTCACCTTCTATAAGGAAAACATACTCATCATTGGAATACCTTTTTGAAGGTTGGCGCTCTCTGGTAGACCTTTTTAATTGAGGCTCTATTATTTCTTGCTGAAGGAGTTGCTCTTCATGCACAGTCTCATCTGTTTCTACATGATCATCATTAACAACTTCATTTTCTGGCATATGATCACCAACTATATCATCTGGCATTGCTCCCCCATTTTCAACATGCTACAAATGAGGAGGAAGTGGTGTAAGATCTGCTACCTCATTATTTATCTGCTTGGGCTTTTCAATTTTCTCAAAATCTGCAATGGTATGATCTTCATAAAATACCACATCTCTGCTTTTAATAATTTTCTTATTCTCAGGATCCCATAATCTGTAGTCAAACTGCTCATCTCCATAACCAATGAAAATACATGGAGATGCCTTCTCATCAAGCTTTAATCTCGTCTCCTTCGGTACATGAACAAATGTTTTACAGCCAAATACCTTCAGATGAGAGTATGAACTATATTTCCCTCTCCACACTCTTTCTGGAATGTCACCATCTAAAGGAAATGAAGGAGAATCGTTGATGAGATAACAAACTGTACTAGCAGCTTCATACCAGAACTCTTTTGGCAATTTAGCCATGCGAAGCATGCATCTCACATTTTCTACAATAGTCCGATTCATTATTTCTACTACCTCATTAGGCCGTGGAGTGCCAGGAACTGTCTTTTCATGACGTATACCAAGCTTACTACAATAAGCTTTAAATTCTTTTGATGTGTACTCGCCACCATTATCATTGCGGAGACACTTCAAAACTCTATCTGTTTTTCTTTCAATCTTAGCATGAAACTACTGGAATTGCTGAAAAACCTGGTCCTTAGATCTGAGAAAATATATCCACACCTTTCTTGATGCATCATCAATAAATGTCAAGAAATATCTACTACCACCAAGAGAATCTACTTCAATGGGACCACAAACATCAGTGTAAACCAAATCTAACAAGCCATATTTTCTTTATGATGATCTACGAAATGCAACTCTATGATGTTTACCAAATAAACAATAATCACAGAGGTTAAGAGGAGTACCTTTCAAGGAGGGAATTAATTTTTTTCTTTTCTAAGAGTTGTATACCTTTCTCACTCATGTGTGCAAGTCGCATATGCCACAAGTTTGTAGAAGAACCATATTCAGCTGCATTCAAACCAGTCTTACAAAATTTCACCTGAGTCTTGTATAGTGTGCAACACGCCTTACCATTTGCCACAACAAGTGAACATTTGGTAAGCTTCCATGCACCATTACCAAAATAATTAATATACCCTTGTTTATCCAAAAAAAAATCCAGAAATCAGGTTCAGACGAAAATCAGGAACATGACGTATATCTTTCAAAGTCAACGTGCACCCCGTATTAGTCTAAACACACACATCACCTATTACCACTATTTTAGAGTTGCTAGTGTTTTCCATCTTCACACTGCCAAAATCTCCTGCTCTATAAGTAGTGAAATAGTCTTTCCTTGGGGTTGCATGATAAGATGCACCAATGTCAATAATTCATTCGCTTCCTTCATTTGCAACATGCAAACATTCACCTTTGCCATACAAAAGAGCCACGGGTTCATCAGTAACAACAGCTGTAGCTTCTTTACTATCACCACTTTTCCCTCTTTCAAATCTCTTTTGTAACTATAACATTGTTTTCTGAAATGGCCTGGTTTACCACAATAATGACACTTAAAACTTCTATCTTTCGACTTTGATCTCCCTCTTGACTTATCACGGTTTTTATCATAACCATGATTTTTTTTATATTTTTCTCTCCCCCTGTTTTCAGTCACAAGTGCTTGGGAATGATCAGTACCGGCAGACTTCCTTCTAGTCTCTTTATTAAATAAACTACCGGTAACCAACTCCATGGTAAGTTGTCCATTCAGTGCCGAATTACTAACCGACGCCACCAATGTTTCCCAACTTTCTGGTAATGAGTTAAAAAGTAATAGTGCTTGCATTTCATCATCTAACACTATCTTCATGTTGGACAACTGATTCACCACACTTTGCACCTCATTCAAGTGCTCAGCAATAGAAATACATTCCTTGAATTTCAAGTTCACTAACTTCCTGATCAAGAAAGCCTTGTTTGCAGCGGTTTTCCTTTCATATAAATTCTGGAGTTTGGTCCAAATAGTATGTGCAGACGTCTCAGCTGACACATGATGAAATACCGAATCATCTAACCATTGCCTGATATGACCAATAGCCTTTCTGTTTAATTTCTTCCACTCTTCTTCTGACATATCCTTGGGTTTAGCTGCATCTCCCTCAATTGGAGGGTACAAATCCTTACAGTATAATATGTCTTCCATCTTAGCTTTCCAAATAACATAGTTTGAGCCATTAAGGTTAATCATCCTTGTATTGTTGTTATTTTCCATGTCAATTCTCTTAATTGACAATCTCCCAACAATTGCTCTGATACCACTTTGTTGAGATAAATACCAATAAAACAATACCAAGGAAATAATCTAAAGCAATAATAAACGAGACACCAAGATTTACGTGAAAAACCCTTCAATGTGAAGGGAAAAACCACGGGGCAAATCTGAAAGAATCCACTAATCAAAGCTTGAGTAATACAAGGAGTAAATAACACGGGTTACCTCACAGCAAATTAACCCAAAAGCTCCTTCAACTTCTTCTACCAAATCAATCGAAAAAACTAAGTCGATATCGTAGCCACACGTCACACTTTGTCGCACAACATCGCACCCAAATAATCAGACACAAAGTCACCGTCCACGCGCACACAACCGCACCAAATACCAAAGAGAAGAAGGATGAGCCAGAGGAACTATATTTGACACGTTATGCACTACAATCGGATTATAACCGAGATCTAATCATGGGATCCATGCGCGCTCAATGAAGTAAAACCGCTATTTTGGGTTTGTTTCAACCAAGAGTGCGTTCCCCACTTTTTTTGGACAGAGGAGACGTAACTATGTTCTCTATTGCTTATTCACCTATTTATACTTGTTTGCAGCCACCCAAATAGAACTTTATTTTTATTTAATTAACCAACTGCCAAATAGAACTTTGTTTCTATATTCAAATAGAACTTTGTTTCTATATTCAAATCTTTTTTCCTTATTCAACCAAACTTGAAATTATGTTTGATTATTTACCAAAGTTGGATCCACCATAATGGGCTGGACCTCAACATATAAGTGTCTTGAGTCAACAAAATGTCTGTCACAATCTGCAATTTCACTTCATAATTAAGCACAGATCTAACTAGCTCCACCAAAAAACCAAAAGCCTATTCAAGTTGAGTCCTGCAGAAAGAGGCAAAACATCCATTAGAACATATATTGGATTATGAGAAAGATCAATCTACAACTTAGTACAATCCTGTTTATTTGAAATGATGATTCAAGATCTTGAAGGACTGTCTTCATAACCAAGTAGAGTCAGAAGCTTATCTGGTTTCCTGACTTGTTTACTTCCTTATCATAGTCAATTTCCTATGGTTAAAAACAGATAATTCCAAAGTTGTGAATTGTAAGCTTTTAAGATGCAAGGTTTAAGCAACAATATTTCTATGGTTAGATCTGGTACTCCAATCAAAAACTCATTCTATAACTGGGTAATAGTTTATTGGGTATTTACTCACTTGGCTTGTTTATTTTTTCAAGTCCTACATGCACTTCTGCAGAAATTTACAGACTAATGGCAAAGTACATCAAATACCGAGCTGACAATGGAGCTCAAACCGTGCAAATATTTTATTTTTAGGCGACGGAGCTTAGCCCATCGATTTTGAGGAGTTTAGTACTCTTCCATATTTGAAACAAATTGTTGATTCTGTGAAATGGACCCATCTAAATCTTCTACTAATCCTTTATGCGAGTAGATCTTGGGGTTTGTTAGAGAGGTTCCCTTCGACATGTGTTGATGTTGTTAGCTTGGATTGGCAGTTGATATGGTTGATACTAGGAGACGGTTAGGAGCAGATGTAGTTTTTCATGGCAATATGGATCAAGAGCGGAGCCACATTGAAGCTAAGGAGGGCAATTGCCCCCCTAAATTCTCAAGTTCTCTTAAAAAAAAAAGGTCTACATAACTTTCTTAATTGTTTGCCACTCTAAAAATAAACAAATCTCCTCCATTGCCTCTTCAAGTTTATTTTATTGAGTAAAAATGTGCTTAGCAGTCAAATTTTCTTTAGAATCTGAATGATGGTTGGGTCAACAACCACTTTAATTGATTAACCTTTATAAACAAACAAATCCTTGTTATTTACCCTCATTGACCCTCATAACTAATTATAATAATTGAGCTAGTTCTATTGTTTTTTATTCTTAAGAGTTTGAGTTTATTAAAAAATTTAATAATTATTATCATTAAATTTATTATTATTAAAAAATAAACTAATAAATATCATTAAGATTGGTTTATTATGTGAACCCTGGCATTCTGTTTGGATCAAATGATTTATAACAGATAGTGATGCATCCAAATCTGGTCTTTTAGAAATTTGACCTGCAAAACAAATGTTAGATTGCCAAATACCACCTTTTTGGTAGTCGAAGGCACTCCGATGCTTAAGTCAGCAAATCTGTAGAAGATATAGCTTAATTTGGACATAATTCAATTAAAATTGCATGACTGAAGTTGAATGTTCATTTTACCTTATATAGTGGTCGTTATTTATTTCTTGCGCAACTTAAGCATGTGAGGCTTGACGAGGGGATACGTTCCCTGTAATGGTCTCCTATTTTATGAAAATACGTCATTAGGGGAGTAACTCCAGCCACTACTCTTTTTCTCTGTAACGTTCATTTTCTTTAAAGGAGAGCTTCGTTATGTCTGGATTTGGGCCTCTGACTATGATTTGTTCTGAAGGGCTCTTTTGGGCTTTAATACTGGGTATGCCTTTTGGGGCTTTGCGAGTCGATCTTGACTTGAAATAGTTGGTCTTCGTGATAAGTGATCTTTGCCATGTGTATGGTCATGATGATAGTCTTATTTGATGTATCATCAGCTAATCCCCCTTAGTTAGTGGGTATGCTGACATGGCCACTAATTCTACGACGGTTGGACTTTCGATTTCAGCATTGCAATGCATTTAATGTCGTTAGCAGCTATTGATGTGGTTGTTATTTCGATTTCTCAACTATTTGTTCGTTTCTGCACGTTTTTGGGATTTCATGCAGTCATCATATCTCGCACGTCGTTCTGTTAGTAGTCTATTCGTTGCTCGGCTCTATAAGGGGGCATGATGGTTTTGTTTTTTTCTTTGCGTTATCTTTGAGATTAGGGTTTACTTTTTCCTTTTTTTTGCTCCCTTCTTTGTTCAATCCCTATTCCATGTCTTCTAACATGATATTAGATGGTAAAGCGCTTGGCATCTGCGAGGCATTCTTCTTGCCTAAGAAGATGTTGCAAGCGACATTGGAAAGTGTTGGTGCAGAGTACTTGTTGCCATCCGACCTTGAGATTGTTCTGCCTAGGCATAATGACAGTCCTTGTCGTCCAACACCTGGTTACATTGCGCTTTATCCGTGCATGTTTCAGTCAAGTCTTAAGTTTTCGGTTTCAGAGATATTTTGGAAATTTTTAGATTTTTTCGGCATTGTTCCTGCCCAAATGGGTCCCAACAGCTGAAGGGTGATGGTTTCTACTTGTGCGAGAACACTTCTTTCTAACATTCCTTTAACTGCTAGGGTTTGGCATTTCGTGGTGGGACTTGTTGTGAGCAAAAATATTTGTTTTCTTCGCTCCCCCGCCTGTTTCGAGGAACTCAATGATAATTACAGGGACTGATCGAGATTTCGGTTTTAGACTTTTGTCGATTCTGGCTACTTTAAGTTGCGGGGTTGACAGATTCTGCGGTCGTTCCGAGTGCCCAACAAGTGGAAGGATCTTCACTTATAGGTGGATGAACAAGATATCAGTAACCGATTTTAAGCTTCCTTGGGTTGCTATGGAATCGTTCCTCGCTAAGGAGGTTGTGGAGCGTAGTGGCTTGTATACTATGAATGAGATGGAGCGGGAGGTGCTTATTGAGTCTCGAGCTGTTGAGATCGTTGCTCGTGTTGATCATGTTGGTGTTAGTGATGCTAGCATTGATGGGAAAGTGAGCTCTGACATGGTGATTACAGATCTCGATGCTCCTGTTAGCATTGGTGGTGTTGGTTCGACCACTAGAAAAAGGAAGCTTCCTAGGTCTGCTAGTCCGTTGAAGCGACTGGCGATAATCCATGTCCATGTTCCCAAGAAGAAACGACTTGTTAGTTCCATTCAGGGTATTACTTGGATTACTCCTCGTCCGAGGTTATCTGGTAAAGAGGATTAGAGAAATGATCATTTATCTTTTGAAGAGGTTGATGAGCCGAATCAAGCTTTGGAGAGGAGCAAAAAGAAGGTGATTCGTCCGTTGGACGAATGTGAGAAGAGGTTCCTCTTTATTCACGGTGTGTCTGACTTTGTCAAGTGGTCTGATGATGATCCTCGTGTCATCAACAATATGATGTTTCAGCTTGCTGTGGAGTGGTCAAAGGATCCAAAACAACGAAGATCGTAGTTGACTTTGACTTTAACCCATTGTGTGAAGAAAGGGTCGTCAATCGTGGTTAGAACTTAAGGCTCTTCATCTTCTTTATTCTCCTACTTGTGTTGATGAGACAGTGGAGCTTCCTGCCTTTTTGCTTACTCTTCGCGCTTCTGCTGCTGTTATCACTACTGTTTGTCCCCATTTTGCCTTCGCAAAGAAAAGGCAAGAGTGGTTTTTCTGTTATCATTGCTATTCCGGCAGTTCTTTTGGCTACTGGGGGTGGGACTTCAGTACTCTCTGATCCCTAAGTTCTTCATCTACTGATTGGTTGGAATGAGCCCAATCCGAAAGGCATTCGTATTAAGTCGGATGGAAAGTTTAGTTGTTTTAATGAGATTGACGCACAGCACAGTGCATGCAATTTGATCAACAAATGGCATAGGTGGTTGGTGCAGAGGTTTTCAATGCCTACGTGGGAGCCTAGTAGTCATCACGACCACGACCTTAAGCAGATTATGGAAGGGATGAATCACCTCACTTATGTTGGGGGTCGGACTATCAGGGTGTGCATGGTCAGGTGGCTGCTTTTGATAGAAAGATGGCGGGACAATTATTGGTGTTCTCCTTCAGTTGGACTCGTTGAAAAGCAATGTGTGGAGCAGGCGAAGGCAGCTGAGATCGCTTGGGCTTATCTGAAGGAGGTTGAGGGTGTGCGGGACAAGTTCGTTGCTGAGCTTGAGGCTTCAGGGGCTGAGTTGAACAGAGTCTGTGACCATCTGGAGGTTGTGGAGAGGGAAATTTCTGCTGAGAAGGCTGATCATGATGAGACATGCGTTCTGTTATTGAGCAATCCGTCAGTCGTAAGGTTGTTGAAGAGCGGGTGGTGCAATTAATGACTGCGCTTGCTGATGTATAGTCGAATGCTTCCGCAATGATAACCATTGTTGAAGAAGAACTAGTTTCGACCAAGAAAGTGCTTGCAGCCGTAAAAAACAAACTGAATATTGCGGAAGCGGCAAATTGGAGAAGAGTCGTTGATCATCAAATCGATCAACTTTACTATATGGAGGGGGATGGTCTTGATTTGACTAGATATCATGGTCTAGTTGACCAGGTTTTTGAGGATGATGATGACGAAGAATGTGCTCTGGATCCGCCAAGTGATTCGGTTGATAAAGAACCATCGTTATCTCTTCCTTTCGGTCTAGCCCCATCATATGTTATTGTTGTTGAAGAGAGTGCTTCACCCCCTCCTGTTGCTGATGCCATTATCCCTCCTCCTTTGAGTGTTCCTGCTAGTGATGTTTTGATTACTTCTAACGTTTCTTCTCCAACTGTTGTATATTCTTCTCCGGATGTAACTGAATTGAGTTATAAATGACAAGTTATTATTATTTTTTATCTTTCTTGTATTTATTGTTATCTGATTTGCATGTATTTCCTGCCAGATTGTGTCTTTAAATTTGTCGTGGTCATAGTTTGTTTATTGTCTGGATCAATCACGATATCTAATCATACACAATAAATGTGTATTGGTCTCGTTACTCGTACTTTATGTATCTTTGTAGTTTAGACTTGGCTGGGTTTCTGCCTTTGCACTTGTTTCTTGGCTATCTGAAACTTTCATTTCTTTCGACTTGTTAATAGGGTTGGGGAGCTTTATGAATAAGTCTGACTTGTGTGTCCAGACTTTTGAAGTATATTTCGTGATCTGATATATTGATCGGGCCAGAATGTTTTACGAATAAGCCGACTTATATGTACAAACTTTTATAAGAGTGCTTCGTGGTCCGACATATTGGTCGAGCCTGAAGGTTTTACGAGTAAGTCTAACTTATACGTCCAGACTTTTAAGTATAGTTCGTGGTCCGACATATTGATCGGGCCGAAAGGTTTTACGAGTAAGTTTAACTTATATGTCCAGACTTTTGTGAGTATACTTCGTGGTCCGACATATGGGCCAGAAAGTTTTACAAGTAAGTCTGACTTATACGTCCAGACTTTTGTAATTATGCTTCGTGGTCTAACATTTTGGTTGGGCCAGAAGGTTTTACGAGTAAGTCGACTTATATGTCCAGAATTTTTTAAGAGTACTTTGTGGTCTGACGCATTGGTCGGGCCAGAAGGTTTTACGAGCAAGTCGACTTATATGTCCAGACTTTTATAAGAGTACTTTGTGGTTGATCAGACCAGAAGTACTTCAGATACGGCTGACTTATTTGTCCAAATTTTACCCTATTTTGCATATTCTTTTGTTATGCTTCGATGTTACTTTCGGGCCAACTGCTATTTGAATAGGTTCTTAATTTGACTTTAACGCCCTAGATTAGATTATTTGAACACGAGGCAAAGGGTTTCCGAAATTTGGAAATTGATAATGCTTCTTTGGATGTGTGATACTTCATGGTTGTGGTAATCTTGTTTATGCTTCGAGCTTCTTGTTGATTGTTTCTAGTGTTGTTTTGTTTCTACGCTCGGGATACGACCGCCTTGAAACTCTCTCTACATGCCCCGATAGACTCCCTCGCCTCGAGCTTGGTTAACTTTTTCCGCATGTCCTCCTTGCTCGGATGGGCTCACGACTTAACTTCCCGAAGGGGTTACCCCAACAATCCGTCGATGGAACTCGTCCGAGATTAGCCAAAGTGCAAACAAAAGATGAGATATTCCTCAAACTCTTTAGGCATTATGATTTATCTGCAAGAGAAATCAAACAATTAGTTGCTGACAGAAAAGCTACCTGATAACCGAGCTTAGACACTCACTCGGGAGCTGTGACATGCTTATGAGCAGGTGATTCAAGGGTTGGATATCCTCAGCTACCAATGAATCTTTGATGGAAATGGGAAACCTATAACACTCCGAGAAACCCCACAAAACTTGGGATAGTCCGTCCTAATCTCTAGGTTGCACGTCCCCGTACCGGACTTATTCCTAAAGATATATTGGACCGGACTTATCTAATGTTACCAAGGTACCAAACGGTTCTGAGATCTTATCGAATGCCCGAAAGTGTTTCTAGAAGTTCATGTTCCCCTTAGCACGGGGCGATCCCATGGTAGTTCAGGATCTCCACGCTCAGCCGAGACAAGGGAGAACTCAACCCTGAAAGCAACTTCCCCATGGTCATACAAAGCTTGTAGCCTGGGAAAAGTATCTCCTGGCGCATAATATGGACTTAATTGGGAAGCCCAGTCTAACCTCGCTCGGAGCCCAAAAAATTTATGAACCTTATTCTCGGAGGGTCAGTTATAATAAATGGGCTCCTCAATCTCCCACTAATGAGGCTTACCCAAGACATAATCTTATCGGGAAACCTTCCTAACCTTTGGACTAGCAGTTTGCTTATATCTAACCATTATTGTTTGCCTACTAAATCGACTAAAAAAATAGAAATTTTGGAACTTACCTAGTGTCTCGGAATAGTTCACTTGGACAAACTGTTATGATTGAGCCGTGAACCAGCCCTTTGAATTTATAGTTGGACACAACAACTAAAAAGACTCTTCATATATAATCGATGTGATGGTTCACCTCCGTCCAACTAGAACATGCCATATGTCCCTTTGGGGGGAGGGTAGGCAAACAAATACTAGGTTGGGACTCCTTGGTCCTAACTTCCTTGTTATGCCAATCTAGCAATCGGAACACCTAGGGGGGAGTGATGATGCATATTTTGCACATTTCCAACCTGAATATTTCAACATTTCTCGAAACATGATATACTCTGGTAGGGGCTACCTTTCAGCTGGCATATTTGGATGATTCAACCCTATCATCGCCGCGAAGATCATAAATGCAAAGATACAGTTAGACAGGTATAAATAAATATTAATTTCCCAATAGCCAGACATGCAACACCATCCGAGCAAATGAGGCTCTCTCTGAACCTCTCGCTCACTCTCTTACCACCCTAAGCCTTTACTGACTGGACCATCGGAGTCTTCGCTTGAGCAACCCACTCGGGGTTTGTGTATGTACCAGTAGCTCGCCTTCTAGCTGGACAACAGTTCCTTAGCAAAAGAAGTTCTGAGACTACTTATTATCCTCAACATTTGCCACAATGCATCGACATGTCTATTCTCATCTCAGCCAATGTAGAAGAATTCTACCTTGATGAATCTCTTAGTTCATAATTTCCTTGTTTTTAGGTACTCAATCACGTTTTCACTTATGTCTTCGTATCCTCCATTAATTTGATTAACTATCAACATGGAGTCACATAAAACTGTCAATTCCTCCACATTGAGCATGTTGGCCATTTCTAAATCGAACATCAGGGCCTCATACTCCGCAACATTGTTGTTGCCAGGAAATCAAGTTTTGCCACAAACTCTATCTTGTTGTTATCTGGAGTGATGAGGACACTGCCGACTTTGGCCCAAATGTTCTTGAAGATCCATCATATAACAACCTTCAGCCGAATTTCCTCTGAGCTACTTCCGGGGGAGGTTCCTCCAGCAATACCTTAGCGCATGACACTCATTCTTCATCATCCACTGGATAATATGCTAAAAATTTTGTTAGCACTTGACCCTTGTGGCCATTCTTGCCTTAAACTATGCCTCAAATTCGCCTAGCGTTGGAGCCCATTTAGTTATTCTCAACGACTTTCCTGATATCTGGAGTGCCAACTTCAAAGGCTTATTTGAGATTACCATATTAGTGTGACTCTAAAAATACGGTATCAGGCGCTGAGCAAAGAAAATGAATGTCAATGCTGCCTTTTCCAGTAGAGCATATCTTGATTCATCATCCAACATGGTTTTATTTAAGAAGTACACAAGCTTTTTTATTTTATTAACTTTTAAGACGAGGACAAAACTAATAATATCATTGGCAACATCCAAATACAAGAATAATTATTCACATGCTTCAGGTTTTTAGAGAATAGAAGGTTGCCCTAGATAGTGCCTTAAACTTTGAAAGGCAGCCTTGCATTCCTCTGTCCATTCAAACTCCATATGTTTTCTTAACAAAGTAATAGACGTCTGCATTTATCATATGACTTGGAAATGAAACGGCTATGGGAAACAACCATACCAGTTAGCCTTTGAACTTTTTTCTTTCTTTCTGATTAGGGTTAACCTCGACTCTTCTTCTTCTCACGAGATAGCCTACAAATTTGCCTAAACTGGCCCCGAATGTGCACTTTTATCAGAGGGTTTCATTCGGTTTGCCAAAATTTTGGAGATGACCTTATAAATGACAATACACAGCCCGATGGGTCGAAATTAGTGACATTCGGAATCAGACGATGAAAGTTTCATTAAGCTTCAGATCAAGACGCCGAGTAGTAAAGAAGTTTTGAACAACTTCAGTCACATCGTTATTAATAGTATCCTAGTAATGTTGGAAAAAGAAGTCATGAAAGCCATCAGACCAGGAGCTTTGTGACTACCCATACCAAAAATTATGGCACGAATGTCTTCTTCAGTGGGGATAGAAAAAAAGATCTCATTATCCTCAGTGGAGATGGTGGGTTCGAAAAGAGAACCGATATCTGGGCATTGAGGAGGGTTTGAATAATTGAAAATATCCTGAAAGTAATCACTAATGATTCGTCCAATAGAATGTTGATCGGAGTGCCATTGGTGAGTAGTATCCTTGAGGCGAAGTATAATATTTTTTTTCCTACATATCATGGAGGAAAGATGAAATAATTTCATATTTTTGTAGCCATCAACAAGCCAGGAATTGCCCGATTTATTTCGCCAGAAAAGTTCTTCTCTAAGGTAAAGCTCGGAGAGGTGGTCCTCAATAACTGGGGTGGTCGTAGCATTTTCCTCAGAGAGAGGGTTGTTTTGAAATTTATTCAAGGTCGTTTGGGTGTCGGTGATACATCACTGAATGTTATGGAATTCTCTTTTATTCCATCTGGTTAGACAGTAGCTGAGTTTTTTGGTTTTCAGATGGAAGTTATGAGACGGGAGGACATAATGCATTGGCCCCAGGAAGACTATAATATTGTGACACCGAGGGTCTCAGACCCACATTTTAAAAAATCTAAAAGGTTTTGGGCTCTGAGTGGCTTTAGAAATTAGATGGAGTGATATAGCTCTGTGGTCCGAAGCCAAGGAGTGAATAGTATGAGTAATAGCAGAGGGGAAACATGTCATCCAATCAATAGACACCAAGATACGATCAAGTTTAGCTTTAACCCCATTCTTATCCTTGCGTTTGTTATTCCAAGTAATCGGGAATCATTAAGAGGGAAGTCAATGAGGTTATATTTATCAATGAAATTTCGAAGATGCTTAAGGTTTTATCGAGTAGGTCGTCCACCCCCCCCCCCCCCCCCCGACCCCAAGTTTGTGTATCTGTAATGAAATAAAGTTCAGATCTTTTTCCATACACAAAAATAGCAGACCAAGTAGAAAGAGCCAGATAATTATCAATTGTGTAGTTGAAGTAACATTCGTAGGAGGAAATAATATTTAAGTGAATAGCTTATTTCCAGAACAAGGCAAGACCGTCTGATTGTCCCTGAGCTGACACTGTAGCTCCATGCTTGTGGCCAAGTCTCCGGCTAATGGTCTCCATTGCAATTGTGGTGGCTCTGGTCTCGAATAGGAAAATTATGTCGGGATTGGACTTGTGGGCGAGGGCTTTTAGATTTCGGAACGCTCGGGGAGACTCCATGCCCCAAGCATTCTAGGACAAAATCATGAAAATTGAGGTGACCCAAAATGGCTGTCGTCGCTGCTTTAAAAAGTGGGCTTTGGTTAGGTGTGAGAGATGGGGAAGAGTTTCGTTGATGGGTGTGGGTGTTGGAAAGATGTGAGGTGAGTTAGTTGGGTTGGTACATAGTAGGGATTGGGTATTTGAAACAACTCTTGTATTTGGGTTTATAGTAGGGGTGGGCATTTAAGATCGAAAAATCGAATTGATCGGTCCGGTTCGATTCGGTTTTTAATGTTAATTTTGATGATTGGTCCCAAACCCAGCCCGACTCAAAATACTCGATCCGGTTCTCAGTTTGCATTCTTAGAAACTGACGGATAACTGGCCCGACCCGGATATAAAATTAATTAAATACAATGTTTCTAAAAAAAACCCAAAGAAATAGAGCAAACATGATTGAAGCTCCTATTTGTTTTCTAATGGGTGCGGTGGTGGGTAGAGAGAAATTAAAAAAACAGGAAGAAATATTAAAAATAAATAAATAAATAGTGGAGAGAGGCAGATAATAATAATAATAATAATAATAATAATAATAATAAGGAAAGATGGTGCATTAGTGAGATGATGGGTTTGTGGAGAGAGAGTGAGTGAGTGAGATTGTGGGAATAAAAAAAAAGTTAATTGACTTGGAAAATTATATGAGGGTAAGTTTGTCAATTTAAAAAAATTGGATGTAATTTGTTAGTCAACGCCCTTGAACGATCATAAGTGTTAGACTAGAATACAAAAACAAATAGGGGTCAAAGATGAATATACATAAACAAATAGGCGCCAAATAAGAAATAACAATTATTTTTTTAAATCTGTTGACTGTATATTGAACGGATGGGACTCCATTAATGGACTGGAGTGGACTATCTGTTTATCATAGAAGAATAGTTGTTCTATATAAACTATATGTGGATTTGGGAGATTATGAATGATGTCATGATATGTACACATATGCAATCCCATGGAACTCTCTCTCTGACTCCATGGAAAGCAATGATTGTGATTTCGTTTTTCGAGTTCATTTTGGTATCCGATTTTAAGAAATATTTTGAAAAATATTTTGGTGTGTAAAGAAAATTTGTAAAAATTTCGAGGATACATAAAAAATATATATATAATGAATTTCAAGGGTATATGAAAATGTGAAAAAAAAAATAAATGCAAGTAAATAAATCTATTAAACATATTAAATGAAGCCTTAATACCAAAAAATGAAACAAACATGAAATCAATACATAATTATAAAATTAGAGGGTGGTTTAAAAAATCAATAGACAAGCAGAAGAAATGATAATTGTAAAATCAGGGGGTGGTTTTAAAAATCAATAAATAATTAGAATAATTGATATTTCGAAAAAAAAATCCCAAAATTTACGAAAAAAAACTCCGTAAACTTTCGAATAAAACCCTTGAAAAAATGTAATTTTTGGTAATTGGGTTTTGTATTTCTACGGAAAAAAACGAAATTTAGCAATTTTTTTTGAAATTAACGAAAAAATCTCGAAATTCCTTAAAAAACTCTCGAAAAAATCTAACTTTTTATTTTGCCATTTTTCTTTTCATAATTTCTAAAATACGAAATTTTCGTTGAAATTTCGTGAAATCGCATATGCAAAGAACAATAATTGGACTGAAAAAATAATGGGCTAGAAATTTCGGGCTTGACCGAAACTGACCTGAATTTCGGTTAACCGGAAGCCCTATTAATCGGGTTACTTGGGCCAAGCTCGGTCCCTAAAATTCCAGGCTTTATAAATTTGGTTCGGTCCTTGGTTTGAGCTCGACGGTCCAGTTAACCAGTCCGGCCCACCCCTGGTTTACACTATGATCGTTGACTAAATATTAAGGGGGATAGTAGCCTGACAGAACCTTCATTGAAGAAATTGCAATCCTAGCCGTTAGGTTTGACGGCCAACGACTCCTAACACCGCAGATGTGGCGATGTCATCTTCTATTGTACTGGCTGTTAAAACGTCGTTACTATGCGGACGTTAACGTTGACGGCCTGTCTTCCATCGTCAATTCTGAGAAAGCATCATTAGTGACTGAGGTCATAACTGCATTCGTAAAGCCCGTTATCTCATTGTTTGCAGCAGCTTGAATTAATGCCATTGAAATAGCCATCATAACTGCGTTCATAACGGGCGTTAACTCATTAATTAAGTGAACCTGGCATTAAAGCCATTGAAGGTTGGTGGTTGACAGCCCCTCTTCCCAATACCAAAACTCCTCCTCAAACTAAAAGGTGAGTTATTGCTCCCATTTAAAAAAAAAAAAAAAAAGTTATTGCTCCCGTTATCTCATTGTGTTGTGTGAACGTCATGACATGAATGAAAAAAGTTGGGGATTAAGAGATAAGAAAAGCACATGCAATTTTGTGGGCCCCCCGAATTCCAATTTTGTACTGTGTGGAGATGCTGCTATTAATTTTGTGTTAAAAGGTGATAAAGTTTGATAGGTGTGAATCATCGTGTTTGCTAGGCCCTGATTCTAGCCTTCTCTCACTGTGATGTGATTGAGAAATGGAGGAGGGCAACGTGGGTGGAATTGGATCACTCACTCATGCCTCGATATTTTATTCAATAAATTTGCACCTAATCAATATGACAATGACATTACCAATTAAATTAAATATGGCCCATTCTATATTTTATCCAAATTTACCGATATCTGTCTGATCCTAACATCACATGGTCCCAATCCTTGAAGTCTCACTCTGACAACAAATATATAATATTTCCAAATCATTCGCTTGCCCGTTCTATATAATATAAACAGATCACCCCATGCCAAAGCATTCTAGATCCAAAAGTTCTCATTCATCAACAAAAAAAAAAAAAAAAAAAAAAAAAAAAAAAAAAAAAAAAAAAAAAAAAAGGACATCATCAAAGTCAATCACCTTCTTCTTCTTATTGTTCTCTCCTCCATCTTCATCATCTCTCACTCCTCTGTAAGTTTTCAACCAACTACACCATTTCTTTCATTAATTTTTTTTTTAAATAATGATACTGATGACGCGTTTATTGACCGATCTATTTATATGTGCTGTGCTTTGTTGTGTTGTGTTGGTGGTGCAGGATGACTGTGTGTACACAGTGTATATCAGAATAGGTTAAAATTGTTTGCTTTGTATTCAACGTTTCCACCAAACAATTTTTACTCCGTCCCTGAGGTTGAGGTTGAGGTTGACGACTACTACTCCGTGTTTGCTTTGTATTCAAGGTGAGAAATTACTCTACATTCTATGCTTCCTTTGTCACTGGAAGCTACACTCATATTGACTTCCGTGCTATCAACTACTTTTTTTTTTTTTTTTTTTTTCTTTTCAATTTTATGATTGTGTTTATTTTTTTTCTAAAGGAATTTTTTTTTCTAAGTTAGTGATCAAATGCTTGTTTATGTGAATCAATCTTCCTTATTCATATTCTTTTTCCATTGTTGGCCTATCATTGTTTAAATTACAAATTATAATTCATTTTTTATAATGAAATTAGCTATTAATGATTGTCCATTTTGAAAATTAATATCAACTACCAGAACTAAACTTAATTGGTCAAAATTATAACAAAAATTACACAGTCTTTAGAATATCGTACAAAAATTACAAAAAAATTACAAAGAATCCATACAAAAATGACAAAAAAAAATAAAAATTCGATCTATAGAATATCGGAGATCATAGATCTCCGAGATCTGAGATTTCAGATCTCCGCGATCTGAGATTTCAGATCTCCGAGATCTGAGATTTCAGATCTCCGAGATCTCAGAGATCTCAGATCTTCGAGATTTCAAATCAGAAATCTCAGATCTCCGAAAGAGAGGCGGCCGGGATCGATGTCGAGGGAGGCGGCCGGGATCGATGTCGAGGGAGGCGGCCGGGATCGGTGTCGAGGAAGCGGCGAACTTTTCCTCGGTGGGTTTCTTCTCTGGATGTTGAGAGAAATTTTTTGTTTAAGTTGGTTTGTAGAAAAAATTGATATTTATATAGAGAAAGGTAATTGAAGGGGATTGGTTGTGTTAGTTTCATGCGGATCGGTGACGTGGTTTGGTTTAGTGCGTTGGATTTAGCTAAATTTTTTGGTGTTATTGACGGTTGAGATGAGGTTTCACGCGGATCGGTGATATTTTTTTAAACAATTAGCGACGGTTTTTTGCCGTCGCTAATATAAAAAAAAATGTTAATTTTTTTAAAACAATTAGCGACGGCTTATTACCGTGGCTAATTGGCTTTTGATTTTTTTATTAGCGACGGCAAAAAGCCGTGGCTAATTGGTTTAAAAAAAAAAAAAAAATACAACACTAAAGAGTTTAGCTACGGCAATTTACCGTGGCTAATTGGTTTTTGATTTTTTTATTAGCGACGGCAAAAAGCCGTGGCTAATTGGTTTTTTTAAAAAAAAAATTTAAACACTAAAGAGTTTATCTATGGCAATTTACCGTGATTAATTGGTTTTTGATTTTTTTTATTAGCGACGGCAAAAAGTCGTGGCTAATTGGTCTTTTTTAAAAAAAAAAATTAAACACTAAAGAGTTTAGCTACGACAATTTACCGTGGCTAATTGGTTTTTGATTTTTTTTATTAGCGACGGCAAAAAGCCGTGGCTAATCGGTTTTTTTAAAAAAAAAATTTAACACTAAAGAGTTTAGCTACGGCAATTTACTGTGACTAATTGGTTTTGATTTTTTTTAATAGCGATGGCAAAAAGCCGTGGCTAATTGGTTTTTTTTTTTTTTTTAAATTTTAACACTAAAGAATTTAGCTACGGCAATTTACCGTGGCTAATTGGTTTTTGATCAGATCGAAGAAGTTCATATCAGATCGAAGAAGATCAGATCAAAGAAGATCAGGTCAGATGAAATAAGATCAGATCAAAGAAGATCAGATCAGATCAAAGAAGATCAAAGAATATCAGATCAGATCAAAGAAGATCATAGAAGATCAGATCAAAGAAGATAAGATAAGATCAAAGAATATCATATCAGATCAAAGAAGGTCAGATAAGATCAAAGAATATCAGATCAGATCGAAGAAGATCAAAGAAGATCAGATCAGATCAAAGAATATCAGATCAGATCGAAGAAGATCAAAGAAGATCAGATAAAAAAAGATCAAAGAAGAAAATATCAGATCAAAGCAGATCAAAGAAGATCAGATCAGATCAGATCAGATCAAAGCAGATCAAAGAAGATCCGATCTGATCTTCTTTGAAATGATCTTCTTTGATCTGATCTGATCTTTTTTGATCTGATATTCTTTGATCTTATCTTCTTTGATCTGATCTGATCTTCTTTGATATTCTTTGATCTGATCTGATCTTCTTTGATCTTATTTGATCAGATCTGATCTTCTTTGATCTGATCTGATCTTCTTTGATCTGATCTAATCTTTTTTGATCTGCTTTGATCTGATATTTTTTTATCTGATCTGATTTGATCTGATCTTCTTTGATCTGATCATATCTTCGATCGATCTAATCTTCTTCGATTTGATCAAAAACCAATTAGCCACGGTCCGTCGCTAATAAAAAAAATCAAAAACCAATTAGCCACGGTAAATTGTCGTAGCTAAACTCTTTGGTGTTTAATTTTTGTTTTTTTTTAAAAACCAATTAGCCACGGCTTTTTGCCGTCGCTAATAAAAAAAATCAAAAACCAATTAGCCACGGTAAATTGCCGTAGCTAAACTCTTTAGTGTTAATTTTTATTTTTAAACCAATTAGCCACGGTTTTTTGCCGTCGCTAATAAAAAAAATCAAAAACCAATTAGCCACGGTAAATTGCCGTAGCTAAACTCTTTAGTGTTTAATTTTTGTTTTTTTTAAAAACCAATTAGCCACGGTTTTTTGCCGTCGCTAATAAAAAAAATCAAAAACCAATTAGCCACGGTAAATTGCCGTAGCTAAACTCTTTAGTGTTTAATTTTTGTTTTTATTAAAAACCAATTAGCCACGGTTTTTTGCCGTCGCTAATAAAAAAAATCAAAAACCAATTAGCCACGATAAATTGCCGTAGCTAAATTCTTTAGTGTTTAAATTAAAAAAAAAAAAAATCAATTAGCCACGGTTTTTTGCCCGTCGCTAATTATTTTTATTTGTAAATCTTAGCGACGGCTAAATTACCGTCGCTAAATATTTTGCGACGAATTTTTATAATTATTGGTTGAAATAGTATTGAAAGCAGTTAGCGACGGTATCAAAAAACCGTCGCTAGTTTCCGTAGCTATTCAAGCTTTTTTTTGTAGTGATTTGTATTTAGTTTATCCAAAAGGTTTTTGTTCACATAATTTTCACTTGCATACAGATTGATTGGTATCTTTGTAAGCTTTTGTTCAAAGAGGCCATGGATAAGAAAGTTGTTGAGCAAAAAGCGGCCTGTGTTGAAGAAAGGAAGAAACTAACTTTACTAAAATGTGCTAAGGTCGTGGTTTCGTCTAGCCATTTTTTATAAGATACTCATGATTTTAATTGAATTATGTACTTATGATTTTAATTGTATTGTTATTTGGATGGTTGGTTTAATGTTTAATCTCTTTGCAGAAAATAACTCCCGATCTTGTAAGTCTCGATTTTAATTGATATTGTTATGGTTTTAGCCCAACAGATGAAGTATTACTCGGTACTACTTATTCTACAAAAATCTGGCTTTTGTCCTGTGGAGGAAGTTGAGGAGATCCATAGAGACCATCCTGAATCCCTAACTGGTATTTCATATACTTTCTCCTTTCTCCAATTTTCTTAGCTTATTAACCAAACTAATAACATGTTTGATCCACTGATTAAACTCGTTTTCCTTCCTATTTGCCACGGATTTTACTTTTACATTTAATGAATTTGATCCACTCCACTACTCCTATATAGCCCCGCTCAACTTTTGTTCCACAAAAAAAGACTTTGATTCACTCTATTTCATGTTTTATCAGTTTATTGATTTGTTTTTGGTTATTGGGGTTCTCCAAGTTGAGATTTCTCACTAAAATCGTTCTAAATCTTGTTTTTACTTTACAACAAAATTTGCTTAGTATTTCCATGCAAATTTAAAGTACAAGTCGAGGCATTCAATTACCTGGTTTCTACCTGTTCCTCGTGCTTCAGTTTTGCTTGAGTTTGATATGGTTAGTTGGATTGAAATAATGGGAAATTCAAAAGATTGTTAATGTTTGAAAGGGATTTCTGTTTGAATCCAAAAAATGAAGCTTAGTATAATGTTATCTTCATCCAAATTATGTGTAAAGGTGGACTTGATTCATAAAGAGATATGTTCTTGATGCATAAAGAAATATGTTGTTGAAACACTTCCTTTGTTTAACTATAACTCAATTAAAAAGACAGTTTCGGATTATGCGTGGCTTAAGCAGATTTTCTCCATTATTTTTCAGACAGCACAATGGTAGGACCGGAGGATACTCTGCCATATAAAGCATCACTCCCAGTCATAAGACCTAATCCTTTAGATTGTGGAGCCTTCTATGCAGATCCAAACAATTTTGATTTTTGGTATGCCCATCCTCCCGGGGTGCGCGACATGCCAATGTACTATTTCACCCAATATAATGATTTTGATTATGTGATTCCACATTGGGATTGGGTAGCTGACTCATGTAATTATCGAGTTGGACTATGGATTCGCTAAGGCCCGCGAAGAGAAATAGGGTATGGTGCACGCATATTTGGTTACAAGAGGACCTACTGATATTGTCGAAATACACCACCAAGTAATGGTTCAATACCCATAACTCGGTATAAGATGGAGGCATTTTCACCTCTAGAGAATGATTATCCACAACAGGAAGCTCCAATAGCACACAAGGTAGTTTAAATATTATTATTTTTTAATTAGGAACATTATGAATACATTTTTTTGAACAAAGTTCAACATTTCTTAAGTTCAACCCTCAAATTTCATGTTATGTAGTTTGGACCATGGCTATTGGTGAAGATATATCTCATGTAGGAGCGTAAATTGCGATTTTGCAACAGTCCACAAGGTAGACAACTCCCATTTTTTGTCGTAACACACACACACATATATATAAATAAATAAATTGCAACAAGTAAAGGGTATGTAGAAGCACTACAAAAAAAGACGTTTCACCAACGGCTAAAAACCGTTGCTAATTGGCAAAAAACCGTCGCTACAATGATTTAGCCACGACACAACAACCGTCGCTAGTTTAATCGTCGCTATTTGAATCAGCAATGTTAACTATCCCGTCGCTAATTAGCCACGGCAAAAAAATCGTGGCTAACTAAAAAAATTCCGTCGCTAAAGCTGTTGAAAATTTCGACGAAGACTGTCGCTAATTGTAAAATAGCGACGGTTTTTGCTAAATAGCGACGGTTTTTTTGCCGTGGCTATTTAGTGACAGTTTTTGCTAAATAGCGACGATTTTTTGCCGTCGCTACTTAGTGAGGGTTTTTTGCGGTCGCTAAGGCTATTTAGCGACAGGTTTTTTGCGGTCGCTAAATTGCAAATCTAATTGACAAAACAGCCACGGTATTTGCCGTGGCTATTTAGGGACAACTTTGTTGCAAATCATATTGACAAATGAAATTTACAAATTATAATTCATTTTTTATAATGAAATTAGCTATTAATGATTGTCCATTTTGAAAATTAATATCAACTACCAGAACTAAACTTAATTGATCAAAATTATAACAAAAATTACACAGTCTCTAGAATATCATACAAAAATTACAAAGAATCCATACAAAAATGACAAAAACCAAAAAAAAAAAAAAAAAATCGATCTATAGAATATCGGAGATCATAGATCTTCGCGATCTGTGATTTCAGATCTCCGCGATCTCAGATTTCAGATCTCAGATCTCCGAGAGAGAGGCGGCGGAAGAAGGGAGGGGAGAGAGAGGCGGTCGGGATCGATGTCGAGGGAGGCGGCCGGGATCAGTGTCGAGGAAGCGGCAGACTTCTCCTCTGTGGGTTTCTTCTCTGGAGGTTGAGAGAAAATTTTATGTTGAGAGAAATTTTTTGTTTAAGTTGGTTTGTAGAAAAAAATTGAAATTTATATAGAGAAAGGTAATTGAAGGGGATTGGTTGTGTTAGTTTCACGCGGATCTGTGATGTGGTTTGGTTTAGTGCGTTGGATTGAACTAAATTTTTGGGTGTTATTGACGGTTGAGATGAGGTTTCACGCGGATCGGTGATATTTTTTTTAAAACAATTAGCGACGGTTTTTTGCCGTCGCTAATATAAAAAAATGTTATTTTTTTAAAAACAATTAGCGACGGTTTTTTACCGTGGCTAATTGGTTTTTGATTTTTTTTATTAGCGACAGCAAAAAGTCGTGGTTAAATTGTTTTTTTTAAAATAAATAAATACAACACTAAAGAGTTTAGCTACGGCAATTTACCGTGGCTAATTGGTTTTTGATTTTTTTATTAGTGACGGCAAAAAGCCGTGGTTAATTGGTTTTTTTAAAAAAAAAAAATTAAACACTAAAGAGTTTAGATACGACAATTTACCGTGGCTAATTGGTTTTTGATTTTTTCCTCGTAGACAACAACACCCTTCTCGTGTTTGTTCTGACTTCGGCTTCTGCCTCGAGACCAATCCAGAATCCTCCTCGATCGTGGGCTTAAACTTTTATACATGAAACAAAAATATCCTCCTCCTTTTGCTTCTGTTGTTGGATGAAAATCAGAGAAGATGGAGCTTTTTTGTCCGGAATACCCTGCCTCCATGGAGGATGGCGTTACGAATATTACCTACTCCCCCACTTATTTTACAAGATCAGGTGTTTTTAATGCTCTAATTATGAAGTTTGCAGGGAAGATGCCATCAGTTAAGGAGATTAGGGATTACATCAACCTCCATTGGGAGATCCCGGGAGAAGTCATTGTGGGGGTGATAGTCTAAAGAGTTTAGCTACGGCAATTTACCGTGGCTAATTGGTTTTTGATTTCTTTTATTAGCGACGACAAAAAGCCGTGGCTAATTAGTTTAAAAAAAATAAAATTAAACACTAAAGAGTTTAGCTACGGTAATTTATCGTGGCTAATTGATTTTTGATCATATCAAAGAAGATTAGATCGATCGAAAATATGATCAGATCGAAGAAGATCAGATCAGATCAAAGAAGATAAAAAAAGATCAGATCAAAGAAGATCTGATCTGCTTTGATCTGATCTGATCTTCTTTGATCTCCTTTGATCTTCTTTGATCTGATCTGATCTTCTTTGATTTGATCTGCCTTGATCTGATCTGATTTAATCTTATCTTCTTCGATTTGATCTAATCTTCTTTGATCTGATTTGATCTTATCTTCGATCTAATCTTCTTCGATCTGATCAAAAACCAATTAGCCACGGTAAATTGCTGTAGCTAAACTCTTTAGTGTTAAAATTTTTAAAATAAAAAAAACCAATTAGCCACAGTTTCATGCCGTCGCTAATAAAAAAAATCAAAAACCAATTAGCCACGGTAAATTGTCGTAGCTAAACTATTTAGTGTTTAAATTAAAAAAAAAAAAAAAACCAGTTAGCACGGTTTTTTGTCGTCGCTAATAAAAAAAAATAAAAATCAATTAGCCACGGTTTTTTGCCGTCGCTAATTATTTTTATTTGTAAATCTTAGCGACGGCTAAATTACCGTCGCTAATACAAGAATTAGCGCAGTTTTAAGCCGTCGCTAAATATTTTGCGACGGATTTTTATAATTATGGGTTGAAATAGTATTGAAAGCAATTAGCGACGGTTTTTTGCCGTCACGGTATCAAAAAATCGTCGCTAGTTTCCGTAGCTATTAAAGCTTTTTTTTTTGTAGTGGAGAAAGGATATATGTAGGAGATATTCTCTAGAAGAGAAATGATTCACTATATATATATATATAGCTTTTAGAAACATCACCTTTTGCATATTGATCAATGCATCTTTTTGAACTTTTGATCTTTGCACGCATGGTACCTTCTAAAATATATTTCTGTTCAAAACAATTAAAGTGAGCAGATAACTTCAACTTCACAATTTGGGAATCATCACTACAGACATATCAAAAGGTTATGAAAAGGAAAAGACTTATAAAGACAAAATTCCAGAAAACATCTCTTCTCATTAGCATCTTTCCTTGGGTGGCATGTCACCATCCTCAACTGGCGGGGGCCTCTTTGTCAATACTCTGACCCAATTTCAGTTTCTATTAAATCTTCCGCCCAAGGTAAATAATGGGGTAACTCAAAGATTCTAAAATAATTCTTCCTCGAGGACAACTCAACGACCAAGGAAATACCAAATCCCTAACGCTGGAAATTCAACCAAAACTCACTGGTCCCTATCATAACTGACATTTTTTACATACCATCTTCAATACATGAAAGAAGATGATGGCATCTCATCCCGCGATCCCGATGTTAATCCCATCACATGTTTTTTTTGGGTCTTTTTGGATTGATTAAACCCATATTGATCTAGAGTTGGATGGGATTGGGATGGAGATTTTCAATCCCGCCCATCCCGTCCCATCAGGAACTAGGTTAGAATTTTAGAGTAAAGTTTGTGAGACTTCTACCCTGATCTTGTATGGACAATCCAAATATATTTTATTGTTGTTTTAAGATTGCACAAGTACTGAATAAGTGGTTTTTCTCTGTTTGTGTTAGTTTGATATTCTATAAATTTGTAAGTCATAAAGGTAGTGTTAAAATAAACCACACAATTGTTTGGTTGACTGATGTGTTGAAGGCAAACTTTGTTGGTGCATGTAGTTTATTAGCAATGTTTTTGTCTGTGTAATGCTTGTATGGGTTGTCATTGTTCTTGTTAGGATGGAAACATATGAAGCTTTTTATGTGGACTTCTTGTTCTGTGGTTGATCACATAAATACCATTTTCTTAATCAAATAATGTTATCAAACTTGGAGTTTTAATAACTTTAGATTATGGTGTTCTCTTGGAAATAATTTATAGCATCTTCTTGAGAATCTTAGTTCAGAGTTCAGAGTTTGCTAAAAAAAAAAATTCAACATTAAACTTGGTGTTGTAGTTTAAAATAAAAAAGCATTTGTAATGTTTACTTTTTCCTTTGATTCCGCATTGTGTTAATTATCTTGGTTGTGTTTTGCAAATTTTATTTTCGGGTATGTGAAGAATTGAGTCTGAATGCTACTCGAAGCTTTATTGAACATTATACAACTTTGGAATAGTTGTTGCTGTAGTGTTGTTTGTAGGGATAAAATTAAGTCTGGATAAATAACTTTGGAGTAGCTTTATTGATCATTTGTAATCTGCTGCTGTAGTGTTGTTTGTAATTGTAGGGAGAATTTAACCCCAAAATATGTTGAGGTGTTTCCCACTTGTTAGTTACCATAATGTAGAATGAATTTGCATGCTGATGTAGTGTTCTCTTGAGATTGTTTGCCACTAGCAGCCTTTGTCTTGAGAATGAATTTGCATGCTGATGTACATATGTAGTGTTTTCTTGAGTTTACAATTGATCTTGGAGGCAAGTTTAAATGCATGCTGATGCACAAATGTACAGATGTAGTGTATCACAGCAAGATTGGAGGACATGTATGAGCAAATATCTTTCTGCAATTTAGTATCTGCTCATCCCTGTCCCGTTTGGAATGCTCCTGTCCTGATCCTGAAGGAAAAAGACCGGATAGGGATGAGGTCCATCCGTCCCGTGTCCACCCCTATCTTCAATACATGAGGACTACCATAATCAGATAGCATTTCTTTATTCGATTAATCTGTTCCGGCTATTAATCTGTCCTTGGTGATAGCATTTCTTTATTCAATACATGAGGTTCACCTAAATCAGACATCATACAAATTAGATTTTCAGGAGAAACCTCTGCATTGAATAATAAGCAACATAGACATCACTAAGCCATATCTGAAAGACAATGAGGATGACTGCACCTGTTGCCATCAGCTTCCTGGCCATATTCATAAGAAATGAAATGTTTGGCAGAGGGGATAACTATTGTTCTCCTTAAGGTAGAAAGGATAGAAAAGGTGGGTTAACTTTTGTCTGATATTGTTTGGTTACATTATATGAATCATCTCTAGTCATTCCTCTGGATTCTCAAGTGTTCTAAGAGTAAAATTCCCTTCTTACTACCCTCCGAATGTTGCATCTTCTACATTATGGGATTTTAAGAGTGCACTCTTCTTGGACTATTCTCATATATGATGCATCTACTTCTATATGATCCTTAATGCATGCTCTAGGAGTGAATCAAACAAGCAAGGCATTAATGAATAAAGTTTTAAATATATTTGCTTGTAGGGGGTTCAGGGTTCAAATATGCTACGATTGAAGTATATTATTATTCATGTCTACTTAGGAAAACAAAAATTCCTCAACAACATGACATAAATCAAAATGAAAAGGAAAAACCCCTGGTGTACAATAGCATCCTGTTCCAAGTTCAAATAATCACACAATATTTATAATAATCCAAGTTAAAAGGTTGACACAAAATGGGTATGATGTTGTTGAAACTCTTGTAATATGCTTCACATTAATTATAACATCTGATGCTCCATGTTTGGATCTTCATTATGCCTTCCATTTGTTTTGATTTTAATGGTTTGAATGGTAGTGATGTGCATCGGTATCAGATATAATATGCAGAAGATTTGGATCCATTTTTATGCAAGTATTGATCATAAACCCTGGTTCAATTGGTATCGTTGCAAGGAGAAATCTGGGGTTGTTTGGTGACGTTGGATGGTAATATGGTCGAGATTTATGTTGCTGCAGCAGCTGTCATTTCGTGGTATTATCACTCCTAGAAGCAAGTTTCATAGGTGATTCAATGATAGCGGTGAATCTCTTGAATGATGAAGAAGCTGGTTCCCTTGTTGGACACGGATGCCAAATATAAATAGACTTTGGAATATGTAATTACCAAGGATTGTGACTTCGATTTTCGATTTAATTTCGGTATCTTGATTTAAAGAAATATTTTGATATGTAAAGAAAAAATTGTTAACATTTTAAGGATAATAAAATATATATATATAATGAATTTTAATGAATAATAAAAAAAAAAATATATATATATATATATATATATATATATATAATGAATTTTGAGAGTATTTAAAATATGTGATGAAATAAGTGGCAATTGAATAAAGGGTTATTTACCCCTTGTCTCCATTAATTGTATTTTTCTTCTCGACCATCATTAGTTCTCGGAACTTATTCAGACCTCCATTTTGAGTTTTGACTATTAAGTCGAGGCTTTACTGGCAGAAAACATTTTAACTAATAATATCAAAATTGCCCTCACATGAGATATGTTTACGTGTCTACTTTTGATATAATTAAGGGTAAGGGTGAGATTAAATAAGGCAAAATAAACTTCATCCTCCTCCAGAGACCTCGACTTCGTCTTGCACATTTCTTTCTGACTCAGTCAGATCCTTCCTCCATTAATCACTCTGATTGGATACATGTGTATTGTGCACAATGAAATGGGCAGATATCAACCCTCCATAAATCACTCTGATTGGATACTGTAAAAACAATGTGAATTCCAAGTTAAAGGATTGCAAATAAGGATAAAATCTCAACTGAAACCTCACCACAATCATATTCAAAACTAAAATTTAACACCCAATCTGAATCATCACAGAAAGCAAAGACCAAATCAAAATCATCAAAAGAAAAGGGAGATGAATTTCGATGAAATTCCGACATTAGGGATTAGATGAAATTCAATAATTGCTCGAGTTTCGATGGATTATACGCCGTAGAAGAGGAATAGGTGGTGTGTAGGGCTCTGATTCTTCTGCCATTAGGATCTTTGTCGTTTTTTTATTTATTTGGGGAGGTGAAATAGAGTGATTCAGGGAGAGAGTAAAAGAGATGAGAAGGGGTTGTCTTTCTTCTATTTGCCTTATTTAATCCTAATTTTAATACAAAGTCTCGAGGTTATTTTCAAGGATTGATAGCTCACGTCAGGGCAATTTTGACATTATAAAAGATGGGATATTTTCGGTTAGTCAAAGGCCTTGACTTAACAACATTCAAGATTCAAAATGGGGGTCTCACAGAATTTCAAGAACTAATTGGGGTTAAAAGGTAAATAATCTTTAAATAAATCTATTAAACACATTAAATGAAGCTTACATATCAAGAAATGAAAGAAACATGAAATCAATATATAATTAAAAAATTAGGAAGCGGTTTCACTAATCTATATATAGATAGAAGAAATGATAATTAAACAATCATGGAGTGGTTTTAAAAATCAATAAATAATTATAAATGATCATTTGAAGAAAAAAAGAAACTCGAAAAAATGTAAAATTTGGTATCAGTTATTTTTATTGAAATTTAAGAAAAAATTTGAAAACTTATAAAAAAAATCTTGAAATTTCGAAAAATAATGAGGGTTGAAAACTGAACTGAAGGTTCGATTTTTCACCTAAACTATGAACCGACCATTAACAAAATCAAATCGAAAACGAATCGATTCTAATTTATGCAAAACGTAATCTAACTGAATCAACTAAAACCGAACCGACCGACTATTTTAAATATATTAAATTATTTTTATATAAAATATTATATTATATATATTTCGTCTGTTCGGTTTTGTCGATTAAAATCACATAGAAAACCGACCGACTGTTTAATGATCACAGCGGCACATGTGGTGCTGGTCAAACCCAGCATATGCAAGATTCAACGTGCCTCAAGCGGGCTCATTCTTGAAACATTGTTCAGCCTATAAGTCAGGTGTTCAAGTTCAAATCACATCAGCCCACGTGGCACAAACTTTGGAGCTTGGTCAAGGACAATAAGGCCCGAACATAGATCTCTAAGTTGTTGCAGGCCCAAGATTCGCTCGCGCCGATCAACTCTTAATTAACCTAATCAAACATTGGGTTCTAAATAAATACAAGTGCCGAAGAGATTCAGTCATGCACAGGTAAGATTTTGGACGAGATCTTCCTCCATCATGCCCTCGATAGCAGAGACAATTGATGAAAAAACATTATAGCTATAAAAGGTGAACAAAGGTACGAAGAAAGGTGAGCATAACTAATTTTATCCAGTCTATATTTTTCCTTGCACCGTCGCTTGAGGTAAGCATCAGATTACCTTCAGCCACTACAACGGTGGTCCCTGGCTCACCATTGTTTGTTTTGCATATGTGAGATTAGCGAGGACGGATTTAGACGTATCAATTGTTAAAAATAATAAACTTGATATCAAGCAAAAACGCTACATCAAGTAATAACTTTGTCCGACTACACAAAATTTCGCAAAATTGCCAAGAATTCATGCAGCCCAGGACCGGGGCTCCCAAAAGAGTATTCATGGGTGTTGATTAATGCAAACCAATTGGAAGGTGGGGGCTTCTATGATACAAGGAGGCAAAGAGGGTCGTACTTTGGAGAGGGTTTATGAAACATTTTCATGTTCAGCACAATATCATCTAGGAATTAGAGACAATCACATGAGTAGGGGGGCAATGTTGCTTAAAAATGAACGCGTTTCGATTCTTTCCAAATATGCCATATGATATAAGCTGAGAGAAAAGACACGCAGGGCGGGAGGGTCCATTATGAGGTCGTTTGGAAGGCAAATATGACTCGGGGCGAGCCCCATGATAAGCACAAACAGACCGAGGGAGGACAAGGAGCTAGAGAGGTTCAAGGATGAGAAACTGTTCCTACCCAAAAATGCCCCAGCGCCTCCCCTAGTGCATCCGACACCACTAGCCAATGTGGTCACCTTGGACATGCTGAATGAAGTCCTCGTGGGACAAGGAAAGAAGAAGGATAAGAAAAATACCTGTGAGGACGCCCTCATGCAGTTAAACCATTCCTCATTATCGTCAATATGGATCCCTAGCCAGGACGAGAAATTAGGATGTTTGGAACTCAGGTTCATACTAAACTACTCACAAAAGCCTGAACTCTAGAGGCGGCATATAACATTATTGAAACGACTGTGAAAGTGGAAGGAAATACGACTGCAGTCGGAAACTCCTAGATCGAAGGTCTTTATCACTTCCCTAAAAGGGTTGGGACCTGATATTCCACCAAGTAAGGCAAAAAGTAGTTGTCTAAGAATAAGCAAAGGACGTCCCTGAACAAGAAATCCTCTGAGATCCTGAAACTAGTTAGGGGCGAACATTTATTTTATGATCTAAGAGGCTCGTGGACAACCTTGGGAAACCTTACTACAAATACCACAAACTGGATGATCATGATACATGTGTGCCACGCCCTAAAGAACTTCAAATAAATATGATAAAGCATAGGCTTACAACAGTTTGCCTTGAAGGTCGTTGGAGATGAAGCGTAAACCTAGACGGCTTAGTTACCAGAAATCAGCATCCTCGGAACATAATGGACATGATTCACATGAGGAACACCAAAATTCTGTCTGGAAACAGGGAATAAGAAGCTGAGAACTCGATAGGTCAATAGTGTCAAGATCAAGCATTTTTTTGTGTGTGGAAATTGAAAAGAAAAGGGTGTTCCTACATTGTTCTCCAGGATGGACCTTGACATAGTAGTCGTGCCCCTACAAAGACGACTCAGTAATTTTGATAGCCATAAGCGATTCTTTTTTTAAACGGGTCCTTGTGGATTGTTGGAGTTTCCTAGAAATGATGGGGGACCAAACACCATTCTGACTTGTTATATAAACTAAGAGTATTACTCGTGTCATTGGCACGATAAAAGTTTAACATCATAAATAGATTTTATTCTACTTTATTACTCGAGTCGTTGGTGTGGGAGCCAAAAATAATCCTTGGTCCTACAGGATAAGGAAGCCCAAAGATTTGGGTTGTTCCCGAGAAGCCCAAAAATTACCCTTGAAAGTCACAAAAAGAGAAAAGCCCAAGTTTGGGCCCAGTGCAGCACAAGTCTGGGCCTAGTACAGCTCAACGAATTACTCTTTTCTCAGCAGAGGAGTAGTGTTCAGCGCTGACCATCATGCTCAGCTGAGTACACAAGCTTGTAAGAGAGGTGTCATCAAACAAGAAGTTACAACCGCCGACGGGAGGTTACAACTACCTGAGAGAAGTTACAACTACCTAAGAGAAGTTACAACCGCCTTCAAACAGATAACTCACTAATCTGCCACATGTCTCACTAATCTGCTATGAATCTATCAACAGATTACTCATTCATCCTCTATAAATAGCCAAACACAAAGCCATATGGAGATAACTCTTTTTTGATTCAAAATTCCCTCTTCAAATATAGAGATATAAACATTTTTCTGAAGACATTGTTCTAACTTTGGCATCGGAGTCCCCGTAGCAGGCACCACACCGGTGTCAAGAATTAACTTCTATCTTATGCAGATTACTCCACGTGATCAACACGTGATTCTATCTTATGCAAATTGCTCTGCGTGATCAGCATGTGATCCGACTGAAATTTGCATTCACAAATTGGTGCTTTCAATGAGAGCTTGAATCAAGCTCATTGCATGCACTTTTCCATTCACAAAAAAAAACTTTCATTCATTCAGTTTCAGTTTCATTCACAAACACTTTTATTTTCAATTCAATACAATGGTGGGAACTCGAAAACAAACTAGAAAAAATAATGTTACAATGTATTCTGCTCGTATTAAGCTGCCATCGTCATCACGGGTTCAGCCGTTACCGATCAGACATCCACTGATAGTGGGTCTGCCACCACCTGCTGACCATCAATCGCAACCTTCTGCCACAAGCCAAATGGAGATAACACAACAAGAAAATCTTGCAGGTCAGATCGCCAATCTGACCAAAATATTGGAAGAACGAACCCAGGTGGTAGAGCGATTAGTGAGCGAACAACCAAGGCAGACGACACATCGTCGTTTATCAGCAGATCATGCGCATAGAAGTGGAAGTAGTCATCCATCAAAGGGAAACAATCCCTCTGGAAACATTCATCCGAGATTTGGGCCATGAGTAAATGTGCACTCTAGGCTCAGACCTCAAACAAGAATCTTATCACTGTGCACTCAAGGCTAGGACTGCAGACTACACCCAATATAAGTGGTCGGCGCAGAAGACAGAATCCCAATGGATGCGAACAACGCAGGGGATCAGATCTAGATCACTACACTGATTTGTCCCATGTCCCACATTCATAGGCTCGTCAAATCAAGAGGAGCCTTCAAGTGAATCCTATTGAGACTCTACCTCACTCACATGCAGGTAAGTCACAATCAAATTCAGAATATGAGGAGTCATCTACCGCAGATAATCAGAATCGAAATCGTCATACGGCCGATCAACAAGATACACACAAGCCCTTGGGAGCAGATGATGTGGCATGAATGGTCAAAAACAGTTGATAAATTTACAAGTTATGATAAATCCAAATGATACTCTGCACAGAGAGGTGGTCTTAGTAAACACTTCACCTTTTACAAATGACATTGAAGATGATCCTCCACCAGCAAAGTTTACCATACCAACTTTTGCTCATTTCAAAGGAGATTATGATCCTGAGAAACACTTGAAGCATTTTCGAAGTCTCATGACTCTACACAAAAATGATGACTCACTTATGTGCAAAATATTTGCAATGACTTTACAAGGAGTGGCTCAAGATTGGTTTCACACTTTGACCCCTCGGTCGATCAATAATTTTGGAAAACTCTCCCTTACTTTCACAAAAGAGTATTCATCCTATCAAACCATAAAAAAACATGCTGACTACCTCTTCAACATAAAGAAAAAGTCAAATGAATCTCTCCGAGATTTCATCAAAAGATTTAAGGCAGAAAGGGCTAGCATAAATGGGTGTGATGACCAAATTGCATCATTAGCTTTCAAGAAGGGTCTGCCCACAGATCACCTATTGTATGGAAAATTGACCATGAAACTGGGCAAAACTCTTATCGATATCTTCGCTATGACAGAACGTTATGCATTGTGGGATGACGAAAAAATAGTGTTAAGGCACCAGATATACCTGAGAAAGATAATCAACCTGCACAAACAAATGTAGATAAGAAAGAGGATAAAGAAAAGGGTGACAAATGTAAAACACGCTCCCCATCAAGAGACTGCTCAGCCAGTAGAACATACATAAAGTTCACTTTTCCGATCAATCAAACTCTCCGGCGCAGAAGAATCTGATGATTGTGGCAACCGACCATTTCACAAAGTAGATTGAAGTTGAGGCGTCCTAGCTTTTTCATTTTTAACTTCTTAGAAAAAAATGCAATGTACATGTAAGAAAAACTTTGTTGTATTTTATTTGTTTATTGTATTTTATCTCTTCAAAAGAGACTCCTCATCGGGTAGAACATACACAGTGTTCTCCGTTTTGGTCAATCAAATTCTCCACGAGAAGAACCAACCTTGGCCGAAGAGACCGCCATCAATGAAAGAAGACCTGCAAAGAAAAGATCTGAACAAATATTTACATATACCACAGAAGATGATACAGTATTTTGCTTTTCAGCAAAGAACACACATTTCTCAGTTGAAATAGGGAAATACGAGAATTCGTTCTACATGTCATATAGCAGAAGACATTCAAAAATACAAATATTTATGTACACCTCAGTAGAGGGTGGCACTCTACGTGAGTGGGTAATTCAATGCATAAAAGCATCTTACTCAAGACTACTTAAATCCGTTTAAGTTTAGTCAATTGGTCATCAAACCACATAAGCAAAATGCCTCAGTAGAGGATGGCACTTTTCATAAATGGATAATTCAATGCATAAAAGCCTCTTACTCAAGACTACTTAAATTCGTTCAAGTTTAGTCAAGTGATCAGCATACCACACAAGCAAAATGCAACAATAGAGGATCACACCTCAGTAGAGGATGACACTCTCAGTGAGTCGATAATTCAATGTTTAAAAACATCTTACTCAAGACTGCTCAAATCCATTTAAGTTTAGTCAAGTAGTCAGTAGACCACACAAGCAAAATGCCTCAGTAGAGAATGACACTATCAGTGAGTAGGTAATTCAATGCATAAAAACATCTTACTCGAGACTACTTAAATCCGTTTTAAGTTTAGTCAAGTGATCAGCAAACCACAAAAACCAAATGCCTCAGTAGAGGATGTCACTCTCCGTGAGTGGGTAATTAAATTAATCAATCACTGAGCATATAAGCATCTTACTCTGGACTACTTAAATCTTTTTAAGTTTTGTCAAATGATCAGCAAATCACACAATATTTTCGTGCATTTTACAAGATAAATAGATTTAAATCCATGATTAATTTTTTCAAGTTATGCTTAAATTCCGACTTAAGCATATTGGAAACTCATGAAAGAGGCCAATCAAACTTTTGTACCCTTAATGCAAATATTTATAAGTCAGTAGACCAATGAACATACACAAAGTTTGGGGATCATAAAAGCAAATAAGACCACTACTTGACATGAAGTCACCATCAACTCCAAAATAAATTCAAAGTCTCACCATTAGAGCAACAACTTTGGATCGATTCTTGAGTAGACCAGCAAACAAATCCAAGAGAGGACCTATACATCTACTTGGCGGTTTCAACTATAGCAGTTAGCTCAGTTCTCATCAGCGAAGAATTGGGGGCACAACTTCCTCCCGGATGCATGTCAAAAACATATGAAATGAGTGATAGAGTTGAGCCAATAAGACTTGATCTACCGGCTGAGGACAACTTTAAAGGCTCAAGCTTTAGCATAATTCATTCCCTCCTCAACCGGGTAAACAAAGTCAGCTAGCAGATCAGTGTTGCGTCCTTCAACAAAATCGACCGGTCGAGGGCAACTATAAAGGCTCAAGCCTTAGCAAATTTTATAGTAGAATTCACTCCCTTCTTAATCGGGAAAACAAAGTCAGCTAGCAGATCAGGGTCGCGTCCTTCGATAAATGAAGACTCATCAACTCATGCTGAAACAGTGACAGGTCAACCTAAATATATGTGACATTTATAGGTGGATGGGTCGTCAAATTACCAGGATGCCAGAGCATGACTTGTTTTATTCACCTAAGGATGATCCTCTATTTGGACAAAGTCCAAGAACCCATGAAATGACTATGTATGAGTCATCCGATAGATCATCTCATCTGCAGCAAAAGCCTCTACATGCAAATCATTTTGTCTTCAGCACACTACATTTCAACAACAGCAAAAACCTCTACATGCAGATCATCTCATCTGCAGCAAAAACCTCTACATGCAGATCATTTTATCTTCAGCAGACTACATTTCAACAACAGCAGAAGCCTCTACATGCAGATCATTTACTTGTATCAATAGAGATAGATAAGTCAGCAATATCAGGGGAATTCTACTTCTATTTTTGGCGGGGCTCCTCAGTGAAAATACATCTCCCGTGTTTTTAAGTAAGAAGGGAAAAAAAAACGGTCAGCTCAAAAGCAAAGGAGATGAGGGGCATTTGTGGGAGCCAAAAATAATCCTTGGCCCTACAGGACAAGGAATCCCAAAGATTTGGGTTGTTCCCGATAAGCCCAAAAATTACCCCTGAAAGTCACAAAAAGAAAAAGCCCATTTAGGCCTGATGCAACACAAGTCTGGGCTCAATAAAGCTCAGCGGAATACTCTTTTCTCAGCAGAGGAGTAGTGTTCAGCGCTGACCACCATGCTCAGCTGAGTACACAAGCTTGTAAGAGAGGTGTCACCAAACATGAAGTTTCAACGGCCAATGGGAGGTTACAACTACCTGAGAGAAGTTACAACTATCTAAGAGAAGTTACAACCGCCTTCAAACATATAACTCACTAATCTGCTACGTGTCTCACTCATCTGCCAACAGATTACTCATTATGTCTCTATAAATAGCCAAACACAAAGCCATCTGGAGGTAACTCTTTCTTGATCCAGAATTCTCTCTTCAAATATAGAGATATAAACATTTTTCTGAAGACATTGTTCTAACTCTGGCATCGGAGTCCCCATGGCAGGCACCACACCGGTGTCAAGAATTAACTTCTATCTTATGCAGATTACTCCACGTGATCAGCACGTGATTCTATCTTATGCAGATTGCTCCGTGTGATCAGCACGTGATCCGACAAAAATTTGCATTCACAGTTGGCATGATAAAGGTAATACACAAATGCTAACTTTAAGTCTCTACCATTAGATTCTTATATTTGGATAAATCTCAGTCGTCTTTTTTCTCCAACATAAAACATCATTCTGATTTATATAGACTAGGGTATTCCCCGTGCCCTAGGCACTTCACAAACTTTTTTTAACTAAATATCATTTACTAAACACCCCCGCCACCATCCTCACTTTCGCCTCAATCAGTTTTGAAGTGCAAGCCTATTATAAGGTAAACATATATATTATAAACTTTAGGTTATATTCAGTCAAGATTTGAATCTGTTGGGATAAAAATTTCTAACGCCAAGAGAAAGTTCTTCCCTAAACTTTCAATTCCCCAAAACATAAAGTTCGGGGTTTTTTTTTTAATGTGCATTAAAATGCCCGCCTCATTTTTTCTGATACGATCGACTCTATTCTTTTCTTTGAAAATACGACGAGAAATTCATTAGACATTTTTAATAATAAAACATATATTTTTAACTTTTAGCGTTTATATTAAAATGCATTCCAACAATTAGAGGTGTTAATTGGTCCATGTAAACCGACTGAATTAACCGAACCGAGCCGACAATTTTGAAACCGAAACGAACTGAGTTACTTTGGTTTGAGTTTTTTTTAGCCCTGAATAAACCGAATCGTATCAATTTTTTAACTCCGAGCCCCACCACAAACGACTTAATTCTCACCCCAATTCCCAACCCCACCCACCTCCATTTAGCTCAGCTAAGGTGAATACATAAAGATTGGATCCAGCTACAGAAGTAGAGAGGTCCTCCATAGACATCATAGATATAGGTGAGCATGGTGTGCTAAGATCCATTATTGATAATCTTATAAATGAGCTTTGTTTCGAGACTTTCTTCGATTCTGTTGTTGAAGGAGTTTTTGTTGCTTTATAACAACTGGATACAAATGATCTCCATGTGATCTTGGTCATCTTGATGTAGAGTTGTTGTATATATATGTCAAAAACCTCCCAACATCACCAGAATTCCTCTTCGCCGAAAAAGTCACAGCGCAGTGCCGCACATGATCGGAAAACATCAACTATTACAAAGGTAGCGGGTACCTCTCCAGTGCCATCCACGATGCTGCCAAGGGTTCCGTAGAGGGGATCAAATCGGCCAAGAAACGTGACTCTTTGAAGCTCAGGCTAAATCAGGTCTTGAATTCCAGTGGCAAGGTTGGGCGAAAGTTCAGAAACTTGTTGGGCACCGTGTGTCTGAGCCTATTTTTCTTTTTGTTCGACTAATTTTCTTTGCAATAACACTATTGGGGTTTTTCGAATTGTATGGTCATTTGAGCTTCTTTAATCAGAATGCAATAATGCTAATCTCTTTTATCATAATAAAAAAACTAGTATAATCTTGGATAATATAATCTTGTTGAGGTTCAAATTTTATTTGAAATCTGTATGTGTGAACTTGTATTTAGGTCTAGCTGTATGGGAATGGTAATGACAACACATAAGTGTTTCAGTAAGAAAAAGAAAGATGATGAAAAAAAGGAAAAATCGAAACAAACCAAAATCGAACCGAATTGGTCGATTCGGTTACGGTTTTCTGTTGAAATATCAGAAAATCGAACCAAACTGAAAATGGAATCTCAAGTTCGGTTCGGTTTTGATCCAATTTCAAACTTATTGAACTGATTAACACCCCTACCAACAATACCAAGTTTTCCAAAATTCGTCAACCAGGTAAATAGTTATGAGAGTTTTACCTTTGAGAGAAAAAAAAACACAAAACTTTCTTTCTTCGCCATATATACATTCCGCCAACTTTTTTTTACCATTTTTTTTGCCCTTCTACATGTTTTAAATTTACAAATATATAATTATAAGAAATGAATCTCAACCCTCAAGATCTTTCCTAACTTGCAATTCTAGCTATATTTTATTTTCAATTCTTTATTAATGATAAAAACATCATCCTTAATACTCCACGTATGTTTTTCTTCTTCTAAATATCATGAACTTAAGACCCACGCCACCATCCCCAATTTCGCCCTTAATTAGTTTTGAAGTATGCTAAGGTAAAATATATATACTATAAACCTTAGGGTTAGACTCAGTTAAAATTTAAATTAATTGGAAAAAAAATTTAAACGCCGAGAGTGAGTTCTCCCCAAAACTTTGAATTCATTAAAACATGAAGTTTAAGATTTTTTTAAAATGTCCATTAAGACGTCTATCTCATCTCTTCTTCTTTTTTCATGAGAAGACCGACTCGTCGCATTTATTTGAAAAATACTAACTACGTGAAATGCATTATACGTTATTTAGCAATAAAATATATAGTTGTGTTATATTCACAAACATTTTATTATAGAAAATAAATTTCAACCCTCAACATATTTCTCAATTTCAATCATAGCCATTTTTTATCTCCAATTCTTTGAAACACCATTCTAATTTGTAAGATTGACTAGTGTGTCCCCCGTGCCATTGGCACGATATGATTTTTTTATGTAAATCCCATTACATGTCAACCCGTCCGTGCCTATGTCACCATGAACATGCTCACTTTGCCCAAGAAATCAATTGGAAAACATCAAAGTTACAATACAAAGTCACTCATGTTGCAATATAAAACACCCAACTGTAAATTTATATGTATAAATCAAAATAGATTTAGTAAAAAAATAATAAATAATAAACTTATACTTGAATAATTAGAAATTGAAAGTTGGAGAAATAAAAAAGTGTAAGTGAGGGTTAAGAGAATTGGAAAGATAATAAATTGAAATAGTGTAAGAGATATTAAAATGTGATAAATTGTCTACGGTCATTAGATGTTTATGTTTGGGTAAATTTCAACTGTCTTTTATCTCCCACTTAAAACACTATTCTGATTTGTAATGCATGAGATATTAAATGCATATTTTGAAAACTTAAGTTTTGTATTTATAATTGATTTTATTGGAAAAAATCTTCAAAAGTGTATTCCAATAATATCAAGTCTATTAAAATCCGATAATTAAGTAGATAGTTATGGCAAAAACAAACAAAATTTTCTCTCTCTGCCACATGTACATTGCACCAACTTTTTACACAATTTTTTCATTTTATTTGCCCTTCCACGTATTTTATAATTATGACACTTTCCATTATAGAGAACAAATATCAGTCATTGAGATCTTCTCAACTCTCAATCCTAGCCCTCTTTTATCTCATGAATAATGAAACACCATTCTGATTTGTAATATAGAATAGGGTATTTTCCGTGCCGTTGACACTCCAAGTATTTTTTTTTCTTCCAAATATCATGAACTTAACATTATTGCCGCCATCCCAAATTACGCCCTCAATCAGTTTTGAAGTGTAAGTCTATTATAACTTAAAAATATATAATATAAACTTTAAGGTTGGACTCGGTCAAAATTTGATTCAGTTGGAAAAAAATTCAAACGCTGATAGCGAGTTCTCCCATAAACCTTGAATTTGTCAAAAACATGAAATTCATTATTTTTGTTTAAATGTGTATTAAGATGTATGTCTCATCTCTGTTACTTTTTTCATGGGATGAAGTTCGCGATTTTTGTTTTAATGTGCATTAACAACATGAAATGTATTATACATAATTTAGCAATAATATATATATATATATATATATATATATATATATATATATATATATATTTTTTTTTTTTTTTTAAATTTTAGCGTTTGTATTGATCATCAGTTTCATTGAAAAGATTTTCAAAGATGCATTTCAACGATACCAAGTTTATTAAAATTCGACAACCAAGTTACGACAATTTTAATTTTGTGAAAAAAAAACACACAATTTTCTCTCCCCTCCACATATATATTCCAGTAAAATTTTCACCATTTTTTTCATTTTCTTTGCCTTTATAGTTGTGTTATATTCACAAACATGCCATTATAGAAAATGAAACTCAACCCTCAACATATTTTCCAACTTTCAATCCTAGCCATCTTTTATCTTCAATTCCTTAAAATATCATTCTGATTTGTAAGATAGATTTTGTCAAAACATGATCACCCTTAAGTTTTTATCCTTCATACTATCAACACTATCAACAATTGAAGAAAAATAAATAAATAGCGAAATGTTGGGTTTGGTAATCGAACCCATGCGCTCTTGGTGCTTTAAGTTTTATACAATCAGTTAGATTTTTATATTTGGGTAAATCTCAACCGTCTTTTATCTCCAACCTTAAAGACCGTCCTGATTTGTAATATAGACTATGGTATTCCCCGTGCCGTTTGCACGATAAAAATTTAAAATTTGTCAAAACATGATCACCAAAAATTTTCATCCTTCATACTTAGATGTCTAATCACCACCACCAACAATTACATAAAAATAAATAAATATCAAAATGTTGAGTATGAGAATCGAACCCGTGCACTCTTGGTGTTTTGAGTTCTATGTGATTCGTTAAATTCTTATAATTGTGTAAATCTCAGCCTTTTTATCTCCAACCTCAAAGACCACCTTGTTTTGTATATATAACTAGGGTATTCCCTGTACCGTTGGCACTACCGTACGGTGTTAATTATATTCATCGCGGCTTATCTTTCTATCATGTTTTTCATGGCTTTAACTGTGTTGAAAAATCACTCGGCATGGCTCTGGGAATTTTAGGTCAATATGTTATTAACTACTGGTACATGGACTTAAACTAAATCATAATAATAATAAAAGAATAAAAAATTTACCATTAAAAAAAAGTTGTCTAATAATATATATTGTCGTTCAAGACACATGTCACTAATCATACCCCAAGGTTGCGACACGTGTACCATTACCACTAAACATATTTATTTAATATATGTCATGTCATTCATCTTTTTAATATCCATTGCGGTATTATCTCAACAACAAATATTTGGTGTTTATGTAATGCAAGCTTAAACTAAATTAATTACAATATTTTGTTGAATTTTAATAGTCTACCTTGTTTTTAAAAAAATTTCCAATACTAAAATTTGTCATACCTCATAAATTTGCATTTGTAATTCATCAAAATGGCAAAAAACAAAATAAACCACTATAACATTACTCCACATGGTAAATGTTTGAGTAGACAACAAAACATAATTTTTTTTGCAAAATTTCGACAGAGTTTACTTTGTTTTCTCAATTTTTTTTTCAACCACTAAAACCTGTCATATACAATAATATTGCATTTGTAATTCTTCAAAATGCAAATATATAAAATGAACCACTACAACATTGTTGCACATGCTAAATGTTTGAGTAGACAACAAAATTTTGACAAAGTCTACTAATGAGCAAGAAATACAGTACCTCCATAGTAGCACATTTTGTATGCAAATGTAAATCACATTGTGTACATGCTTAACATTGAAGTCCCACTGTATATGTACATGTAAATCACACTGTATACAAATGTATGTTAGGACATTCAACATTGTATTCTAATGTATGCTAGGAATATTCTAACATTGAATTCCAACTGTACACATCAATAAATCACATTGTTTTTGTCAATAAATCTCATTGTACATGTCAATAAAAAAAACAAAAAACAAAACAAAACAAAACAAAACTGAATTATAGCATGAGTATGCAAATGTCAATAAATAAAATTAGAATGAGAGCTCTATAATATTTCAATAAAACGCTGTTGATTTTATTCCAATTGATCTAACCATCCAATGCATAAGAATATTATCCTTTTAAAGGCCATATTTTTCTTTTATTCATATAATTCCTGAAAAATAATTCAAAAGATTAAAACAAACACCTATAATAAATGAAATTATTTAAAAAAAATTGAAATTTTCAATTAGGGTCTAACTGAGGCATTTACAAATTGGGGTCTATTAATTAATTACTAAGTGGACATCTCAATATAATTTCAGTGAATAGAATAAACTAATGCAAAACATGAAATAACTTAACCTATTCTCTATCTTGATTTCAGTGCTAATGTAAAACATGGACATCTCAATAGAATAAACTAAGTGGTTGTTGAAATAATTTAACCTATTCTCTCACAGTAAAAGTATTTTTTTTTTATTTCAATCACCATGATAATTAGGATTGTCAACGGACTGGACTTATGCAAAAAAAAAAAAAAAACGATTTTAAATCGGATTTGGTGTTTTAATAAATATATATTGTCATTCAAAACATGTGTCAATAATCATACCCCAAGGTTGTATCACTAATCTACATTACTATAGCATTACTCCACATGCTAAATGTTTGAATATGATAAATAAATAAATATACTTACATGTCTAATCACCACAATCAACTTTTGAAGAAAACAAATAAATAAATATAAAAAATGTTGGGTATGGGAGAATCGACCACTTGCACTCTTATTGGGGATAAGTCTTCATAAATGTTCACTTTAAGTCACAGCCATTAGATCTTTATGTTTGGATAAATTTCAATCGTCTTTTATCTCCCAAAAATAAATAAATAAATATCAAATGTTGAATATGAGAATCGAACCCATGCACTCTTGGTGCTTTAAGTTCTATAAGATCCGTCAGATTCATATATTTGGTTAAATTTGAGCCATCTTTTATCTCTCACCCCAAACAACATCTTATTTTGTAAGATAAATATATAATTGATTTCATTGGAAAAATCTTAAAAAGTGCATTCCAACAATATCAAGTTTATTAAAATTCGACAATTAAGTAGATAGTTATGGCAAAAACAAACAAAAATTCTCTCTGCAACATGTACATTGCACAAACTTTTTACACAATTTTTTTCATTTTATTTGTCCTTCTACATATTTTATAATTACAACACATGCCATTATAGAGAACAAATATCAACCCTCAAGATCTTATCAATCCTAGCCCTCCTTTATCTTGTGGATGGTGAAACGCCATTTTGATTTGTAATATAAAACATTACCTATCGTTCAAGTTGAGGCATCCTTTGCCCTAGTCAATTAATGATTACCGTTTATATAGCAAATTTGTCATGATATTCTTGGTTTAACATGGTTGAGTCACTACCTCTATGAGGCTGAGCTATCTCCACCTCTTTCCGTTCCTCACTCATTTCTTACTACAATTTGTCTAGACAGCCAAGCTTTAAAGCCATTTTTTTGTCAGACTTAGATGTTTTTACACTTTTACTCTTTCTCTTTAAAACACAACCACAAACATTATCTATAGAAATGATAAAAATATAAAAAGTCCAAAACCTGACTAAAAAGTAGCTATAACGCTGGACTACTTAGAATTGGGGTTCTTGCTATTTTCCTTTTGTTGTAGGTATTTTGGTACTAACAACAAAAGGTAGTCTACTTTATACAATAGCTTCAAATGATCGGGCATGAATAAAGATACTCAAGCAGAATATGTGATGATGAGCATATTAGCACTGCATTAAAGATCAGAAAAACGTACTGCAAATTGTCAGCGTCTCAGAGATCTTGTCTGAGTAGAGTAGTTATATTACATCCCATATTACTATTTTAAGATGATTCTTTTGGGTGTGAGAAAGGGAAAGATAAAAAAGAAGAAAATCCACTAACTCTAGCTTTGTATGAAAACAAGAGATCAAGGAGAGGAAGAAAACACCCTCGTGGAGAGTAACCATGTATTGAAGCATTTGAAATCCATCAAAAGACTTGTTTCCAGATCACCCAGCCAGTAGTTTAGTTCTTGGGTTTCTCACCGAATACCTCTGTGTAGCACACTGGACATGCCTGAGAAAAGAATACAATTTTTTGTTAGTCCCGGAGAGGAAGAACGTTTGTAATCTTATTCATGGCAAAAGGGTGATCTCATCAGCTGACCTTGTTAATGCTAAGCCATTTGGAGCCACAATCGGCATGGTAGACATGTTTACACGGCAGAGTAATCTGTTGCTCCCTTCTTTTGTAATTCATTTGACAAATCACGCATCTGCAAGCCAGTGACACTCCTGAGTTGCACTAACTTTCAAAAGAATTGAAACAAAGACAGAAAATACATCTTTTCCATTAAAGTAAATACCAACTCAGTGACCAGCAAAGCCTTCCATCATGTGAATACAGTATCCAACCAAATAACCTCACAGATATTCCACATCTTCCAATCTGTGCCTACTCATTTAGATGATTGTCTTATGAGGATATTCATAAGCAATTCTGCAAAATGACTTGCTCCCACTTAATTTATTTTCTGCCTAATGCAAATTAAACTAGAGAAAAAGATTCTGTCCGTTATGCAACAACCCCCCCAACACACACACACACATGTGAAGTAGTTTTTCAGTTTATCATGGGTTTGAGCATTAGACAATCCCGAGACGAATTCAACCGTTCTTCATTTAGGTAATTATACAATATAAAGCCCATTGAAAGAAACAATTGGTTCGTTTTTACAAGCTCAACCAAAATGCATCTCACAACCCTGTTCAGAATATATTACACCAATGACTACAAGCACATTTGCATGCGAAAAAATGAATACAAGAAATTGTATCTATTATCAACAGAGAAAACAAGTTCTGCAATCTTCCAACCTTGATTTGTATTATCGTGTTTGTGGTTTGCCTAACATGTTTCACAACGACATTTGATGACAACAAAAGTCTAGAAAAGGCATTTCACCTTATTGAGTGTCAAAGGAGAAAGAGAAAATGTACAACATATGATACATAAAAACTGAAATCCTTTTATAAAATGGTGACATGCTAGAACAATAATTTTGTAAGAAAACAAGCTAAAATGGTTTTTTTGTAAAAAGCGGAAGAAGTCAGAATGGTACCTTTCTCCTCGAGAACTTCTCTTGGAAAAAAAGCAACCACTTTTGTATTTCGAGATTGGAAGTAACGAAATAAGCTCCTTGGAAAGACCTCGGCTGTGGGTTCCAACTGCCTCACCTAAATCAAGCAACTCCTGCAGATGAAAAAGCTTCATCATGAACTCACTATATTTTCCCCATAACTGGTTCTGGAGGTCTTACTAAGTCCCTAGAAACATGTTTATAATGGCAATCGCTTGCTAGTATCTTAACAGGGACGCCTCGTAATACCTCACTTATCCACAAGTGTCATGAAACTTTAGTCATTGGTGATCGCCAAGGATTGTGATTTCGTTTTTCGAGTTAATTTCGGTTTCCTGATTTTAAGAAATATTTTGAAAAATAATTTGGTGTGTAAAGAAAAAATCTTGTTATCTTGCAAAACAAGATCCTAATAGGGGAAGAATTAAGAGAAACAGGTACCTCATAAGTCATATTGTCTGGATCAACGTTATCTTGCCAAATGAGCTGCAATTTATAACAACTGAAAATCATCATTAATATCATAAGCACTAATTAGACCATCAAATGGTACACAAACAATCCATTCCTATACTTTAAGGACCTTACTTGTGACACATACTCATAAGATACGAATAAATCACAATTCCCCAACAGATGTCTAAACCACAAGGCAACATTCACCACTGTCTCAATGATTCACCACATGGTGAGTGATATTAGAAACATCAAGGATTGACACAATACAATACAGCCTCCATTCATTTGTTAAATTATTAAACAAAACCCATTATTTTTTGCCTCTTTTTTCTTTTAACTTTGTTTAAATATTCTAAACAAACTATAGCTAAAATCCTTCACCAGTTCATTTTGCTGCAATCAACCAAGAAACTATCATCACTTGACTACTGTCAGGTATTTAGCATTGGGAACTTACTTCTTATGCTAAATGAATATCTACATACATGTTTAGACATTTTATATAGTATGATTTACAGCAAATAGACTCGAAATACACATGTAGAGACACCACACATATATCAACATGAGAAGGAAGCTTCATACCTGAGCATTACTCTCATCATTATAACTCCGGATACCTGCAAAACATAAAAGAGAAGTATTCAAAAGTTGTTGCTAAAATGAAGTGCTAAAATTCATATGCTAAAATTCAAATCCCACGAGTAGCTTACTTTCTTGTTGAGAATCATAGAATTCAAAGATGAATTTTTTAAAGATTCGGGGAAAAAAAATTTGTGGCTTTCATTTTGTTGTAGCATACACTTACTTTTGCATAATGCAGACATAATAAAAAAATAATCAAATAAATAAATAAAAACCCAACCATAAAAGAGAATCATTCACAAAATGAAACACAAAGATAACTTACATTCTTCTTGGTTGGCAGTTGTAGTCGTGCTAGAACTTCCTCCCTCGTGAACAGTCAAGGGTGTCGGCTCACTGTTATTCATCACCGAGGAGTTTTCAGTAGTCCTGCTTCCTTCAACTCTCAGTGGATGCTCATCATAAGCATGATTGTGACCATAATATGAATTACCCCAAGGAACATACTTTTGAGGACCTGTATAGGTTCGCCAATATGCATTCTCCTAAACATCAGAAAAGGACGTTAGCAAATGAAATACTGAAGGGCTTACAAATTTTCTAGGTATAGTACAAAAGTTAATGTAAGTAGCACAATGCAGATAGGAAAATTGCTCGACTCTAATCTATTAGAAAAGAAATGGATGCCATGGACCAATCTGCTCCTTTTTATCAGCAAGATGGAGAGAATTAAATTAAACCAAATTAAAGGTGGGTGAGCAACTCGCAAGTAGGATACTTACAACATCGGCAAACAGATTCGCTCAAGAGAGGGAAAAAAAACAAAAAAAAAAAAAACATTGTTTGAAAGAAGAATTTTATACAACACCAATGAGATTGCACATGACCATACTGCACATTTTATACTACATATATTACTGTTCAACATTTGGTTTCTTTTTAACCTGATGACTTTACAACAAATGGTATTGAGTATGAATACATATCCACTAAACTAGGAAAGCTGGGATTTGACAGTCTTAGATTATGGTTACAACAATGGCAAAATCACCAAATTAAGTACCTCGAAGTCATCAACTGGTGCAGCAAAAGGAAATTCCGCTTGGCCGTAAGTAAGACCTTCAAACAAATTCATAAAACTCTCTGTAACTGTGTATGGAAACCCAGTGTTAATGTAATGAAGCTCAACTTGTCTGCCTCCGCTCATTGTTGTATTTCTGCAGAAATCAAGCTTACAGTTTTGAGAAAGGAAAATCAACAAAACAGGCTAATTTTATTAATAACTTCAATTACAAAAAAAAAAAAAAAAAACACTCCATTTTATTGGTGTAAATTGTACTATTGGTAAATAAATTACGCACTCAATGTCAGTTCTTCTTGACTGAAGTCTCTGAACAACAAAAAACGACACCACCGTCAACTTATTTTTTCAAGAGGTGGGGTTTAGTCTCCTTCAATCGAAGAAACACATTGAACCAACAAATTAGATGAGTTCAATGGATCTACGCTCTTTAGAGTATTGAATATCAATCAGTTCCCTTTGTCAAATCCCTAGTTAGTAACAGAAATCAGAAATTTTTTTATTTTATTTGAAGCACTATAAAATCAGCATTAATTGTTTGTATAAACGAATGAAGGAAGATAAATTAATTAAAGGAGAAACGTAAATGAAATAAATGTCTGAAGAAAAAAATACAAGGAGACTAATTTTTACCTCATTTATAATTGCGCGAAAAGAAAAGACCGAATTGTAAACGACTGATCAACTTGTGCTAAGTAAACTGATTACTTATTTATCCAACAATCAAACAGTTGGAGAAGAAGAAAAAAAAAAACAGGCATTGAAGACCTCAAAGAAAGAAAGAGATTCCAAGCGATCGATCGATCTCTTGTGCACAACTCTCCTCCTCCTCCTAAATAAGATCAAAATTAGTAAATGCTGGCAAAATTGGATAAGTAGAAGAGAGCAGCTGGCAGGCACTGTTGGATCAAATCAAGAAAAAGAAATCAAAAGAAAGAGATGGATGAGATAGTTGAAGAAGCGAGTGGAAATTGGCGAAGATAAGAAATGGACCACATTTGCGTCTGAACTGAAGGGGTTTTGGGTTCAGAGTTAATAAGAAGAAGAAGAAGAAGAAAAGGAGGAATGGAGTGAGTGTTAGTAAGTAAATGAAGGGGATGGGTTTGGGGGTCTCCGTCGCTCTCACTCTGTATCTCTGAAGGTGAATATGTGTGTGTTGGTGTTGATCAGATCGGTGGTAGTGCGTAGCAGTGATGTTGAAACCTCCACTCCACTCCACTCCACTCCACTCCATCATCTGCAATTCTGAGAAGAAACGCTTTTATGCTTCAGAGGCTTGAGAGTAACGCGACATCACCCATCAACATCAGCACCAGAAGAGAAGAGACGATTTATTCACATCTCTTTTCGCGTTATTCTATCCTCTTTACGAGATGACGATTGACGACACCCCTTCCCTTGCCGTGAGAAACAAAAAAAAAATATTATTACTACAGAAAGAAAGGGAGATTATCCGGAGTGATGGACAGTTGTTGGTTCAACTCTGAAGGCTATGCTCCTCCTATTAATATTAATAACCGCATCCATACCCCAAGAGAAGAGTACCCACTCTTATGTGTGTATCTCAATTACCAATAACTTCAATTATACATCCACATTATTCCTAATATTGTTTCCCAGGTTATCTCAAACCTCAAATGGAACAACCAACAAAAACGCATTGTTCATGTGCAAGTGTGCAACAAGGTCCAAATTTTCGTTATTAAAATGCATGATTGTGCAACTGAGCCTAACTTGAGACGAGGGTGCAGGATGGCCTTAGCTAGAGTTATGGTTGGTCATGTGTATTGTGTAGAACAAATGCGGTTGCAAACTAGATCATCCTAAACAACGATTGTCATTTTGTTTTTCAAGTTAATTTCGGTACCCTGATTTTAAGAAATATTTTGTTTTTATGTAGAAAAAGTGTAAAAAATTTAACAATATAGAAAAAGTCTTACACGACTTATAGTGTCATACATACTACATATTACATACAAAATAACTCAAATAACAAACTTTTTATACTAAAGTAACATTATACTATGTTTAATATACTTAAATTTTTGAGAAAAAAAATTAATATTTTGATAACTCTAAAATAGAAAATATTTCGTGAAATTTGACATATTTCGAGAAATCACATTCCTTGATCCCAACATACTTGCTTGATCAATATGACAAATTCAAGCATGTGAGCCAAAGTAGTCAAAGCCATGGTTTTTCACCGCTTAAAGCCAAAAGTAAGGTCAAGCCATGACATCTCGCTTCACTTCTGTTAAAGTCAGACCACTACTCTGAAGCCACAAAAAAGTCATGGTTTTTTGCCGAAGCCTGAAGCGCCCAAAGTGGTGGCTTCATGTTACAAAGCGTCTCAAAAATTTTTTTATCGAATTCTCTTACTGATGTTTTTTTTTTAATTTTGGTCAGAAAAAAAAAAAGAACGGAAAGGGAGAGGGAAGGAAGAGGAAGAGATGAGAAGATTTTAGGCGAAGAAATCAATCGGATTGCTCGGACGCAGGCAAAGGGGGAGGAGGAAGAAGATGAACATTACGCAATTATCTTACTAATTTTCTCTGATTTTGGTCGAAAAAAATAACGGAAAGGGAAAGGGAAAAGGAAAAGGAAAAGGAAGGAACATGAATAGAAAAGAAGAAGAAATGAAATGATTTTAGGCTGAAAAAACCGTCGAACTCCTCGGACGCAGGCAGAGGAAGACAATGAACAGTACACAGTGGAAGAGGAAGATGATGAACAGTACGTGAGGGGAGGGAAATCTGTTTAAACTTGGGTGGCTATTCATACCCACTGTATTCCTGAGGGCACCCCGCCTAGAAAATTAAAAAAAAATTAATTCAATTAAGATTAACGCTATGTAATTAATATAGAATTAAGGAAGTTATGATTTTAATTTTTCATAGCACATACTTCCATTATGCATTTTTTTAAAATATAATATGAATTATATTTTAAGAGCCGCTTCACTTGCTACGCTTTTTTTTTTTTAAAAGCCAAGCTATCAGATTTCGCTTCGACTTTGGTTCACGCTTTTGACTACCTTGATTTGGGCAACCTCAAGACACAGACTAAGTAATAGTAAAAAATAAGAGAAACACATGAGACATTAGATAGCGTAAAAAAATCTTTAAATCACAATTACAAAGAGTATCTATAGAAGAGGTAGAAGTGTAAAAAAATCCAAAAAAATACTAACAAACATGGTTGGCTAGAATTGTTCTTGGCACCTAATTGTAGTAGGAAACACATTGGTTACACGACTTGCGAATGATATCATGTGCCATGAGAACACACTAGAATTAATTATTGTGTTGTTGTGTGTGTCTGCTGAGTGGATTTCAGCAAATTATTGTATCCTGCAGCAGGAAAGCCAAACGCATGCGCCAACCCATATGAGATTCACTTCATTCCAGTCTTGTTTAATTTCAATGAAATCAAATTGTGAAGAGGAAAACTTTTGCATATGGTTTTATGATATGATAGGGGGCATACTGATATGCAATTATGCATTGCCCAAGGACATGAAATGTTTCATTTTGATATTTCATAATTATGAAGTTACAAGTAAAAAGAAAAAAAGGAGTCCTAATTAAGTGATGGGATGGGATGGGATGGGTGTACTTTGTTCTAGAGCAAGAATAACGTGTTAATAATTCAGATTCCAGATAAAGTGAGAGATGCTTTTAATACTACTGTTAATCTACTACCTCTCTATTAGTAATAAACAAAAATCAAAATCAGCTTAGAGAATGGAGAGGGAGAAGGGGACCCATAAAATGGTTAGACCAAAAAAACAGAAAAATGTAAATCCAAAGATTTTGGTTGTTGTCGTTTTGGTGTAAGAGAGGAGGAGAGAATGTGAAAGTGTAGTTGGGGGGCCAAACAACAGATCCCTCTCTTACTCTCAACGATAGGATCAGCTCAATCTGACTCAAAAGGGCCTTTGGTTAAGAATGAATGATAATGTGACGACCAGACCAGAGTGTCAAAATCCATAATACCTTTCCATTGTACTATAATGGGGACTACCTCCAATTCTTCCCTACATCAACCATATTGGTGAATGTTTGATTTATGTATGTAACGAACCACTCTTTTGACTTGTTGTATTATATAACTTGTGATAGTTTTGTCATTTTAGCTAAAGGCCTTGGCAGGTAAAAGGTCAAATTAAACTTAAAAATCTTGGTTCGACCGGATGGATGGCGACGCCACTATAACTCTCCATAAAGATCAACTAAACTTACAACTTGGGTGATCAGAATCTGAAATTTTAGTAGCAACTAGCAAATATAAAAAAAAAAAATGGATGATGTTAAAATGGCTAAAATCAATGGTTGATTCACTTACAAACTACCTTGATCACTCAAAGAAAAGGAAAAACGCTGCAGATCGAGTCTTCAACTCTTGGTTTGGTTTTGACGTACTCTGTTAGTCAATTTAAAATGACATCGAAAGTGAGTAGTGAAGAAGAAAAAATAATAAAGCCTAAAAAAGCAACAACTTCACAAGGCTTGTGAGCTAATTTGGTTCGCTTTTTGGTCGTGAAGGATAGATGAACAGCCCCACCTAAATCACACCTTGCCTCCTCCTCTTCATTTCTCCACTTTATCTTCTAAAAGCTATATACCATGTGAAGGACATGATATTTTAGAGTAAGATATGAGAAGAGATTATCGTGAAGAAGAAAGAAAAACAAAACCTTAACCTTGCCTTGCGTATAAGCAAGGGATCCTCCTGGCCTACATTCACTCTCCTCTATTTTCCTTATCTTACTATCTCTTTTTATATCATCATTTGCACATGCATGTCATGGTGGAGATCAAATTAAATGAACCAACCTATGAGTCTAATTTATCTATTTGTTTATTTATTTATTTATTTATTGATTTGTTTCTATGCATACAAGCACATTTATCAATCAAGATTCGCCTTAAGATAAGGAGCTTTGGAGTGGACAGTTTGATGATTTTTAATTTGAACATTGATAAGAAAAGAATCCAGTCCAGATACTACCAAGGAAATCCCAAGTGATTATGTTGATCCGAAGGAAGGAACTTACTGAACATTTAGTGTATCCCTTGGTTGTGAAACATAACCAATTTCAATGCAAATAGTGAAAGAAAAATATGCCAAATGTATCATCGACTTGTCGGTGGGGAACCATTCTCGTTGACAAATAAATTCATTGTTTGGTGGTTTAGATGATTGAACTACCTCTTGAAGTTCATTCAAAGAGATTTAAGACTTCGCCAAAGATTTCTTGAGAGCAAGCTTGCCTGCCCCTTGACAATTCTTGTATATATAGTACGTAGTCGACTATAGAGTTTAACACCAACAGATATCATTAACATGTTGATACCTGCTAGTGCTATTTAAGTTTCATCAGAAACTAACCTGATATCCTTAATTATCAATTTGGTAAACCAAGTTGCATTTACACAATAAAATCGAATTTGTTGATCTGATCCACATCCGATCAATATGATGCCTGGCCAAAAGGGGAAAGTTGGTAAATACAACACCAAAAATAGAGAAAGAACGTGTTGTAAAGCCATGGGAACTCAGATCTATATCCAAGTCATAAACAATCATCACCAGCCGCTTTCATTTACATCCAAGATTTAAAAAAGGAGCAGAATCTACTTTGCTCAAAGAAGCCAAGATTTAATAGAGGTCCTATGTCTTTTGTCTTGGATAGAACATGGAAAGCTGGTCAAAAAAGCTTAGAGAATAAAAACTATGGTAACAACATCATAAACAAGCAAACCAAAAACCCTAAATTCCACTTTTGAAACTATTCCCTATCAAAAGAGAGAGTTTTAATTGTCATAATTTCAGATGGGATGTCTGTAGTCGTGCAAATTATTTAATGGATTTTGATCACATCCTTGAACTAAGCTCTCGACTCACTACTGATTTACACTTTTACCGTGTGTTTGTTTTTTATCCACGGAAAACCATAAAAGTAGTAGATGGAGGATAGTATGAGTAGAAAAAAAATTCAACCTGTAATGTTGAAGATGACTATATTTCTTGATTTTATGGAGAAATATTTTATATACCCCCTACAAATATTTATTTATTTATTTTAATGATTTTGAGGGAAAATGTGATAAGTTTTTTGTCACGTATTGACAAGCTGGAATCGCAACTTAAGAAGAATTCAAGTTGAAATGAAATGATATTCAATTGCTGAAATCAAAGGAATTACAAAGAACTCTCGATAGAGAGGATTGAGCCTAAACTCACTACTTTCTCCTCTGCCTTTGGTTTAGGACAGCTTCCCCCTTTTAAGGGCTGAATCAACTAACTGAATTTGTTTATTGAGCAATCAAACAGTGACACGTGGATTGCTACAGTGGTAACTCTGGGGTAGTGCAATTTACTAATTTGCCCTTCCTTCTTAATTCAAAACTCCCGCCAATTGTCTAGCTCTTTTCTTCTGAATTCAAAGCTCCTGCCAAAAATATTCTCTATCTCTCTCGTGACACTGCCCTCCCCTCCAAAATTCCTTCTCCTCAAGGATTGAACGACGGAAAGCGAGCCTGAATGGAAGGCCAATCCTTCCATGTGGCAGCGTCGGCAGTAGAATTTGACTAGTGCACCAATACTTGCGTGACGGTTCTGTTATGTCGCGGAATCAGACGTCTTCCCAAAATCGCCATAGGTTCTACCAAGAAGCTTCCACTGTTGTCAACTAAAGGTAAGACTGGGGATGGTATGTGAGTTGAGCCCACCTTCTTCTTGAGTTGAGACACGTGGAAAACAGGGTGGATTTTTTATGCAGCAGGGAGGTCCAGACGATAAGCCACTTCCCCAATTCTTTCCACAATTTGGAATGGTCCATAGTATTTTGATGAAAGTTTGAGATTTTTTTGCAATTGCACTGAAACTTGGCGATAAGGTTGGAGTTTAAGGTATACCCAATCATTGATGGCGAAAACTCTATCTCTGTGGTGGCGGTATGCAAATTGCTTCATCCTCTCCTGTGCTTTGTGCAATCTCTCCTTAATGATGTTAAGCATGTCTGTACGTTGTTGAAGATATGTGTGGACTTCAGAAATGGAGAGATCCTTTGTGGGTGGCAGAGCTAGCAAGGGTGGGTTGTACCCATAGAGAGCTTGAAAGGGAGAAGTGTTCAAGCTCGAGTGAAAATTGGTGTTGAACCAATATTCGGCTAGATATAGCCATTTCGACCATTTGGTTGGAGCATGACAGTGAGGCAACGTAGGTATGTCTCTAAGCAGGCATTAGTTCTCTCAGTTTGCCCATCTGTCTGGGGGTGATAAGCAGTACTGAGATTCAAGGATGTGCCAAGAGCAGTGAATAGCTGTTTCCAAAAGGAACTGATGAAAACTTTGTCTCGGTCTGAGACAATGGAAGAGGGCATGCCATGTAGTCGGTATACATTCTGTAGAAAAACACCAGCCACAGTCTGAGCAGTATATGGATGAGCTAAGCCAATGAAATGGCTGAATTTGGTCAAACGGTCTACCACTACTAAAATTACAGACTTCCCTGAAAATGTTGGTAAGCCTTCGATGAAATCCATGCTGATGTGCTGCCAGGCGTGCTCCGAAATAGGTAGAGGCTGTAATAAATCTCCGTAGCCTGACTGGTCACCCTTATTCCTTTGACATGTGTCACATGGGGTGATGTAGGCAGTGATGGAAGCTTTCAATTGAGGCCAGTAAAAATGATTCTTGACTCGTTGGTATGTGGCAGTGATGCCCGAGTGTCCGCCCAGAGGGGAAGCATGGAGTGTTTGCAGAACTTGTTGTCTCAAGTTGCCAGTATTACCAATGTAGATTGAGCCTTTGTGCTTGATGATTCCATTTATAAAAGTGAAGTTTGGCATGGAGGGGGGGGGGGGGGGGGGGGGGGGTGCAAGGAGAGCCTAGTAATGAGCTCATTTGCCAGTGGATCTGAGTTGTAGCTGAGTTGCACATCCATTAACCATTGGGGCAGGGTCTGAGGGATGGCTGAGCAAGAATTCATAGCTGTGCCAACAGCTAACACAGAGCAGGAAGCTTCACTGACTGGGAGTCTTGAAAGAGCATCAGCAGCCGCATTTTCTTTACCCTTTTTGCAATTGATTGTGTAGTCAAAACCTAGTAACTTTGCCAGCCATTTTGTTGTAATATGGAAGTTAGTTTTTGATCCAAGAAGTGCTTGATGCTCTGGTGATCAGTCAGTATAAAAAATTTAGTACCCATCAGATATTTTTTTCATTTGTGCACTTCCATGACAATCGCTAACAATTTTCTTTCATAGGTGGGTAGTCCCAAGTTTTTTGGACCAAGAGCTTTGCTAAAAAAAAGCAATTGGCTGGCCTTCTTGGGACAAGACAACCCCCACTACTACCGAGCTAGCGTCTGTCTCAACATAGAAGGGCAGTGAGAAGTTGGGTAATTGAAGCACAGGAGTTAAGCACATTGCTGACTTTAGGTCTGTAAAAGCCAACTGAGCTTGTTGTGACCATACAAATGAATCTTTCTTCAATAGATCAGTCAGTGGTTTGGCTATCAACCCATAGTGTTTTACAAATTTCCTATAGTACCCGGTTACGCCAAGGAAACCTCATAATGTTTTAAGGTTATGAGGGATTGGCCAAAACCACATGGCATCTATCTTGGTAGGGTCTACAGCAACTCCTTGGGCATTGATGATGTGTCCCAGATATGTAAGTTATGTTTGAGCAAAAGAACACTTTGATAGTTTAGCAAAAATAGAGTGTTCTCGGAGGACAGAAAGAGTGATTTCCAGGTGGTGTATATGTTGATCCATAGAGCTGCTGTATATCAGAATATTATAAAAAAAAAAACTAAGATGAACTTCCAAAGGAAAGGCTGGAAAACTTGGTTCATAAGAGCTTGGAATGTGGTTGGGGCATTGGCGAGACCACAGGGCATCACTCTAAACTCGAAGCGGCCATGGTGTGTTTTAAAGGTTGTTTTGTAAATGTCATTAGGGTGGACTAGGACTTGATGGTAACCGGATCTAAGGTCTAGCTTGGAAAAAATGTGGGCACAATGCAATTCCTCCAATAGTTCGTCAATAAGAGGCATAAGGAATTTATCCTTGATGGTAATGTCAGTTTGTCTCCAGTAATCGACACAAAATCTCCAAGTATTATATTTTTTCTTCACTAGTAAGATGGGGGCAGCAAACGGGCTGTGAGAATGTTGGATTAGCCCGGCTTGTAACATCTATTTAACCAAGGACTCCACTACATCCTTATGTATATGAGGTAACCTATATGGTGCTTGAGAACTTGGGTTTGAGTTAGGTTTGAGTGGGATTTTATGGTCAAGTGATCTATGAGGAGGAAGGGTGGATGGGGTTTGGAAAACATCTCTATATTTGTCCAGCAGGGCAGCTATTTCAGGAGAGTGTGTAGGTTGTTCCAAGGTTCCTGATATGGAAAAAAGTTGTCCTATGAATGTAGGGGAATGTTTTTTGAAAATTTTTGAGAACTTGGAGGGTCCAATAAGACAAAGGGAGGCTGAGTCTTGGACACCTTGTAATGTAATTGGCTGGCCTTGATATGAAATGGTGAGTTGAAGTCTTTGAAGGTTAAGAACAATGCTGCCCAAGGGTTTAAGCCAGTCCCCCCCTAATACCATGTCGTATCCTCCTAAAGGTAAGACTAACTAAGCCCTCAAAGTGATGGTTTTGCATGGTCCATTTCAAAGGGTTACAAATGGCATTGCTAGTGAGATGTTGGCCATTGGCAACTTTGACTATCATTGGAGGGGTGATCATGGTAGGCCAACTTGTAGAGTGAATTACTCTAGGGTTTATGAAGGAGTGTGTACTACCCGTATCTATAAGAATAGAGATAGGGTGTTTATTGACAAGGCCCTTAAGGAGGAGGGGTTACCATGGAGAGCATGAAGGGACAATTCCATGTCAGAATTGAGTTCCTGGATAAGATTTTCAGTCTCTTCAGGGGAGGGTGGTGGGTCTTCCTGAATATCTGAATCAGGTATGAGCATATATAAGTGTTGAGTTTTACAAATATGGCCTGGTTTGTAGATCTCATCACAATTGTAACATAGCCCTTTATCTCTCCGTAGTTTCATTTGAAATGGGGTTAGGCGTTTGATAGGTGGAGTAGGTGTATGAAATTTGACAGGAAATGGAGCACTAGGGGGTGGGTGTAAGACTTTCTGGTGGCTAGTAGATGGTCCTGTATTGGTTGTATGTGCTGAATTGTTGGGTGTGGTGTGGGCTCTAGACCAGTTGGTGGATTGAAATGGACTGTTGGGAAGTCTCTTGGTGGCCAAAACAGATGAAGATGATGGTAACATTTGCGACATAATTGTAGGGGTACAACCCTCCTGCATCCTAGCCAAGGAGAAGGCATGTGCTACTGTGGTTTGTATGAACATTTGCACCACAGTTTTGATGTCTTGCCTAAGACCGCTCAAGAAGCTCAACACAAAATAAGGCTCTGTCAATGAAGGGTTATGTAGAAGCATAAGAGATTTCAGTTCTTCAAAATGGTCATAATATGACTCTACTGACTGATCTTGTGATATCTTATTAAAGGCATCTACATAATTCTCAGCTAATGGATTTTCAAACCGAAGACAGAGATCTTGTATAAACTCAGACCATGCGACATTCAGCTTAGTGGTTTGATAGCCTAAGAACCAGAAATCCGCTTTGTCATCCAAATGGATAGATGCAATTGGGACTTTGCATTCATCAACTGTGTTATGTAAGATGAAGAATCGCTCACTCTTTTTCACCCATGACCTAGGGTTAGATCCATCAAATTTGGGAAAATCAATCTTAGAAAAATGGAAATTGTTACCTCCATATTTCGGGTTCAGGAGGGGAGAGCTCTTGTTGGATTATTGGAAGTGGTCGATGCCTGAGCGTTGCTCGATTCGCCGCCTGTGTTGGTCGCCATGGCAGTTTGAAACATCTGAATCAATTTCTCCATCTTAGCATCGAGTCTCTTCTCGTTGTTCTCACCATTTTGAGCAATCCTTCGTAATTTCGCCTTCATCCAATCCATCTGGTTCAAAGAATCAGCCAGTTGATTTTTCGTCTCCTTCATAAACGCCTCAGCCTCTCTTGCTCTCGTCTCCATGGTTAGGGTTGCATAATCGATGCTCTGATACCAATTGTCACGTATTGACAAGCTGGAATCGCAACTTAAGAAGAATTCAAGTTGAAATGAAGAAAATGAAATGATATTCAATTGCTGAAATCAAAGGAATTACAAAGAACTCTCAATCGAGAGGATTGAGCCTGAACTCACTACTTTCTTCTCTACCTTTGGTTTAGGGCAGCTTCCCCCTTTTAAGGGCTGAATCAACTAACTGAATTTGTTTATTGAGCAATCAAACAGTGATACATGGATTGCTACAGTGGTCCCTAACTAACTCTGGGTAGTGCAATTTTTACTAATTTACCCTTCCTTCTTAATTCAAAACTCCCGCCAATTGTCTAGCTCTTTTCTTTTGAATTCAAAGCTCCCGCCAGAAATATTCTCCATCTCTCTCGTGACATTTTTGCACTATTTTCATAGCGTGGAAAAAATAAAAGAAAAGGAATCATGCACCTCCAGTTGGCGTTATTAGCCATCTTAAAATTCTAATCACTTGGTTGAGTTATTAACCAAAAAAACAACCAGTCTTAGTCGAATCAAGGCTGATGAGCCCAATCATCATTTGGAGTAGCATAATGGCTGGGCTTTGGATTGATTAAATCCGAGCCCAATCATCATTCATTTTTTATGTTTCCTTTTGATTTTACATTCATTTTAAATTTGGCCAATTCTTGATTAATGCCATCCCTAACATCTTGTGTTTTGAGTGCGACTTTAAGTATATTACATAAAAAATCCCTCCCTCGCTGGTTTCCTCGCCAGTTAGCCTCTCTCTAAATGAAAACATTCACTTAAATTTACTTGAGCTCGGGTTGTATTAAATCAAGAGTTTGGGCGAGCTCGAGCTAGACCACGTGTCCTTGTCAAGTTGTAAAGGCATTGTTAAATTTGTTGTTTTTTAATTTGTAAAAGAGAAAGACATTGATTCAAGATGTTTCTAGAAATTTAAATTCTTAATTTCACAATTTCAGAAATGTTTAAATTTTAGCGTTAAACAATTTAATAAACTACAGTGGTTCCGGTATCCCTTGTTTACTGTTAGAACTCCATTGTTTACAGTTGGAAGTTATCTACTGGCATGGAGAATTTTATGTGAATCAATAAGGGGACTACTTTGCAATGCTAAATACTCTTGAATGGCCCAATACCGAAGTGGTTCAGCGAGGGAAAGGTGAAAAGAACCCCATCAAAAAACGAGAGATAGAAAATATAAAACCATATGCAACGCTAGTATTTGACATAACGGCAACACTTGATTAAGAGAAGAGATGAATATTAAATCATTACTTGAAAAGTAGAAGATCAAAGCCTAAATTTGTTTATAACTAGGCACGAAGCAGTAGTCAACATTAAGCACCTCCTTAGTGCTTATTAAATTGTTTTTAATTCATAGCCTATTAAGTACCTCTGGTTCTGATTAAAAGCAAAAGACAAAAGACAAACGTAACCCAAGGCTTTGAATGGCTCGACTTCGGGAGTATGGTAATGGTAGTGGAACACCATTATAATGCTAGTGTAACCTTATATAGCTAGCGTACACCAAACAGTGGGCTTGCCGCTTGAGGAAAGCTTTTCTGATGGTTCTGCAATAGAGAAACACCTCCTCCTCCACAATCAATTCTTTCCAACAACGAAAAGGATTGAAGTTGCAGGCAGCACACAATACAGCTGGAGTTTGTGACAACCCATGCTTACAACACATCTCATACAGCCAGAGGTTGCAAGGAAACTCGCATATACTATTACCAAGACAATATTATTCTCAATGACTTCCAAGTCGACCACTTCCAACAAGCCATGAAGAAACTAATAAACCCAAACAAGTATCAAATCAGGCTCATTTGGAAGCATTCAACACCTTCACCCCTCTTCACACTATTTTCCTTGCATGAAGAGAACTGCTTCTGACAAGTATAACTCTTCCACCATTTAAAAACAAATATCTTATCAAACAAACCAATAACCCAATGCAACATTTCAAGCATGGCATTGGTAAAATAAATAAAATATACGTCAACACATAATTAAAATCTCAATTGGAAGTAAATAATATCCGAGCCAAGAAATCTCAAAAGCCAAGCACAAATTTGCTAAAATATAGGGCCGACAATTCTGACTACTCCTGATTAGGTTTTATGATAAGAGCAAAAATCATTCAAAAAGAGTTTTGGGGAAACTCCCTCCTCCTATGCTAGCTAAAATTATTTGGATATGAAAACAAGATAATTGCTCGGACAAAGTCCAAAATAGAACTCAAATTTTCATCACCATCTACGGTTTGATGGAGATGGTTCATATTACCATCATTTAGGTAAAATTAGCCTCCACCAGATCCGTACTTCTTGCCGAAAACGATCAGCTGCAACTTGTCGTAACCAGCAAGCACACCAGCACCAGCAATGGCACGGAGGATGTTTGCACCTGCACCCTTGAATAGAGACTTGGCACCCTCATTTGCCAAGATCTGCTTGAATGCATCAAGTGAACTCTTGTACTTCACGGCTTCACCAGACGTCATCATCATTCTTCTACGAACAGTATCAATAGGATAAGATGCAAGACCTGCACCATTGGTGATGAGCCAACCAAGGGCAAAGCTAGCAAAGAAACTATCCTGAAATATTCCAAACAAAAATGAGGTTAGAAACACAGAAAATGTAGAATGAAATGATACTAAACAAAACCATCAAAACATGAAAACTGAACTGAAAGTCTAGTTCCGAAACAAGATTCGAGTACAAAGCTTCCTAATCTAAAACCTCAAAAATACTTGGCACACAACAATCCATATCTGAGTGGCACTAAAGTATGCATGAACCATTCAGAAGCAGATGTAACAATCTTAATTAAAACATAACCATAAATCATCAGAAATGAAATTGCTTCTCATACACAGTTTGGCTCTGTGTCAGAAGTGTCCTAAGATAAATTTCAACTTCATCACTTGATTTACAATGCACTATCCTTAACACTCTTTAAGTCTACTTTCATCTTGAGAAGGCTAAAAAAGAGCGTAACATCAGAACCTAAGACATCTATACAACACAAACTTTTCTAAACTCTTCTACATGAGCACATAATGCAGCAAGAATTAAACAACCAAAACCATGTTATGGATTTACTCCAAATCATAACATATCAACTTGCAACACCATTTAACTACCTTACCATCTTTTATACAAGGGCAAGAATTAAAGTGTATAGTGATCCAAAGGAAAACGTTATGGATATTGCATCGGGTTGGTACTAATTCTAATAAAATACTGCAGTGAAAGCTAACAGATGATTTAATGCACTCATATTCAAAGCCAAGTAAGCAAACACAAGAATCCTATGTAAGAAATTTATAATTGAATAACATATTCATTTTACTAACCTGCAGGCCTCCAGTCAAAAGCACTGGCTTCAAAGAATCGTACATTCCAAAGTATAGTCCTCGGTAAACGATGATACCAACACAAGAAATGTTGAATCCACGGTAAAGCCCAGCGATACCATCTGATTTGAGTGTCTTTTTGTAGACATCGATCAAACCATTAAACTGCCTCTCTCCACCCTTCTTAGCAGCCTTAGAGTCGTTTGCAAGACGGGTACGAGCATAATCCAGAGAATAGACGAAGAGCAGAGATGAAGCACCAGCTGCACCTCCAGATGCCAAGTTTCCACCGAACCATTTCCAGTAGCCATCCCTATCTTTCTTGAAGTTAAACAACCTCTTGAAGTAATCCTTAAATGCAAAGTTCAAGGCCTGGTACAAGAATAGAAGTTTAGTTTGTCATAAAACAAATAGACTACAAGAAGGATTTAAAATGTAAAAATATCTTACAAGTTAAATCAGTTTGAACTAACCTGGGTGGGGAAATAACGGATCACATTAGCCGTGTTTCCTCTCCACAATGAAGAGAAGCCTTCATCCTTTATTGTTCGGCTGAAACATTCACCAATACCCTTGTATGGCCTGTCTAGACGACCACTCTTAAGCATTTCATCCTGGTTCTGGATCAAAAGCTTCACACGTTCAATAGGAGCAGCAGCTGTTTTGGAAACAGCAGCAGATACTCCTCCCATAAGAAAGTCAATAGCAAAGCTGGTGAAGCCTTTCTCAGCAGGTGCCGCAACAAAGATGGGTGCTGCAGAGTGAGTAACCATGGATAAATCCTGGCTAACTTGGCAAGTTCGGATCAAGGCAGTCTGGAGTCCTCCATTACTGTAACCACCAAATTGATACATGGCAGGCCTGGAGAAGCCACCATTGCGGGCATACAAACCTTGGGAGCTGGCACCAAGCTGGATTTGGCCAGCTACCTTCTGAGCGACAGAAGGTGCTTGAGGCTGTTCAGCCATGATGTACAACAAAACCTAAACCCTACAGAATGTAGCTTTAATCAGAATAAAGTAATTACTTACAAACAAAAGCCAATTAAAAACAAACAGGTCATCTTCAAGGTATGGCAATCGATATAGAGAAATGACATCAACACAAATATGAAAACATTCAAATTGAAACCAAAACAGACACTACATTATCAACGCAAGTGAGGAATTTAGAATTAGAAACCTAATCCAGGAGAACCAAGATTGTTTAACAAAATTACGGAATTCGGAATAGAAAGCTAAAAGGAAACTAAATAAACTATTACCAACACAAACTTGAGTGATGCAAAGACGAAGTAAAACAAAATCACAAGTAGACAAAAAAAGGTAAAATATATACACAATTAAATCCTTTTTCAATATAGTAAAAAACAAACAAAAAGAACTTTAGGTAATAAACATAATGAAAGCTTAATGAGAGGCAAATCAAAGAAGTATAAATGACCCGGCACATGTATGGTCAATTATGAGGCAAACAATTTCATGTAATCTATAAACGGTAAACCTAGTAAACCTAACTGGTGAATAACACTATATTGCAGTAAGATAATAGTTTCATTCTGACTTGTAATTTGTCTGTGCTAATGTGTATCATAACAAAGGAATCAAACAGTTCAGTAAGTTAAACTACATGATTTAGCAAAATTAGATCCAAACAGTCCACACAAATTCTAGAGATCGGAACTGTCAATCTTTAACATTTAAGGATCGTTCATTTTTAAAAGATAACAACTTTGACAAGACTAAACCGTAATTTTTACGCAGATCTTCTTTCAGAAGAACAAAGGGACTTAAAAATCAAAATGATTTGTCAGATCAGTCGTCTCTTCTAACCCTAGATCCATTAGAAAAAGTTGATCAGATGAACTCGATCTGATCTACAGGGTCAACGGAACATTCAAACAACCCAGAACATGTTTTCGGATCTACACAAAGTTGAGATATCATATCTGTGATCAACAGTCACAGATATAACAAAACAATAGAGTTAGCTTCAAATGTCCGCAAATCAACAAAAACATCACAACATGAGATGAAAAGCTACAGATCTTCGAAGAAACGCAACAAAAGTCACAAAACTAAGAACACTGAACATATCAGTGATGAAGAAACCCTAGCGATACCACTAGATCTAGGTCGCTAAAGAGTTCCGATCGTATCGGCCGTGCGAGAAGCTAGCGAAAGCGAAAGCAAAATCTAAGAAGAAGAAGAGAAGATGTTATGTTATGTTACCTTTGAAGCGCAAATCGAGCGAGACTTTGTGTGTGTGCTAACAACTCCGCCTCTCGCTCTGCTTTGTTGCCTCACAAACACAAAGCGAAAGAATAGGAGAAGAACTAATGGTCGGAGGAGGTCTCAATGAGCGATACTTTATAGTCCCAAGGGCTGACGTTTTGACATGTGCGTGATCCCGTGCATCACATCCTACTGTATGTTAAATGACCTCCTTGTTTGGTAGAAAAATCGAACCGTCACTTTGATTTTTCGCCTAAATTGTGAACCGAACCAATTTTGGTCGGTTTCAAAGTTTTCAAATCGAACCGATCTTTAACAAAACCAATTTGAAATCGAATCGATTTTAATTTATGCAAACCATAACCGAATCGACATTATTTTTATATAAAATATATATTATTTATTATTATATTCGGTCGGTTCATTTTAGTCGATTAAAATCACATAAAAATCGAACCGACTATTTTGGTTTTGAATTTTTTAAAACCAAAATCGATCAGAACCAAATTTAAATCGAATTTTGATTGATTCGATCGATTTTGTCAGCTTTTTGTTCAACCCTAGCCTCAATTGATCATTGTACTAGTGGGACTCTCTTAATGTGGTTTTAAGGTGCACAAAAAACTAATTTTAGGAGCCCTAGCGATAATATGGCAACCCGGTCATTTTTGTTGTAGTGCATTGTTCGGATTATTCGTGTACTAAACATGAGGTGATTGTACTTATGGTTTCATTTATTAGAAAAGCTTTGGAAAATAACATTGATTAGTGACACCTAATAAGACCATTCAAAAGAAACTTTCAAGTCAACTTTGACACCTAATATGACCTTCCTTTTGTAATTGTAAGACTAATCAAACCATTCACACAACTTTTGGGGTCAAATTTTTGTACTAGGGAGGAATTATATTATGGAAGGTGCATCTTTGCTCACCAACCAATGATCCAATGGTACTTCACAGTTGTGCCTTGTGTTTAGATGCTTGAAGATTTCTAACACATCTCGAAGCTATCCAAGCTCACAATATTCAAAATTTATGTTCGCGGAAAGGGAAATTTATGTTCGCAGATACCTCGCATTCCTGGGATATCTCGTGAATAGAAATTTTTTTCTATTTTGCGCAATTTTAGTAAAATAATTATAACTTGCTCATTTTAAAACATTTTCAAGTGATTCAAGTTGTGTTTATTAGATAACTGAGAGTACTACAACTTTCGTGTTTTGATCAACTTGAGAATCAGTCTCAATTAAGGGTTTAAATTGGTTCAAAAGTTGCCCTATTTTTCATTTTGAGTTTTGGTTTGTCTGTTATGTTAAGTCATGCATATTTATTGAGTTTGGGTTTAAACGTTTCAACTTTAAGGGGATTTTGAGAGTTTTCTAGGGAGATTGAGGAAATTTGCAAGAGATTTGAGTATGGGAAGAGATTTGGAAGAGATTTCGAATGGGGGAGGGAGAAACCCTTGTCGATTTGAATGGTGAGGGAGAAAAATGAATGATTTTTGTTTATATAGGTGGTGTGAGAAAGTATGAATGTGTGAGAAAGAAAATAGGTAGTGTGAGAGAGTAGAATGATGTGAGAGAGAGGAAATTGTGGTGTGAGGTAGTCGTTGCCTATAGACAATCTTGTAAGGAAGTTTCAATATAAATTTCATTTTTTTGAATAGAGTGCCTTGTAACTAAATGTCTCAAATAGCCATCATCCAACCCCGTTGTATTTATAGGTTTTGTATTTCACCTGAGCCAAGAATGGCCCCGTCACATGATGCCAGATCATCCAATTGCTTTGTGACGGAAGAATTCTATAATACAAGATGAGGTGATTTTATAATATTCATTTATTTAGTGGGTGGATTATGGACTATTGTTAATGAAAAAATGTTTCCAATTTTCCCGAGGTGTACATTGACTTAATATTTTAAAATAAAATATTGTTACGAAAATAAAACAAAGGAGTTGCTACGTGTACCCGACTGTTTGGTTCGATGCCTCCAACTTCATTTTTTAAATTTAGTTTTAAAAAATTGTTTGGTGTATCCAACCACATTTTATTAACCATAAAACAACTCTAGTTAATTACCAAGAGAATAAGAGTAATCATGTTACTGGTTGAGGAATTTGTAGAAAGGATTCTAGTAATGAATTTTTTGATATAGAATTTTTGGGATTTCAAATACATTTTTTTGAATTTGTTATGATGGTTGTTATAATTTTTAAATTGATGCACTCACTTAAATATTTTTTTTTTTAATACATATTGATGAACACATTGTATCATTATGCACTTTAGATTAGATGCATAGAGAATATAGAATTTGTTTGCAATGTGGTTTTAGAAGATATTTTAAGTCGTATTTCTTATTTCTATTGTACAACCTACCATAGCGTTTACAATTTATTATAGAATTTGTGAGGATAGTTATTGTATCTTTGATGTTTGTACACAAATTTGAAAGTTAAGAATTTGTGACTAAAGTTTAGTTTTATCAATACATTTACTTTTATTCTTTACTCAAGAATAAATTAATGCTTACAAACAAGAAAATTTAACCAGCAAATGATTTTTATTTATAAAAAATTGATAAGTTGGTGTTATATATTTTAGATTGGTGCAACAAAGTGAAACATCCCAAAATGTCAGTGCAACCGAGCCAGATAGTCGAGTACACGTGCAACTCCCTAGAACGATTATCTTAAGGGTCTCAATTAGAGCATTCACAATGGTAACACCCCATAAATTTTTATTGTATGAGTAAAACAAACTTATATTAGAAAGAAATGAAACATAAACAAAGTTATAAATGAGTAATATAGAAGAACATAATATGCATGGAAAACTAAGTTGGGTGCTAAAATACCAATATTAAGTAACTGCAAACATATAAATGCCAAAAGTGTAATGGCTCAGTGGTTGAGTAGTGGCGGATGATATCACTAGTTCACAGGGTCGAACCCAGCCAACGCCATCCGGGGTGAGAGGGGATTATGGGATAAAATAATAAAAATAAAAAATATATAAAATATAAAAAAAAACATATAAATTAGTTGTTGAATTAGAGTCATTATGTTGCAGGATAACAAAAAAAAAAAAAACTCGAGCATATAATTGCGGAAACGACTTATCTCATCACTAAACACTGTCAACATGTTATGCAACTTATCAAACTACACAAATAAAATAAAAAAAGATCAATAAAGAAGCTAACATAACTTAATTTAGTAAGAGAACGTTAGAAATTAACGTTAAGGGGACGAAAAAGGGTAGCATCCTCTTTTTGGTAAAATAAAATTTGAGAGATTCATCCCCAACTTCAGCTTCGATTTCAAAAGCCCAATCAGAGTGATATTCATGTAAAAACAATAACCAACGAAATAATGCAAGTAATTAACAAGCCAAAACATATCGTAAGTAACGTATTCGAAAACTAACATTGAGCAATCGCTTAAAAAGATGATACTATAACTGGAAAAAAACGATCTAATTGAAAATGATGACTCACAAATTGACCATATATATTTAAATTGCTACAAAAAATCGTACAAACACAACATTTATTTGAAACAATTTTGATAAGCATAAAACTGAGACATTTTATGCCCTAAATATATAATTGCTAAGTACAATCTAATAAAAGTATCTCGTTACGTGTACTTTGTGTATTTTTTTAGAAATTCAAGCAATGATCTCAAATCATACTCAAATTGACATAATAGGGCTTAATGGGTAAAAATGTTGAAATTCATAGTTCATAGATTTACAAAGAATATAGATTCTACTCTCAATTCACAATTCAGGCTACTCGAGCTATCAGAATACTTGTAAAATGCTTTGGTTGGGAGCTACTTTTTTGCAGTGTCCATCATGGACCATCATTGTGATACAGAAAATCACTATATTCATTTCTAAATTATTTGGATGTGAATTATGCAAATAAGGAAATGGGTGAGAACGAATAGTGGAGTTTGACTTAACACTTTTGGAGTTTATAGAGATTTTTTCGCTATGATAAAGGCGGGTGTCTAAATCTTTAAGTTGATTTCCTTGAAATCTGTAGATGGTGGTGTTTTGTACGCTTGACTTCATGGGTTTTGGGCTTGAAAATCTTTGGTCTTTGATGATGCATGTGTGAACTTTCAATAGGCTTTCTAGTTGTTGAACTTTGTTTTATTGTGTCACTTTGGGTATTATTTGAGAATAGTGTTTGAATTTCTACAAAATATGCAAAGTACACGTAATGAGACGATGTTTATTAGATATTGGACCTAGAAATTGTATATTTGGAGGGATAAAATGTCTCATTTATATGTTTATCAAATTTCTACGTTGTTTTCAGAATATTTTTCTCATTATAACTCGAAATTGAGTCACACTAGCATTTTTCATATTTTCAATGACGTTATTTTTGTCTTTTTTACATTTTATAATCCCTTGTGTTAGTTTTTATGTTAAGAGTGAGTATATTGATGTATTGTTGACAACTCCTTGTGTTAGGACAGTGATGACTTCGATAATTAGTCTTTGTCCTCGAGCTGACCCTAACAAAAATACACAAAGAAATAAGAAAAAAAAAAAAACGAAGTTATTTATTTGAGTATTATTCACACCTATGATATACATCAAACAGACAATTTTTAATATCACAATATTGAACTTTGAATACCTTGTGTAGTTTTATATTGGCTCATTTATTTTAAATTCAACCAACTGCTTTACTATTTATTTTCCCAAACATGTTGGCCTTGTTGATAAGGATTTCAACAATCCCTTCGCCCTTGCCTTGCAACTACGTTTAAAGCAATGTGATAGGGGCATAATTAGGCTATTTTTAGTACCATATTTCTATATATATTTTTAGTTATTACTTGTTAATTATGGTACTAATTGCTATTTTCGTGTTTGTGTAGGTTTCCAATTACAAGATTTTAAAATAGAAGCAAATTGGCAATTTAGAAATACTAATTGCACAAGGAATCCACACAAATTAGAAAACGAGTATAAAAAGGGGACGATACCTTTCCTTGAGAATCATTGATCCAGTAATAGCATGGATCCATAGCCCTAACCCATCATCGTAGCAGTCCCTTAGCCGTCTTCCTCTTTTCCTACACAAAATCCACAACGCAAACCCCCTTATCTGTCTCAGTTCATCATCCATCACAACCTCGTCGCCAACACCCATCATCAACCATCAATCAACCCTTCATCGTCCTCTTCCTCACCATCGCAGACTTCTCTTCATCATCATCAACGCTTGCAACCAGAGCCACCCACCTTCACCTCATTTTCCATCAAACCCATCATCACCATCTTCATCTCTCTCTCAACCTCCTCCCTAATCATCGCCAGTCCTTATTTTGCCGCCATCTCCCTTACACCATCTAACCAACACAGACACAAAACCCCACCACCATCTCGCCTCATCCCTCTCTCGCCTGATTCTCTAATCTCTTCCAGCCACACAAAACTCGACCACCGTCGCCTCATCCCTCGCAACCTCTTCTCACTAAAACAGTCGCACAAGGAGCTGAAGAAGCAGGCCGCGAAGTGAGCAAATCGCAAAGTGAGGAGAGAAATAATTCAGTCCGCTATTTGCACCCCAACTTCCACTCTCTACCACCACGGATCAGGCGACAATGTTTTGTTTCACCTCTTAATTCTTTCTCTTATTTTTAGTTTGATATTTAATTATGTATTTCTATTCGAACATGATTAATATGTCTAGCTAAACTTCTCTTAGTTAGGGGTGGATTCGAATCCCCGAACATGTGTTTTATAAATTAATTGAATTTAATCTTCCTTGCTATTAGTGATTGTGTTTTGCTTAACTGCTTTATAGAGAACTTTTCTTTGTATGTTTGTTAAGGTGGCCAACTTAGTAAGCATGCTAGGATTTGGGGCTAGAGTATAGGAGAGTTTCACCCAATTGTTATAATCTTGTACTCACAAGTAGTAAATTCCAAGGAACGTTGGTAAGGTTAAGTAAAAACCTAGGTAAGAACAAGATGCTGATCATACTTGTAATTGCCTAGTCAGTGTTCATATTTTCCACAAAACTTAATGATCTTAGATTGTTATTTAACTTGCGATTCTTGTTTAGATAGCATGATAAGAATAGTTTGGAAGCGACGCTTAGTTTAATTCAACGAACTTGGAAAAATAATAAGATTAATGCAGTGCGGTCACGATTAATCTTGAGCATTGTCTCTCACGAGTTAGCAAGTGATTATTGAAGATTGATTTATAAGCATATGTTTGGCGTGTGGAGATAAACCCTTAGCTAATTTCTCATCTTGCCATCCCTTTAGTTTTATTATCTTTACAGTAATTTTCGTAGTTATTTTCATAGTTTAATTTAGAAAATCCAATCCCCCATTATTTAATTAATTAGATTGTTAGTTGTCTTTTAGCTATTCTTAGTGTTAATTAGAAAACCCTCTAATCTCCGGTCTAGAACGATCCCTACTTATTCTATACTACAATCACAAAGCAGGGTATTAAGTTGTGTGCTACTAAAATAGCGCATCACAATGTCACATCATTTTTTGTAAAATAGTATTTTTTTTCTTTGTCAGGAATACCATAAGTTGATGTTGTACGTGTTCTCAACATCTCGAATGAATTATGGTCTAGTGGTTAGGCCTGTGTGGGTTTGTCCCCCACGTCCTAGGTTCGAGACTCACCTGCGGCATGGTTTCTTTCTTATGGTTGTTGACCTGTGTAGGTCGCACCTTGTTGATAGGTTGTGGGATCCTTGAAAACCCATCTCACTTTCCAAAAAAAAAATCTCAAATGAATTACACAAATCTAAATTAATCGATGAAACCAATAAATGGAAACACACTTACTATAACCTGAGTGATGTCGCTGCATATAATGTCGTCCTTCCATCATGATCACCATAAATTGATGTTCTACATGTTTTCAACATATCAATTGTAACACCAAGTAGATCACAATACTGCAAAATACGCCTCTCTTGCATTATTTGGATAATATTCATACTCAGGATATACATCAAGCAACAACTCACAATATTGCAAGTTCATTCTAAACCCTAAACCTTGAAATTATACGTGTCATTCACATCACTAGACACTCACTTGAGGTGGGAATAACATATAAATAGTTCCAATTCCCCCATATTAAAATAAAAAAGAAACATTGATTTAAATTAGCAAATATAAATAGGAATATCATATGGACTACATCGAAATTTTAACATTTTAGATTAATCAATAAATGTGTTATTTAAAGGTCTTGACGATAGCTTTCTAGGTTAAATATTTTGTAATGAATGTTATATCATAGGTCATTCATACAATACCAAACGATTTGCCTGGGATCATAGAAACATCATCTCGAAAAATCAACAATAGTTTAAATGTCATGATAATAAAAAACGATCTTTTTTACAAAATCTAAAATCATTGACAATGTAACTCTTATGTCTGGTCACAAGTCTACGAGGATAATTAACGAGTCAATGCAAGTCTTTAGATATCAACGTATCAATGACATGAAATCTTGCATTAACCTGCGATAAGTAAAAATCAAGTTACAAATTTATATTGCATGCCTAACCAAATTAAGATGTAAACCAAACAAAATAAAATTCTCACATGTTCTTTGACTCATTCAGGAATTTTTTTTTTTCTTGCTTAGCTCCATGATTTGTGGCCTAGTAAGTATTTCCCTTCAATGTATAATTTTTAAGAAGTCTTCATGTTGTCTACTAGATTATCACAAGATTTACATGATTAATTTATAAGATTTAAGAATTGATAAAACTTATGATACATCAAAATAGACCAGTCGTACACGTGGCATAGAGATCCATCACGAGGATATAACGTCCAGATTATCAAGTCAGCTCGTAAAGCGCAAGAAGAATAAAGCGAACTACTGAGGCCCAGACAAGGCCCGCCAATGAGGAAAAGTAAACAGGACCTGAATCCAGGCAAAAATGAATTAGAGCCGGAATTCAGGCCCGACACGAGTTCTCTCATAAAGAAGAGGAACGTTGCACCAAAAAGAGCCGTGAAGGGTGTTACGCCTCCCCGAACACATCTTCATAAAGGAGGAGACTGTTACAAGAAACATCTCATTCCGTTGCGCCTCACATGCTTAAGTCACATAGAGAGTTAACCACGACCATTATAAAAGGTAAATACAGGTATGCAACTTTAACTGAGTTTTGTCCAGATTTACTTCCTTCTTCCAACAGAGTTACTGACTTAAGCATCGGAGTGCCTTCGGCCACCAAAAAGGTGGTCCTTTGTAGTTTAACAATTGTTTTGTAGGTCAAACTCGCAGAAGGACAATTTTTGGATGCATCAGTTTGGCGTCGTTCGTGGGGAATGACGAGTTTCCTTTTCTAAAAACAGAACACACAGTGACAAAGCTCACCACAACCTGACAAAAGATCAACAAGTCATTAGAAAAAATAATGCAGTTTGCAGATCATGACAACTCCCCCACCGATGCATCACCGACAGCTAGAGAAGAAGAAGCAGCCTAGATCATTGGACCAATAGCGTCCGAGAACCAGATCCACAACACACAGTAGTCCAGACAACCCAAGTATTCGACAATGCTGCCACGGACCCTCAGGTGGATTTGCTCATAACCCAGATGGATCACGTAACAAATATGCTAGAGAAGATCACCTAGGAGCACATTTAGCCAGCCAATCATGTTCAGGCACCGCCACAACAAAACTCCGCCAATCGAACTCAAGGGACTGACGAAATCTCAGCAGAACCCCAACAAGGAAACTTTGACAGCAACAAACTCCCTCGAGGCAAGAATTCACTGTGTGAATGGACGCTTACCGAAATCTCGTTCAGAATAGGAGTCACGGATCCCAACATACTATACGAGTTGGTGAAGCCGTCGTTCTTCGACGCCCTCATGAAAACGACAATGCCGAAAAAGTTCACTCCGCCATAATTTGAAGTATATGATGACAATTCCAACCCAACCAATCACTTAAGGCACTTCCACCACATGATGGCCCTGAAGAAGACCACAGAGTTGATCTTATGCAGGACATTTCCAATTAGCCTCACGTCTACAGCGATGAACTGATTCAATAGCCTACCACCAAGGTCAATAGATTCCTTTTAAGCTTTGGCCACCGCTTTCATCACCAAATTCATCGGAAGCCAGTGGATGAGGAAAAGGCCACACTACCTCCTGCACATCAGGTAAAAGCCCGAAGAAACAATACCAGAATATAGCACCCGCTTTACCAATGAATTGAAAATGATTGACGGATGTAGCGATGACACAGACGCTGCAACCTTTGTGGCCGGATTGAAGAGATGCTCTATTCTTTGACGCTCTTATCCTGGAACCTCCAAAGGGCATGACAATCCTGCTAAAAATAACACAAAAGCAAATCTCCCTTGAGGAGATGAAGGCAACCAGGAGATAAAATGACCAAAAAATAGAAATTTTCAAGGAAACGAGAAAGAAATGAAGAAAAAAGACAAGACGACGAAAACAGGAAGACAACAACCCATCAAATAAACATCGAAGTGGCGGAAGGAGTGATTTGCAATGACAAGAATCTGAGAGGTTATAACCAACGCAAACTCGACATGAGCGAGTAACGAGTGTGATGAAGACCACATACAAGCCATATACAACCCTGAAGACAAGTCGAGCAAATATACTAAAACACATAGCGAAATGGGATAACGTCAACTAGCCGCTTCAGATGAAAGAGGATCCAGAAGGGAGAGACAAAATCAAATAATGTTCATTCCATAAGGATCATGGGCACGATACCGAAGAATGCTAAAATTTAAAAGACGAAATCGAGCACTGGGCTCAGAAATGACAACTCGATGAGTTCATCGGATTGCAGATAAACAAATCACATGGAAGGATAAAACAGACAATGATGCGGGATCAAAAGAACAATCCAGGGAGTTGATATACACCACACTTTGCATAGCTAGAGGAAGCAAAACACACGAAACAACCAGGCGAACTCCTCACTCAAACCGATCTATATCAGAACAAGGGTACTGACGAAACACTTCACGAATTCACAAAACATGGAGAAGTTTGCATCAACAAATTTGTACGAGTCAAATACTCATCAACGGTTACAAGTTTGACCCGAACCACTAACGACAAAGCTGGAAGCAATGCACTCGACCAAACCCTGATGGTTGACACCAGATACGACGACGACATCAACATGATTGGACAGTTTGGTGTTGACAAAAGCACGGTCAGACAATTTGGTAATGACATAAGCATGATCAAACAAGCCAATATTACTCAGCTATCGGATAGAAAAACACCCCAAGCCTGCCAATCACAACATCATACACAACATACGAGGATGAAACAAAGAAAAACAAAAGCAACAAAAACACCAGCCTCCAATACAAAGGCTGACAACAAGCAAATGAAGAAAAAACAAGTCATACTCAGAACCAGCGTAAATGCCTTAACGACTAAGGCTGATGAAAACATCAAGAAAATATCAATAAGATTACGAATTCAGAAACTCTAAATTTTCGCATGGACAACAAAATAGATACATCAATGAATTAGCCAAACAAAGCAATCGAATGACAAAAGTCGGACACACACAACTTCTAGTCTAATCAACCAAGGAGTGAATGTTGGACACCCGAGTCAACTAAACACAAAAAACTTCGAATCGATCGAGATGTCGAGCTAACGAAGTAAGGGTTGGACACTCGAGTCAACCAAACACAACAACTTCGAATCGACCGAGATGTCGAGCTAACGAAGTAAAGGTTGGACACCCGAGTCAACCAAACACAAAAACTTTGAATCGACCAAGATGTCGAGCTAACAAAGTAAAGGTTGGACACTCGAGTCAACCAAACACAAAAACTTTGAATCGACCGAGATGTCAAGCTAACAAAGTAAAGGTTGGACACCTGGGTCAACCAAACACAAAAACGTTGAATCAACCAAGATGTCAAACTAACGAAGTAAATGTTGGACACCCGTGTCAACCAAACACAAAAAACTTCGAATCGACCGAGATGTCAAGCTAACAAAGTAAACGCTGGACACCCGAGTCAACTAAACACAAAAAACTTCGAATCTATCGAGATGTCGAGCAAACGAAGTAAATGTTGGACACCCGAGTCAACTAAACACAAAAACTTCGAGTCCACCAAGATGTCGAGTTAACGAAGTAAATGCACAAATAGGTTAACAAAAGGACTTCGAACTGACAAACACAAAGTCAGAGTTAAGGGAACAAGTCAATGCGATTCGAAAAAGTACAGGCAAAAACAACTCTTTTTGGCAAATCGGGAAGGACAATTGACCCACCATTAGACGGACTATGAGCCTAAGCACAAAAGTAGCTATAAAATAATTTAACGCAAAAGCCACGACAACTACAACAAAATCGAAAAGAAGAAAAAACAACAAAAGTCAATTTTTATTGATAACACTACTTTGTTACATCAGGAGAAGGTGATAAAGAAGTGTAAGAAGAAACATAAGTAATGGTAGGATTATCACTCGCTGAAACAACAGAAGAACTTTTTTCAGGAGAGGGGAGTATTAACGGCTTTGGGGCGCTCAATGGTAAAAGAAGCAATGGCTCATCCGTTGCTGAAGTAGATTTTTCGACATCGTCATCCTCAAAAGCTTCACCAACCAAGTGACGATACTTAGAAAAATCTTCACAGAGCCCTTCGATATAATCAAGAAGCTCAACTCGCCCATCAACAACTCACTTCCAATCTTCGGCTTCGACTATACGGAGCCTATCCTTAGCAGCAACGAGTTCATTTTTTGTCGCGACAAGCTGCCCTTTAGCGGCGGAGAACATACCGGAAGCTTCTGCCTTGACATCATTAAGCGCAGTAGTTACATGTTCCACTCGTTTCTCAGCGGTATCACACATAACAGATTGCTCCAATTCAGCACGAGAAGCTTCGTCGAAAGCTAATTTCTCAGCGGATAACTCTTTTTCCACATCACGTAGACGGGTGCAAACCCCATCTAACTTGGCTTTCGAAGAGTCAAGCTCAGCAGCGAACCTATCCCGCATATCCTTCGCCTCCATCAATGACTTTCGAGCAGCCCCTGCAGCTTTCTCTGAGTCCGCGCATTGGATTTTCAATACATCAAATTGAGAAAGAACGTGAGAAAACACCAGCAATAACGCCGCCAATATCCTTTCCAACAGAGCCACTTGATCACGACCAACTCGATAAACCGAGCCCATCACCCCTGCATAGGTGAAATGATTCATCCCGTCCATTATCTGCTCAAGACCGTGGTCGATGTGATCAAATGGGTCAAGTACAGGTATCGAAGGCTTTCCACCAACCGCCTGTGCCATTTATTTACCAACCTATGTGCACTGTCCTGCACGTCAAGTTGAGTGAAGTAGCAAAATTTGCCATGATATCCTTCGGGCCATGCTCAATCCAACTAATCCATGGATAAAGGACACGAGGATCCGGGAGCACCGAAGAACCACCCCCGATAGCAGGAAGAATAGAAGGAATAACAGTAAGCCAGTAACAACGAAAAAACCACGTTTACTCTCCCATCAAGAAGCATCTGTGGCAAGGGAAGGGCTAACGGTAGCAGTGGGAACATGAGAAACTTGACGAACAAAAGAGGAAACTAGGAACCCGACTGCTTCGCTGACATCAATAGAAAGAGAAGAAGAATGATCTCTGAAGCTCTAACCACCACCAATGTCTTTAGACTGCTCCACCGCTAGCTGAAACATTTTTTCATTAGTGACCCAGGGATCATTGTTAGACAACTTAGCAGCATCCGAGACACCATAAGCAGAAAGAAGCTTCCTCTCGTTGTCATCCAGTGGAGGAGTAGTTTCATTCTCGCTCATTTCCAACGCGAGCCTCAGTTCCTCAGCCTCCTCAAAAGAATCATGATCTCCATTTGCAACATTGTCAAGAGACGAACTCGGGTGAAACACAACCCCCATAACATCCTGAACAGGATTCGGAAGAGACACAATCCGAGTAGAACCAAGATTAGAAAGTCGTTTCGTCCTCGGAACCCGACCAAGATCTATCGGCAATCGCCTTGATGGAATCATAGACCTCGTAAGTTTTCTTTTTCTTGAAGCAGGAACTGCGATATCCACAGGAGCATTGAGATTCGTAACACGCTCCTAGCTCACTTCCCAATCAATGCTAGCATCACTAACGCCAACACGAGCAACTAAGGATTTTGCACTGGAATCAGTAAGTAAAGCTCGCTCCACTTCACGAATAGTGTACAAACCACTACGCTCCAGGATACCCTCAAAAAGAAATGACTCCACAGGAAAACGGTAAAGCTTCGAGAATTGACCATTGATCTTCTGCTCCTTAGCAGTCAAGTAAAGATTCTTCCGTTTATTGGGAAAATAGAATGATCGAAAAATCGAACGACCTCACAATTGGAAGTAGTCAGAATTCACGGAAGCATAAAACTAACCACGATATCATCGCTAAGTTTCTCAAAACACTCTGGAGAACGAAGAAAATATATATCCCTATTCACCAACAGACCAACTACTGAATGCAATACCTTCACAGTCAGAGGAATGCCAGATAGAATAGCCCTCGCGTAAGAAGACATCATCATCTTCCAACCATTTGGACTCATTTGGGCAGGAGGAATACCCAGGAAGTTCAGATACTCCTAGAACAACTCCGAAATTGGAAATTGGAAATCGGAGACCAGAGGAAAACATGCACGAATACAGTGTGATGTACCCAGCCTTCGGATTACAAGGGCTATCATCCTGTCCAGGCAAAATAATCTCGAGGTCGAGCAGAAGATTATAATCAGAACAAATACTGTCTAACATTGCCTGAGAAGCTCTGTTGGGAGAATAATGAGCCTCACACTGAGTTAGCGACTTACCACTTAGCTTATCATCAAAAAAACATCGTGAGAACAAACGAAAACAAAGAATACGAGGGGATGAACAAACCCTAAATTCAAAGATAGCGTGAAGAGGAAAAATGAAGTTGTCACATCTTCTTTTATAGAGCCAAGAAATGAAGGGACGACTCGTGGGACAGCTTGTGAGACATGATCACTACGCGAAATCCCAAAAATGTGCGCAAAAAACAAACGGGCAAGCAAAAATCGAGACACCTAACTCGCGGAAAGTTACTGACAGCATTAAATACAAGGTAATGATGAAAGTTATTGACAACATTAAATACAAGGAGACTCCGGGCATAATCTGTGTTCATTATGGAGTCAGACCGGATGAAGACCAGTTGAACAGGTTCCACAAGCAGACTTCACTGAAGACGCAAACACAACCCGCATATGAGGACAAACGTGTTTACTACTCGAGGGTGCAAAGCCCCATTCCCACCTTAACCTTTACAGACAAGGATCTCGAAGGAGTCAGAGCACCACACAATGACGCTCTCGTCATATCGGTCTCCATAGTAAGGTGAGACGTAAAGGGAGTTCTGGTAGATATGGGAAGCTTACTCAATGTCCTGTTCTACAACGCGTTCCGCAGTATGGACCTCAAGGAGGAGAACCTGACATCCTCAGACTACCCGCTGATTGGATTCAGCGGGGAGAAATGCTTCCCGATCGTGAAAATAAGGTTGACAATAGTCGCAGGAGAGCCACAACTGAGAAATGTCATGTTCCTGGACTTCATGGTAGTAGACGCGCTGTCTACCTACAACCTTATCTTGGAAAGACCATGGCTTCACCAAATGGAAGCAGTAGTCTCCACTCTTTACCAGTACGTTAAGTACGCTGCTAACCACTATGAAGAAATAATACGTGGAGACCTGTTTATGGCACGAGGCTGCCATTATGTCGCATTGAAGCAAATAGAATATTCCCAGGTCCAACTGGATCTTACAGTGCAACCTAAAATGAAGTCAGACCCTGCGACTGTGGACGCACCACTCCACTCGCACGAGAACCCAACAGCAGTGGCTAATTTCATAAACGGGGGACAATCAAGCAGAACATGAGCAATTTGCTCTTCAACCCAGCAGAACGGAGAGGTCAATGCAGATGGAATTACAACCCCTGACATTCCGTCGGCGCAGAAATTAACTACCACGCAAGGTTTACTCTTCAGTAACCTCAGTGACATCAGCAAAGCTCGACAGTTCGCTGAAAGTATCAACAATTATCTTTAAAATCTAGCAAGCCACAAATGGCTCACTGGTGAATTGTGCAGGACTAGCAGAGATACTTGTGTGTAGAGTCTGGGAACATCTTGATGTGGGCACATCATCTTAAAGTTACTTTGTTTCTTTGCAGCTCAGAAGATCTCTCGGGGTTGTTTATTTGACTACTATTCGGTCTTGGTTCATTACTTGGTGGCATCGTTCCTGTTGTTTTCGCTCTTGCCTTCCATTTTTCAGCATGTTCTACTTACTGCTATAGCTTCTGGTGTTGCATTCATCTTCTGATGATATCTTCACATCTGTCTGTCTTGAAAGATGTGTTTCTTTCCTATATTCTTGCTACTGGCAATGGGCCTAACATCTTCCATATTTCAACCTCTGGTGTCTTAAAGTTTTTCAGTCGCATAACGTCTTCTGTGAATGACTTAATGGGTTCAAATTTCTCAGTGAGTGCTGTCACCTCGCAATCAATTTTGACCTTGTGGGTCGTATGGGTGCATGCTCCGGAGAAGGGGCTGGCACTTGGGTGGCTGTGCCCAAAGCTTATGGGCTTCGTAATTGGTACTTCCAGTGTCCCTGCATCTGCATGGGCTTCCACGAGGAGCTGTTGTAGCTAGTTGCCACTTTGGAGCCATTGGCAGTTGGCGTGGCTCCCTTGCAATTGGATTTGCTGGCAGAGTGTCCTCTACTGGGGCAATTCTTGCTGAGATCGACTGTAGTGTGCTTGACTACTGGATGGCATTTGTCTGTGGGGCTCTGCTACCAAGTTTTGGAAATGTTTTCAGACGTGTAGTCAGGTTTGATGTGAAGGAGCACTTGTAGATTTTTCATGTGATTCTTGTTTGCTAACACCTATCTAACGTCAACCAGGTTTGTTTGCTTGCACATGACTTACTGCAACTCTGTTTTTGGAGCTGTTACATAATGAGTCCTTCTAGGTGTCGAGGGAAGGAGCGAGGGATGGGTGTAACCACCCATCCTCTTCGAGACAAGCGTCAGTGCTCATATCGAGGGGACCCATCCCTCGCCCCCTTTTCCTCGCTCCTTCCCTCGACCCCAAGAATTTCCGGTTACATAATACTAATGCAGGTGGAATTGTTAGAAAATTATTAACGTAAATAAACAGATTGCGAATAATATTTAACTGTATGATGAGAACAGAAAACAAGTAAAAAAAATTTACACAGAAAATGAACCTTAACATGAACCGAAACCAAACAGAGGAGCTCCAGAAATGTAGGAGAGTCGAGGCCTGTTTGACAGTGTCCTTTAAGTGTATTCGCTCTCCCACGGGTGCTGGAATGAATGAGCGTACACCTCCCAGGATACAACGACTATCGAATTAGCACCGTGCACCAGAGGTCTAGTGTCAGGCGAACTTGAACTAGAGTCTTTGTCTATCACCGGAGTAGAATAGATTATGGAGAGGAGAATATAGAGGAAAGCTAACTCCTATCTCTCATTTTAGGAGAGAATGAGAGCTCTTTATATAGAGTTCATGGGGAACAAACAATTGAATGCTATTAAAACCAAATACTTTTGGCTTTTCATGTGCATAACCTTTGGCTTTTCATTTGCATAACCTTTGGCTTTTCATTTGCACAAAGTGAATACAAAAACCTTTTGTATTACCAAAGTTAATGCCAGGCTATTCAATTTATCACAATGAGTGACAATTTCTCATTCACCCATAATTTCCCAACAATCCCCCACATGAATGAAATTGAATGACGTCAGGAAGGACTAGGACATGACTTGACTCGACACAACATGGTGATAGGTTCTGCGGTTGATACCTGCATAGGATAGGTAGGGGTAACCTTTGAACCTTCCCTCGTGAAGACATGTCAACTTTACTGGCTAATCAGTAGACGCGATGTCCTTGAACTGTTCTGCCGTTTGTATAAACGATCACATATCTCACACAAATATCTTTCTGACACAAGTTCAGTTCTCATTATTATGTTCATTTTAGCCGTGAACATCTGCCTGGTTCTACAAGAGTTTCTAAAGGATTTAGCCCAACAATCCTCGTTTGAAGCGGCCCCACTTCTCTCTCACATATGTGAATTCTTACTTAAGAGTAAACCCGCATTACTCCGCTCGAAAATTCAACAGTTTCGACGCATAAGAATTATTGAAAGCTGAAATGCTTAACCTTTTCCTACGGGTGCCACTATTTGCATCATAGAAATAGGACTGGGGAGACCCCCACAGTGACCTCACTCAGTCTCAACAATTAGGTTGTCCTTTTGAACCAAGATCTTGGGATCTCCAGTCAACATGGTTGGGTTTCCTTTGTCTCGACTTTATAATTTCATGGGCTTAAGTCCCATTTTTCTAGATGTCTTCTCAACTTGGTCTCTGGGTAATCCATTGGTTAGCGGATCCGCAATATTTTCTTTAGACCTTATGTAGTCAATACTTATGACTCTAGTTGAGAGAAGTTGTCTAACGATTTTGTGTCGTCGACGTATGTGTCTAGACTTACCGTTATACATTGCACTTTGTGCCCTACCAATCGTAGATTGGTTATCACAATATATCATATTGCAGGCACATGTTTCGACCAATTTGGAATGTCCTCCAAGAAATTCCGTAGCCATTCAGCCTCTTCACCACACTTATCTAAGGCTACAAACTCAGATTCCATAGTGGATCTGGTTATCACAGTTTGTCTTGAGGATTTCCATGATACAATGGCACCTCCCAAAGTGAATACATATCCACTAGTGGCCTTTGAGTCTTGTATATCAGATATCCAGCTCGCATTGGTGTACCCTTCAACGACTTTTGAATATCTAGTATAATGCAAACCATAATCGCGAGTAAATTGTAGATACCTCAGTATTCTCATTATAGCTTTCCAGTGTTCAGATCCTGGATTACTCATATATCTAGCTAGCCTGCTGACAGTGAAAGCAATGTCTGGTCTTGTACAACTCATTAAGTACATAAGACTGCCTATCACTCTTCCATACTCAATTTGAGAGATGCTTTCCTCTTTATTCTTTGACAAGTGTTGGCTTATATCTATTGGTGTTCTAGCTAAGCCAAAATCACCTTTGCAAAACTTGTCAAGAATTTTGTCAACGTAGTGTGACTGACTCAGAATAAATCCTTCAGCTGTTCTTGTAATTTTAATTCCCAAAATTACATAAGCCAGTCCCATATCTTTCATATCGAACATTGACTTCAATATGTCCTTTGTCAATTTAATCATGCGATCAGTGCTTCCCACAATGAGCATGTCATCAACATATAAACACAGAATAACATAACCATGTTCTGTGTTCTTGACATATACGCATTTGTCACACTCGTTGATATTGAAACCATTTGACACCATAATACTGCCAAATTTTTCGTGCCATTGTTTAGGTGCTTGTTTAGTCCATACAAGGACTTCACCAACTTGCACACTTTCCTTTCTTGTTCAGGCGCTATGCAACCCTCAGGTTGCTCCAAGTATATATCTTCCTCGAGATCTCCATTAAGAAATGCAGTTTTTACATCCATTTGATGGATTTCAAGGTTTCACAAAGCGGCAATCGCTATTATCATTCTTATGGAGCTTATTCTCATGACGGGAGAATAAGTATCAAAGTAGTCAAGACTTTGAAGCCTTTCGGCATGATTTACCGGAAAAGAAACCGGTGTAATAACGGCGGGCACTCGTGCCTCAGAACCGCTTGGAACTTGACTCCCAGGTGTAGGGATGAACAAAAAACCGATCAAACCGATCTAAACCGAACCAATCGGTTCGGTTTTAAAAATTCAAAACCGAAGTGGTTGGTTCAGTTTTCGGTTTCTATGTGATTTTAACCGAACCGACCGAATATATATAATAAATAATATATATTTTATATATAAATAATACAATATGTATAAAAAAAAAGTCGGTCGGTTCGGTTTTATTTCGGTTTTGGTTCAATTTTAGTCGGTTCGGTTCGGTTACAGTTTGCATAAATTAGAATTGATTCGGTTTCGGTTTGAAAATTTTAAAATCGACCTAAGTCGGTTCGGTTTTCAGCCCTACGCATGTGTGTTATCGGCCGCAGCCATATTCACATTTTGTCCCAACGGCACAGGTATTTATCCAATATTAATTACCGGAGGGTTCAAAGGAGGATGTATATTCATTCCGTTATTGTTTCCATCGTTAAGATTACTATTCTCGTTTTCCATCTCTACAAAAGAAGTCAGAAGATTAGTATTGAATAAAATTCAATCAATTCGAAAATAATTGAACAAATTATTTTCCAATTCCCAATCTGTAAAAAATAATAAGATGACAAAATTCCACTATTAGGAATCAAATAATAAGACACAGCAGAATTGGTTCCGAAATCAATTAAATTTAAGAAACTGGAAATAACTTCTTAGTGTTCCACAACCTGTTAAGAACTTTAAAGGACGAATACACTTTAAGAATGTTAGAAAATTATTAACATAAATAAACAGATTGCGAATAATATTAAACTGTATAATGAGAACAGAAAACAAGTACAAAAAATTACACAGAAAATGAACCTTAACATGAACCGAAACCAAACAGAGGAACTCCAGAGATGTAGGAGAGTCGATGCCTATTTGACAGTGTCATTAAAGTGTATTCGCTCTCCCACGGGTGCTGGAATGAATGAGCGTATACCTCCCAGGATACAACGACTATCGAACTAGCACCGTGCACCGGAGGTCTAGTGTCAGGCGAACTTGAACTAGAGTCTTTGTCTATCACCGGAGTAGAATAGATTATGGAGAGGAGAATATAGAGGAAAACTAACTCCTATCTCTCATTTTAGGAGAGAATGAGAGCTCTTTATATAGAGTTCATGGGGAATAAACAATTGAATGCTATTAAAACCAAAAACTTTTGGCTTTTCATTTGCATAACCTTTGGCTTTTCATTTGCACAAAGTTAATACAAAAACTTTTTGTATTACCAAAGTTAATGTCAGGCTATTCAATTTATCACAATGAGTGACAATTTCTCATTCACCCATAATTTTCCGACAGAAGTTTGTTGTACTTGTATGGATGAATCTACATGCATGATGGAAACTCTTAGATAGACAAACTTTGCTTGTGAGACAAACTGCGAAGAACTTACACTAATTGAGGTAATATTAGAGAACCATTGCATGCTAAAATTCTGTAAGTAAACATAAAACAGATTTTAAAAGTGTTGCTCATATCTGCAATGGGTACCATAGTCAATTCATAAAAGAAACTGAAATCAAGAGCATTCGAAATGGTAGATGTGGTGATGTGTGTGTATCCAATGGTGTGCGTATTCTTGTGGTTACATGTTATGTGGTGTGTATATGGGATAATTACACTAGATTTCCCTATCCATTTTGCAAATTGTGCCTTCTTCTGAAGAAGGATTTGGAACTGCCATTTCTCCTAGAACTCTCAAATTCTAAACTTTTTATTATTATTTGTTCCTTCTCATTTATTTATCATTAGTCTGTATCATGAAGTTTATGGCAGTGGAAGATTGGAATTTGGAGAGAAGCGGGCAATAATTGTTTCTATGGTTTTCTGGATTCCATTGAGATAATATAGAGTCAAGATTTCGCTTCATCAAAATTTAATACTTACAATGATTTTGCTTCATCTGAATATGTTAGTTCTTGTCAGTGGAAGAACAAAAAAAAAACACACAAGACTTAACTGATCTGCATAATGTAATTGGTAGATCTTTAATGTTGACATGCACACGTTCATCACCCATGCCTTGCCACTGTAGGCATTGCTAGTACAACATAGAACACATACAAAAAGGAGCTTTCAGCTCAAGCGTTGGAGTTGGAGAAGAAAAAAGGTTTACGGTATTTTTGCAGAATGCATTTCATCAATTGTTTCCGCATATGAAATGAATCTCTGTCACTCCTATCAAACGAAAAAATTTCTGGTATTTTTTTGCTTGCCATTTTTTATAGGAATGTGTTGATCTTATCGTCTTTGATTATGTATACTTATGTGCAAACTGCCAAACTCGGGGACTATACTGTTTCACTAGGAAACTGCACTGTTTCATTGTCTCGTATACACCAATGATCGGTTATCCATGAATTATTGTTGACATTTCAGCTTAGCAATGGGCTTGTGCTTGCTGTTTGCTTGTTCTCTCTTTATAGTTTGCTGCTGTGAACATAAGGATAGTTTGCTGCTGTGGACATAAGGCACGGCAGAACGGATGTATCAATGCCTATGTGTCACATTGGATCATTTTTTTTTTGAAAGGCAAGTAGGGTTTTTATAGGATTCCAGAACCCATAAAGATGCTGCAAACTGGGTTTGAACTTATGACCTAGTGATACCATCCGCCAAGCTCTAACCGTTGAGACGTCATACCATTGGCCACATTGGATCATTACCAAAGCCTGCTTGAGCTTTTTGTGCTCATGAGGTAGAAACCAATTTCAATTTACTTATTTATTATTTATTCCTAAAAAGAGGAACAAAAGGAGGTTTTTGGTATGATATTTGGATTATGCGTCTTTTATTCCGATCAAAGTATGGACCCGGGGGGGCTCCTGCGCATTGTGCGCAGCACGGGCTCCTGCACACAAATCATAGCCGTTAGATCTGAACCGACGGTCCAGATTGATGGACTTAAAAAAAAAAATTATTTCACACTTTTTTCTACTCTCACTTCCCCTTTCATTTCATTTTTCATTACAGTGAGGGAAATGAGTCAGAGAGAGGGTCTCGAGAGAGCAAGAGGTGAGTGAAAGATCACATTAGATCTCACAATTCTCTCTCAAATTTCACACCTTTCACCCAATTTCAGCTATATTTCTCCAAATTACAAACCTTCCGCTCAACAGAATTTCATTTTGGGGGAAATTTGATCCATTACGTTGGAAATTTTATGTTAAAAAAGTTGAAATTGGGTACAAGTTAAGAGTTTTTTAGGTGTGAAATATGGGATCTTGATCTAGGGTTTGTGAAGGTTGTACCTTTAGGTGGTAATCATGGCTTAAAGGTAGGGTTTTTGTGTTGTTTTCTTGATATTTTGCATGAGGCTTTGGTGCTGTTTTGGTCTAGGAGAAGAAGAAGAAGACGAGTTAAGGAGTGGTGAGAGAATGGATAGAGGTAAAGGGGAAGAAATTGAAATGGGCAAAATGATGATGAATCTGGAGTAGTCGGTGTTTGTGTGTCAGTTTCCGGCGAGTGTAAGTTTAAAAGAGTGAGATGGAGGTAGCTGGGTTGAAGGTGAAGAAGGGAGTGGGAGGAAGGAAGGGAGGCGGCCCAAAGAAGAAGCCTGTCTCCCAGTCATCCAAAGCTGGTCTACAGTTCCCTGTCGGAAGGATCGGTAGGTACTTGAAGAAGGGGAGGTACGTTCAACGTGTCGGTACCGGTGCACCGGTTTACTTGGCTGCTGTTCTTGAGTATCTCGCTGTAGAGGTGTTGGAGTTGGTTGGAAACGCAGCGAGAGACAACAAGAAGAACAAAATCATACCGAGGCATGTGCTATTGGCTGTGAGGAATGACGAATAGCTCGGAAAGCTATTGTCTGGTGTGACTATTGCTCATGGTGGAGTGTTGCCCAACATCAACCCAGTTCTTCTTCCTAAAAAGGCAGAGAAGGTTGGCAAGGAACCCAAGTCACCCACCAAGGGGACGAAATCTCCTAAGAAGGCTTAGAATTGACTAATCTGGTAAGGAAACCAAGTCTGAAGGTCTCAAAAATCTCCCTAGAAGGCTTTGATTAGTTTGTGTATGGATTTAGAACAGCTGTTGTTTAGTTCTCTCTTCTTCCTCTGTCTCCCTCCCTTCTTTTTGTATGTAATTTGGGGACATGTTCAGGCTCTTGTGATGTTTAGGATCTTACATTTGAATGAATGAAACTTCGGTCTGTTTTCATGAAAAAAAAAAAATGATGAATCTGGGAGTTCACAATTGAGAATGATGCTTCTTGAGGAGGAAGGAGCGGTGGAGCATAATTTTTTCCCCTTGCTGGAAAAAAAAAAGTGTGAAATAAATTTTTTTTTAAGTCCATCAATTTGGACCGTCGGTTCCCCCCCCCCGGCTCCTCAAAGTATAGCTACTCACTTTGTTTCTTGTATCTAACAAATAAAATTCAGTTGCAATAGTAACTGATAGAAAGTACCCCATGTCAATGATTATACGGCTGCTCAATTTCCAACATAAGTTATTTTAATTCATATTCTGGAACTCTGTTGACTTCTTGTCTGCCTTGTTGTGAGATTCTAACTGGCCTGGGTCAGCGCCTGGGAGGCTCCTTGGCATGTGCCAAGGAGGGTGTCTTGCACATGCCCAACTAAAGTTTCAAAAAAAAAAAAAAAAAAAAAAAAAAAAAAAAAAAAAGCGGGAAATGAAATTTGATTCCTTGCTGAAATTTAAGAGGGAGGGATGGATTAAAAAACAGAGAAAATCATCAGAGAGCTCAACAGCAAATCTCATTTTTTCTCCTCATTTCCAACACAATCACTTCCTTCTTCCTCCAAAAACAGAGCTACTCCTCCCTTGCTCTCCTCCAAATCTAGACGAATCCCACCATTCTCTCTCCACCTTGAAATCGAAGACGAAGACAAAGACGCTGAAATCAGGTAAAGTCGAAGAAATCGGTCTTTTCTCTCCAACCTGATATCGCTCCCTAGAAAAATTGCTTCCCCAAAAGCAGATCTAAAAGCAAAGAAGGAGAAGAGGGTTTTTAAGTCTCTCTTGCTCTGCTCTTCCCTTCCATTTCTTCTTCTTCACCCAATCTCTCTAAAGTAATTCTTCTTCTCTGCTTCAGCACCAAATAAGGAAAAGAGGAGAGAGGGTTTTTAAGTCTCTCTTGCTCTGTTCTTCCTTTCCATTTCTTCTTCATCCAATCTCTCTAAAGTAATTCTTCTTCTCTGTTTCAGGCACCAAAGAAGGAGAAGGCACAACCAGCATCCAAGCCCGCCAAATCCAGCAGTGGGAAGCAAAAGAAGAAGGTTTGGAACAAAACCCATAGTTTAGTTTTTAGTAAATTTTGCTTTGGTGTTTGAGAAAGTTTGAAAGAGCTTGGTTTTTAATGGGTTTTGTGTCTTTGATTTTTTTTTTCTTTTTTTTTTTGCAGAAGTGGAGCTGGCTGTGGGTAGTAAACATGTTGTTGTTGTTGTAACATTCCAGAGATGAGGACGGAATTTCACCATATTTCTTGGCAAGGCAAGTTGATTGCAGTAATCAGCAGTAAAATTATGAATGCAGATTTGAATAAGAGCTTATTTAAGAGATTCGAATAGCAGATAGGAAGTTGGTTGTGGTTGGGGGGAGAGGGAAGTTCAAGATGGCCAGAGGCTTTGCAGAGTTTAAGACCACGAAGTTTAATGTCACTAGTGGGAATGCCATTGTTGAGTACAAAGTCACTTTGTTTCATTATTGAGATTTGAGATTTTGTTGATTTGAAAAGCAAGGCATGGCCTTCTTTTCTTTTGGATCTTGGATTGATATTATTGTGTCCAACCTATACTTTTCTTCGTTCTTCTTGTGCTAAAATAAGTTTCACGAGTTAAATTATTGATTGCAAAGTTGTTGAATCTTATCCTTAGTTATCTTGTTAATAGACCATCGATGCGCCTCACAAGTCTTTGCTCAACTAAGTTTCCAAAGTCCCAGCATACAAGATTTGGGCTATTTACATATGGCTTTGGGCGTGGAGTCATCTGCACTGCATTACAAGTGGCTGTCGTGGTCACATTGACACAAATTTACTGATCAAATTTACGATACCAAAAAAATACAAGTGCCAATCAGTTACAACCTTCACTGATTCAATTAACACAAATTCCCTGTAATTTACAAATTCACTTGAACAATTTACAACCTGATTCATATAAATAACAATTCACAGAACAAATTCACAACCTGATCAAATTGCTGAACACAATTTACTGAAAATTACTGATCAAATTCATTCAGCCTGATTGTTACTGATTCACTGAACAAATCTCATCTTCACTGATTGTTACAGCAGGAGCAATTGTTCACTGATTCTCATATACCCTATAGCAGCAATTGTTCACTGTTACAGCAGCAGCAATTGTTCACTGCAGTTCAAAACGACTTAGAGAAGAAGCTGATAGACAACACAGACTCTATGGTTCGGTTCTGTATAGGGTGTGACATTCATCCAAGTATTTTCAGGTTGAACCATGTCCATTTATGCAATGAAAAATATGGTGAAATCCCGTCCTCATGGCTGCAATCAACTTGCCTACCCATGGCTGCAATCAACTTGCCTTGCCAAGAAATGTGGTGAAATCCCGTCCTCATCTCTGGAATGTTACAACAACAACAACATGTTTACTACCCACAGCCAGCTCCACTTCTGCAAAAAAAAAAAGAAAAAAAAAATCAAAGACACAAAACCCATTAAAAACCAAGCTCTTTCAAACTTTCTCAAACACCAAAGCAAAATTTACTAAAAACTAAACTATGGGTTTTGTTCCAAACCTTCTTCTTTTGCTTCCCACTGCTGGATTTGGCGGGCTTGGATGCTGGTTGTGCCTTCTCCTTCTTTGGTGCCTGAAACAGAGAAGAAGAATTACTTTAGAGAGATTGGATGAAGAAGAAGAAATGGAAGGGAAGAACAGAGCAAGAGAGACTTAAAAACCCTCTCTCCTCTTTTCCTTATTTGGTGCTGAAGCAGAGAAGAAGAATTACTTTAGAGAGATTGGGTGAAGAAGAAGAAATGGAAGGGAAGAGCAGAGCAAGAGAGACTTAAAAACCCTCTTCTCCTTCTTTGCTTTTAGATCTGCTTTTGGGGAAGCAATTTTTCTAGGGAGCGATATCAGGTTGGAGAGAAAAGACTGATTTCTTCGACTTTGCCTGATTTCAGCGTCTTTGTCTTCGTCTTCGATTTCAAGGTGGGATTCGTCTAGATTTGGAGGAGAGCAAGGGAGGAGTAGCTCTGTTTTTGGAGGAAGAAGGAAGTGATTGTGTTGGAAATGAGGAGAAAAAATGAGATTTGCTGTTGAGCTCTCTGATGATTTTCTCTGTTTTTTAATCCCTCCCTCCCTCTTAAATTTCAGCAAGGAATCAAATTTCATTTCCAGCTTTTTTTTTTTTTTGAAACTTTAGTTGGGCATGTGCAAGACACCCTCTTTGGCACATGCCAAGGAGCCTCCCAGGCGGCAACCCAGGCGCTGACCCAGGCCAGCTAGAATCTCTCTTATACAAAAATTCATCAGGGTGAAGTCATTGATCAAAACAGATCGTCTAATCATCCTTCAAAAGGACTTAGCTCCAAATGTCGAGGAAACGGGCGAGGAAATGGGCGAGGGAAGCGACGTGGCGGGGTGGGGACCGTCCACCCCGCTTGGGATGCGCACACCAAAACGATGGCACGCATCCCAAGCAGGATGGACGGTCCCCACCCCGCCACGTCGCTTCCCTCGTCCATTTCCTCGCTGTGTAATATAAATGTACGGTTTGCTACATCCAGTTATACTAATGTACGGTTTGCTACATCCAGTTATACTGTCATCACTCATGTTATAGTCCTGATGGACAAGTTCTTTGCTATCACTTCTATATATTATGGTTTCCTGCGATTTGGGCGACCTTCCTTCCATATTGTTGGATTAAACCATGTCAAATATCATAAAGAAAACTTCTAGGCTTTGTCTTAACTGATGTTTGGTCAGACATGCATCTTATGCCAAAGCAATAGCTGTGTCATCCATTACAAGATGAATGGTAGCCGTTCTCTCTCAAACTTGCAGAAACAATATTGTTAAAGAAAGGAAAGTCAAAATAGAATAAAAGTCTTAGATTTCCTATCTCCACAAGGTTAGGTCAGAGTTAACTTTATAAGTTTGTATTCAGTCAATGAAAAACACAACATAATAATATTTTCAATACAATTCTTTTCATGGTATCAGAGCAAAATTCTCTGGAACTAAACCCTAGCCACAGAACGACTAAATCAACTGCAAAACAATCATCAACCACAATCATCATCAGATTGTCAACAACAATCATCAACCAGATTCAAGAAATTTGTAAAAACCATCATCGTTAGTTCTCCAATTGCACGCCACCCCAGAACACTCTTCATCCTCCTCAAAACAATTTGAAGTTCATCCTTGAAATTCATTCGAAGAAAGAACACATTATCATCAGGTCGAAAAGGAAAGGAAGAGGAGAAGCAACGACACCTCAACCTCATCATCTCCAAACAGAGACCCCACATTCGATTTGGCCGGGTTCGAACTCAGACCGTCCCGTTCCAACTCACCTAGGGTTCCTCGATCCGCAACTCTCCTCGACCACGAACTCATCACTGAAGAAAACATCACCACTACTGGGTTCGATGCCATTGGAATCTCCTCACCCGACTTCTACAACAACCTTAGAAGTTACCCTCACAATATCAAACAATAGTGTTGGGAAAAGGCAGAGAAGATCAAAGGGAAAGACCCAGAACGTTGGAGGAAGGACTACCTCGTGAAGAATATCTCGTGAAAAAATACCTTTCAGGCGGAAGAAAGGAACGAGGAGCGGAGCTGCGCGGCAGATAACGTGTCTTCACCCTCCTGTGAATTCCCTCCCTCCCTCTCAGGCGTACTCCTTTTGTTGCAGTAAATCTTGCACGAACCACCAGGTTTCAGAAACAGTGATTGTTGAAGACTAGAGATTGAAGGTCTGCTTAGGATTATATTTTACCCCGTTTCATAGCAGCAGGGTTGATATCTTTTAAAGAACCAGAAGAAGACCCTATTTTAAGAAGAAGAAAAAACACTATTTGGATCCAAAGTTCAGATCCATCCGTATACCATGTAGTCACTGCCAACATGGTCGACAATACAAGCAGTGGTTTCAACACCACCACATCACCATACAACAAGTCCAAGGCTCACAATATTGTTAATGACCTTTCTATTACAAAATTGACAGGTAAAGTACTCACTCTCAAATCTCATGGCTTCCGTTCATCTTGGATCATTGATAGTGGCGTCACTGATCATATAGTTCATAACCCTTATTTACTCATCTCTTCCAAAACCGTCCACAATCGAACAATTGAGCTTCCTGATGGTACACTTGCCGTTGTTACACACATTGGCACAATGAATTTCTCTTATGTTTTTACCTTGCATGATGTTCTTTGTATTCCCTATTTTAATCTTAATTTAATTTCCATTAGCAAACTCACAAAACATTATCTTTTTGTCACAATTGTTCTCAACAATTCTTGTTTGATACAAGACTTTTATTCGAAGAAGATCATTGGGACAACAATTGAGCTTGATGGTTTGTACTACCTGGATGGCACCACCACCACAACTTCCACCACTTGTCACATCACTCAAGACAACAACCATGTGTTATGGCACAACCGCCTAGGTCACATTTCAGACAAAACTCTTCATCTTCTTCCTGTCTCTTTTCGCGATGCTAGTACTTGTGTTTCCAATAAATGTGTTATTTGTCCTTTGGCCAAACAAACTAGAAATAAATTTCCTTCATCCCATATTTCGAGTACTACTCCTTTTTCCTTATTACATGTTGACATTTGGGGAGGATACCACGTTGCTTCCCTTTATAGAGCACGTTATTTTCTCACTATTGTTGATGATTATACATGATGTACTTGAATTTATCTCATGAAACACAAATCTGACACATGCACACTCTTAATTTCATTCATTAATTATGTTGAAAACCAATTTTCTTCCAAAATTCAAACCATTCGCAGTGATAATGGACTTGAATTTTATGCTTCAAAAGACATTACCCATCAAATTTCTTGTGTCTCTATGCCCCAACAAAATGAGGTGGCAGAACGCAAACATAGACATCTTTTGAATGTCATTCGTGCTCTTTTGTTTCAAACACATCTCCCTAAACATTTTTGGGGGGAATCAATTTTCATCGCTGCTTATCTCATTAATCGCACACCGTCCTCTGTTCTTAAAGGCAAAACGCATTTTGAACTTCTCTTTAACAAACCACCAACTACTTTCACCTTTGAGTTTTGGTTGTCTATGTTTCGCTTCCACACATGCCCAACGTCCTAGCAAATTTGATGCTCGTTCTAGTCAATGTGTCTTTCTTGGACACCCTCACGGACAAAAAAGATACAAAGTCTATGATCTCACTCACAAAAATATCATTGTTTCTCGTGACGTCATCTTTCATGTGGAGACTTTTCCTTATTTTTCTGACAAAATGCACAATCACTTCACTGATCGATCCGACACACTTCCCCGATCGGTCGCTCATGCTCCACTTTTTGATCCTCCAACAGTGCTTTTCTCTGAACAGTCGAACCACTCCCACCGACCGGTCGCCCAATCCGATGTCTCGGTCACCGACCGAGGGGAAACCCAGGAAACCCAACCCCAAGCGGTCCCCCCTGCTCTTATTCCACCCTTAGAAGACCCCTCTCTCCCACCTCACACCTCCACTCATGCCACCCGTGAACCATCTTATCTTCAACAATATCATCTTGATGCTTGATTGCATTCCCGATTGTCTCACTCATCTACTTCAAACGTTAAGCCTTCTACAGGTATTGTTTACCCCCTTTCTGATTTTCTTTCCTATGACCATTTATCCACCTCTCACAAGGCTTACACCACTTCCCTTTCTTTAGTCAAAGAACCCACCAGTTTTATGCAGGCTATGCAAGATCCAAAGTGGCGTCAAACCATGAGAAGTAAGATTGATGTTCTAGAAACCAATAACACTTAGAATTTACAGCCTATTCCTTCTGGCAAGCATCTGGTTGGTTGTAGATGGGTATATAAGATCAAACTTAATTCAGATGGTAGTGTTGAGCGCTACAAAACTTGTCTTGTGGCTAAAGGATATAATCAAGTTGAAAGTATTTATTACAAAAAGACCTTTGCTCACGTTGCTAAATTGACTATTGTTCGTATTCTTCTTGGTCTTGCAGCCACACAGGGTTGGCATTTATGGCAATTTGATGTCAACAATGTTTTTCTTTATGGTGATCTTTTTTAGGATGTGTACATGAGTCTTCCTTCTGGATTCGGCCGAAATGGGGAGACTCGAGTATGCAAGTTGAACAAGTCCTTATATGGTTTCAAACAAGCCTCGAGACAATGGTTCCTTAAGTTATCCTCTACTTTCATATCAGCAGGCTACAATCAGTCTAAGGCTGATTACTCATTATTCGTCCGATCCAAGGGTAACAACTTTACTGCAATTCTCGTATATGTTGATGATGTAATATTGGCAGGTAATGATCTCCAATACATTGAAGAAACAAAGAAATTTCTGGCTGCAAAGTTCAAATTCAAATATTTAGGAAAATTAAAATATTTCCTTGTCATTGAAGTAGTGAGGTCATCAAAATGGATTGTTTTATCTCAACGAAAATATGCACTTGAAATATTGGAGGACACAGGGTATCTTGGAGCAAAGCCTTCACGTTATCCTATGGATCAAAACTTAGTGCTCACACAGGATGATGGAGACTTATTACCAAATCCCACAACATACCGCAGACTTGTTGGAAGGTTGATATACTTAACGATCACGAGACCAGATTTGGTTTATTCAGTACATGTCCTAAGTCAGTTTATGGACAAGCCCAGAATACCACATTTGAATGTTGCCAAAGGTCTTGAGGTATATCAAGGATTCACCAGGACATGGTATTTTTTTCTCTTCCACCAGCTCATTACAGTTGAAAGTTTATTGTGATGCAGATTGGGCTAGATGTAGAGATACTAGGAGATCCATTACAAGTTATTGTGTCATGCTTGGCGATTCACCAATTTCTTGAAAAGCTAAGAAACAAACTACAGTGGCAGGATCTACAACTGAAGCAAAATATAGGGCCATGGCTTCTACATGCTGTGAGTTAACCTGATTGAAGTACATTCTTAATGATTTGCACACTAATCATCCTCAGGCAGCTCTCTTGTTTTGTGACAACAAGGCTGCACTCCATATTGCATCTAATCCGATTTTTCATGAGCAAACGAAGCATATAGAGATTGATTATCATTTTATTAGAGAAAATATACAATAGGATATTATTTAGACTGAGCATGTTGGAACACTACATCAACGGGCAGATTTGTTCACTAAAGCTTTGAGCACTTATCAATTTGATAATCTTCTTAGCAAGTTGGGTATTTCAAACATACACTTCAACTTGAGGAGAAGTGTTAAAAAAGGAAGTCTACCTATATTACAGAATAGGAAAGTGTTACAGAATAGAATATGTTAGGAAAGTCAAAATAAAATAAAAGTTATAGGTTTCTTATCTCCACAAGATTAGGTCAAAATTAACTTTATAAACTTGTATTCAGTCAGAGAAAAATACAACATAATAATATTTTCAATACAATTTTTTTCAAATATTGAGGTTTTGTTTTTCAGTGCACAGAGGAAAACCTTGCGCTCCCTCTCAAAAATCGAGGATGAGTTCGAAAATAACCCGTTTATGCAGGTTGGCCTACCGGAACTGCCGGCACTATTCTACCACTTTTCTGATTATTAACTCAACATGGAAATTTGAAGGGAAATTAGGGGTACTAATCAACTTTAAAGTGTGAATCTAAGAAGACATTGCCCCATGCTTTGGTGGATATTTATGTTGCTCAAACGGGACTCGAAGAATGTGATCTTCTTGAGCTACCTCGTTTTCCCTTCATTTTTCTTTCTTTCTTGTATTTTTGTGTAGAGCACCATTTTATGCAGTGATGCTCGTTGTGGTGATGAGCTCAGTGAGGTGCGCCGCTCTTTGCTGTTGCAGTTGTCGTTTCCATTGCCATTTGCCTGAAATAGGAGCTTCTTTGTTCTATTTGCCATTTTTTTGACATGAGATCATTCTATGGTGGACAAAGGACAATTGGAGTGGTTGAGGAAACAGACTTCACTGATAAAAGATTTGATATGGCTACTCTTCTTAGTTATGATGTTTAATTTGGTAGCATCTTAAAGAAAATTTCCATGTGTATTTGTGCAATTCCTTTCCTAATATGTGTTCTTTGTGGACATATACAAAGATTTGAGTTAAATGTAATCACCTCGCATAAAATTTCAGATGTGTGTTGTGAACATATATATAGATGGTTGTGGAATGTGCTTGCATAAGTTTTCAGATGTGCATTTACTAGTCAGCTAAATTAGATGCAATAATATACTGTTTCACATTCTGAGACAAACTTGGATAGGAAACGGGACAGGCAAATCAGGTCTAACATTCAATTGCAGTTCAAGAGAGGGTTCATCAAGGGCCTTCAAAATATATTAAGTGCGATTGTTATCAGAGTTCATTAGGTAGCATAATAAAGAAAATTTATGTGTTGTGTTCATTTCCTAATGTGTGTGCTTTGTGGAAGCATACAGATTTGATTTGAGTGAAATGTAATCACCTCGCATAGAATTTCAGATGTGTGTTGTGAACATGTCTATAGATGCTTGTGAAATGTGTTTGCAAAAATTTTCAGACGAAGTATTTACTAGTCAGCTAAATTAGATGCTATAATATACTGTTTCAAACTCTGAGACAAACTAGGATAGGAAACGGGACAGACAAATCAGGTCTAACATTCAGTTGCAGTTGAATAGTTGGAATTTACGATGCATAACAACCAAATTTTGATACTCCTGTATCATAACTCCGCTTTAGTTTGCATATGGAATGGATTTAAATTTTGTGGAAGTTGAATGTGAGTGTCTCGATGGGGGCAGGTAGAAGATATTGATTGAACTTATAAATGATGAATATTACAATACACCAAGTGGTTCTACTACAAGCTCTAACACCAATACTTATTTATATTATCAGTGTGGCTCTACTACAAGCTCTTACACCAATACTTATTTATATTAACAGTGTTGTTCTACTAAGCTTACTAAGAAAAGTTTCGCCATCAGAACCATTTTACATATGCTGTGTCACTCCCCAGTCATTATCCCACCAAAAAGACATTTTGAGTCTCGACATTTTTGCCAAACCAAACTGCCATACAAAAACATTTTGAAAATGGCGTTAGGCTGAAAAACTAGGGTCTTCCATAATGGATCAGAGTCAGACTAGAGTACAATACCACCTACACTGAGAATAGAAAAAAAAGTTGCAGAATGACAACTTGTATCATACACTCGGCATCCCACTAGAAGAAGCACACAAAAAGATTAGATCCAGACGCTATGAAATGAGCAAGATGCAACCCAGACAAAGTGGTCATTCTCAGGTACTTGTGCTTTTCACAGGTGTAAACCTATACACAATAAGAAATGAAAAACCAAAGCAGAACACAATCCAGAAAATGAAACCCAAAAATAATGAACATAAATCAAATAGAAGAGATCAACGAGAGGGTAAGATAGATCAATGCAAATTATTGAAATACAAGTATTAGCGCTTCTGAATAATCAGTGTCAGAGCTGTACTGACACTAGAGTTGGACTGAATAGAAGTGTTGAAAGTTGAAGAAAGATAAGTACAACGTAAGAAAATGCACTCATGTGATAAAACCTAATATTGGAATGTAAGTGATTAGACTGTCAAAGAACCAAATATGAAGTAAGCCAGGGCATAGATCCACGAGGAGGTTAGGAGAATAAGAAAGGGAAAGTTACTTGTGAAATGGATTAGAGCTTATAATGTTCAAACAAAATGATATATGTTGGTGAAACTGGTTCTCTTAGACATAAACTACTGCAAGAACTTCATAATTCTGCTCTTGGAGGACACTCAGGCATCACCACTACACTCAAGAGACTGCAAATGTATTTCTTTTGGCCAAAATTGAAAGCAACAGTTCTCTCCTTCATCACTGAATGCACCATTTGTCAGAAAAATAAAAATGATCAGTCCACATACGGAGGCCTCCTTCAACCTCTACCTATACCGAACCAAGCATGGCAACATATATCGATGGATTTCATCGAGGGTCTTCCTACTTCCCAGGGCAAGACAACGATCCTAGTCATTGTAGACTGTCTCACGAAGTATAGTCATTTCTTCTCACTGGCTCACCCATTTACTTCAGCTAGTATAACAGAATTGTTCCTCCAGCACATCTATAAACTACATGGTTTGCCAATGTCCATAGTCAGTGATCGAGACAAGGTTTTTCTCAGCTCTTTTTGGCAAGATTTATTCAAAGCCTTGGTCACAACTCTCAACTTGAGCTCCGCTTACCATCCCCAAACTGATGGACAAACGGAGCGTACAAATGCTTGTTTGGAAACATAGCTATGATGTATGACAAGTGAGACACCTTCTCAGTGGACCAAGTGGTTGTATTTGGCAGAGTACTGGTTTAATACATCATACCACTCCAGTTTACAAACTTCTCCTTTTCGGGCACTGTATGGGTACACCCCACCATTGATGGCTCTACCTCCCTTAATCCATACAACCATCTGATGTTCAGAACTACCTCACCGAGAAAGACCACATGCTATCTATTATCAAGGAAAAGCTCCATCGAGCTCAAGAGCGCATGAAAGTCTTATGCAATAGAAACAGAGCTGAGCGTGAGTTCACTGTAGGAGACTGGGTATACCTTCGTCTCCAGCCTTATCGCCAAACTTCAATGAGCATCCACCGCAACCTGAAGTTGTCTTCTCGCTTCTATGGTCCATTTCAGGTCATTGGACGCATAGGTGTTGTAGCTTACAAGTTGGATTTACCACCTCAATCGAGGATCCACAATGTGTTCCATGTATCTCAATTGAAAGAAGAAATTAGGGGCATCCACTATTCCCACCCCCTACTGCCTCTGGTCGATCACTCAGGGAACTTCAGGGCTGCACCAACAACCATCTTAGGCCACAGGCTGGTCCCTCGACACAATAAAGCCGTAACACAGGTGCTAGTTTAGTGGTCAAATTCCTCACAAAAAGATGCTACATGGGAAGATTGGCAACACATCCAAGCCATGTTCCCCTCCTTTAATCCTTGAGGACAAGGATTTGTCTTAAGGGGAGGGCATTGTCACGTCCCCAAAAGCAACCAGGACTGAATTTGGGGCTGAGAAAAGGGCGCCAATTTCAAATTTAAAAATTTTAGACAGTGATAGTTTAGTAAATCCCATATAGTTAGTTACAATTAGATGGCCCATAGCCAAACACGTGTAAGCCTATTATTGGCTAGTTTGAAATTCTGTTTGCTGAACTGTTATAAATTGAGAAGAAGCTGTAATAGAAAAGATCAGAGAAGAATTTCTGATTTAGGCTTTTCTGTGTGAGATCACCAGAAGAGAGGTTCTTCATTTCTAATTGTTCAATGCCATCCACTATTTTCCCATCTTTTTGTGCTTATTTTCAGAGTTACAGTCACGCTTGTGACACCTGCATCCTACAGTCCCCAACTCTATCTGACCAAAGAAACGAAATGTTTCCATCTCCGCATTGACATCAAAGTGCGAACTTTCTTCTCTCTCTGCTTTCTTGGCACTTGGTGTCCTCTTGATCCTTTGAAGCTCCTCCAGCATAACCTTCTCAACTTGATCAATGGAGTTCAGTAACCTCTTCTGTGGTGTAATGAATCCAGCTTCTTCAGTAATGAGATTGTCAAGTCGAGTCTTGGGCAGATTCTGTGGACCCTTTGGGCAGAACTTTTTTGCTATAATAGCTGGACTTGGGGTGGTCAAAGAGTTTTCGTGCTCGAGTGGAGCATCAACAGTGGACAGGTCAGGCACAGGAACCCCCAATTCCTCTGGCGTAGGGCTGGCAAGTCGATGGTGTTCAGTGTCTGCTAATCGAGCTCTTCTCCTCTCAATAGCCTTTAAAAAGGGGAAAAAGAGCAATTTAATTGGATTCATTCTGGAAAAGAAACATATCAAGCAAGATGCATAGCAATCCAAACCTTACAACATTCACACAATTCAATTCCATTTAAAGTATTATCTAAAATCAGACGAAAATGCACCAACATTTACATCAACCTCTCAATTCATCAAACAGACTACAAAGAAATGAGCCTGAATTCAAAGTACAGTTTATCACTAACCTAATTTCCACCTCTAGCAAACACACTTGTTACAAATTTTCATACTAGAAATCAAACAAAATGATCCTAATTAACCTAGTTCATGACTTGAATCTTCCCATTAGGACTAAGATTGAATAACCCCATTTCAGTTTTAAGTCCATAAAATCAATCAAATAAAACCTTTTAACTGAATCAAAAGTGGAAAAGAACTTGGCAAGCAAGTTATGGCAATGCACCTAAATAGGTGAATCTTACATTATGTCACAAATCACTATCAAAATTAAATCAAAAGCCACTATGTAAAAACAAAAAAAATGAGCAAAATGTGACAGAAATCAGACAAATAATACCTTGGTTTGCACTGCAACCAATCCATCCTGGCTTTTAAATTGAATCAGAAGCCTGATTTCTCACCAAGGATAAACTAGCAGACATTGACAACCATTTCATCCAAAAATCATACCCATTTGATGACTTTCAAAGACTCCACCTAAAAATATGACCTTGAACTCTTCATTTGGGGAAAACCACAAATCGCAAACCAAATGAAATGACCAAAAACCCGGGTCAGGTTTGTAACTCAAATCAACCTATTCTGACCAAATGGGTTCCCCCATTTCAAGTTCAATCATAGATATCAATCCAATAAAGCAATTTAACCACCCCAATCGCAAGATCTACAAAACCCACTACTGGATCTACAAAATGAAACAAAGAAAAGCTTCTCACCCTCACAACAGTTGAAACATCTTAAAGGGGTCGTCTGGGGTACCAAGAAGGCAAGACAGATTTGTTGCTGCTGCTAGTCTCACGTCTTCGCAGCCGCGAATTCTCTTGACCTCCATGACCAAGCCTTCTTTGCCTCACCACCACAACAGGAGACCGACTGTTGGAAATATGGCTTTTTAAATAAAAGAAAATGGGTGTTTAACAGGTTTCGATCTCTGGATCTCTCTATCTAATATTAGTCCCATATCTACTATACAACTCTTTGTGGTAGAGTTTATAAGGAGATTGTTAGGACGATTGATATTGTAAATATGCTCATAGTCCACACATCTTAAACCCTTTTTAGAAAACACTTGGTGGATCATGCATCTGTTTTTAATTTTGCATATCCACCGCGTTTGACTGATTGTATAACATCTAGAAGCCTAGAAGCGCTTATGTTCATAACATTGTGAATCTTTTTAGGCTGCTTTAAAAACATAGTCAACTAAATCCCTGTCAGGAAGTGAAATCAAATTAGTTATCATTATGACTAGCGTGATTAGGGATTGACATATTTGTACACATGTTGACAATGCAAAATGTAGTCTAGACTCTAAAACCATGGAGGACTAACTAGAGGAGATTGTGTATGAATAGAACACCATGTTTTAAAGTTAAATTTCATAGAATTTTAATTAAAGGTGCTGCTCTATTAGGCTTTCTGAGTCGGAATATCATGAAATCTGAATCAATAAATTCCATTTGAACATTTTGTGAGAAGTGAACAATATCAACTATGCATGTTACTCCCATATATTCTTTAGATAATGAGTATGCAGTTCTATTATGTTATGCACTTTGGACGATTCTGTCTATTTTGGTGAGAACAATAATTGATCTATTGTGAAAATTGGGAATGCTTCTATTTCTCAATATTATTGATGGAAAGAAAACTTTGTGATTAATGTTACAGTTGATGTTTGATGTTAAGCTGACATAAGGATGCTATAAGGAATCATTTGTATACAGATTGACCTGTGAATTTTGTTCTTGATGTCAATGCATAAATGATTTTGCTCAAACCATAAGTTGGTCGGACTTCCACATGAGGACATGAATTCTTATGGAAAGGATATGTTCTCATGATGATGATGTTGATGGCAATCTAGAACAATTCAAGCTATTGCTTGATTTTGTTGCGAAACTTTATTATCTAAGTCTGCAACTAAATTCCCAGAGGATGCACAAATCTAGCTTGGTGATTACATCAAAGTTTAAAAAAATTTAGAAGCTGAATTTAAGGTACGTTTTCTAATGATATTCTTAGTTGATCCTTGAACTTAAAAGAAAATGAGAATAGTGAGGTGAATAGAATGGGTATTTTATTCGATATTCTCATTTTGTGGGTCCTTAATAGTTGAATGCACGGTCTGCTTCAGATAGCAAGAAGACCGTCACTTAATATGCATTCAAAAGGTGGCTAAACCTGTTTTTGACAATAGTTAGAGGGACCGAAGTTCAAAAGTCCCTTAATGGAAAGCTTAAGTATATTTTTAACATTATACATGCTAAAAATAATTTTGTGGATCCTGATTTTTTGTGCGAAGATTTTTTGTGTTTCACAAGGAATTATTCATGGAAAGATAAATTTCATTTATTTTCGAGGTATAGTGGGGGTTATTTCGAGGAATAGTGGGGGTACATCATCAAATAACATGCCTATGATAAGGATGAATGCATCTGATAAAGTCATAGAATCTGAGCCTAGGAGAAGTAAAATGAAACGACCTTCTAAACACCTTGGGCCCGATTACTATGTCTTTTCAGTCGAGGAGGTTTCCCTTAGCTTTCAAGGAGCCTTATAGATGCAATTGAAAAGGTCATGAGGAACCTTAAGAGGAATAAGAACTTCGGATTAGTTTCCCGCTGTCCTTGAAGGATATAGCGATGCTGATTGGAACACCCTTTCAGATGACTCCAAAGCCACCAATGGCTATATTTTCAATATAGCTGGTGGAGCTGTTTCTTGGAAATCCAAAAAACAAACCATTCTGGCACAGTCCACGATGGAGTCAGAGATGATAGCATTAGCCACGGCTAGTGAAGAAGCAGGTTGGTTGAGAAACCTGCTAGCAGATATCCTTTTATGGGAAAGACCGATTCCAGTTGTCTTGATCCATTGCGATAGTACCGCGGCTATTGCGAAAATACAGAACCGTTATTATAACGGCAAGAGACGACAAATACGTCGTAAGCACAGTACAGTTAGAGAGTTTTTATCTACTGGTGCTGTGAGAGTGGATCATGTACGAACTGATGCAAACTTGGCTGATCCTTTGACGAAAGGATTAGCTATAGAGAAGGTTTTGCAAACCTCGAAAGGAATGGGACTAATGCCCTTAGATTGATGAGTCATTCATGACGGTAACCCAACCTATAGACTGGAGATCCCAAGAAATAGGTTCAATGGGTAATAACAAGTCGTAAATGATATGATGTGAATCATGCTGACAAAATAGCAATCTCATTCCTAGATTAAAGCATGAATTCCTGAAGCGATTGTAGGATGAGTTAAAAAACTCTTAATGAGGTCTATACTCTATGTGGAGTGGAGTACCTAGCTACAGGAGTACTCTTGATAGACTCACCTAAGTGATTGTGGAAGTTTGGCCGCTTCCTATGGAATTTGTGAGCAAAATTCCTAGAGCCTTCACTATACTGGGATATACGTGCATGGCCGTAAGGCACAGGCTTTTTAGACTTCACCCTGGTAAGGTTGTGCATGTAATGTTTGTTAGAGATAGAGTTCAAAACTACGAGTTACTCTAGTATAATCTAAAACATGAACACTACGTAAGAGTTCAAGTCGAAAGACACTTTTGTTTATGCACAATCTTATATTTTTATATTGCTCGATGAAAATTGTTTTTTAAATCCAAGTGGGGGATTGTTGAAAATTGTTTTAAAAATCCAAGTGGGGGATTGTTGGAAATATTGCTTTTTAAATAAAAGAAAATGTGTGTTTAACAGGTTTCGATCTCTGGATCTCACTCTCTAATATTAGTCCCATATCTACTATACAACTCTTTGTGGTAGAGTTTATAAGGAGATTGTTAGGACTTGGGCTTGGACCCCTTGGGGTACCACACTTTTGTGAGGAGAGGAGAGATAGACTCTCGCGCCCGCCGCCGCCGTCCGTCCGTCCGTCCGGGTCGGGTCATTAAGAGAGCAACCCATTCTTTTTGCTACAAATTTATTTACATTAAATAAATTTTTAATCTCAAGAGAGGGATGAATCTAGACGTCTTCCTATTGCCATGTTTTCCACGTTTTGTTTTTAAGTGCAATTAAGCTTGGACGTTTTCCATGTTTTGTTTTTAAAGTGCAATTAAGCTTGGACGTTTTCCATGTTTTGTTTTTAAGAGCAATTAAGCTTGGACATTTTTTCATGCATTTGTTGTGCCAATGAACCTAGTCGAGTTTTTTGTTTTGTCAATGCACTTATCCGGATTTTCATACCTTGATGAATCTATATTCTCACTATAAAAACAACACAAAGTTAGAGTTTATAAAATAGATGTGTAGAAAAACAAAGGAAAAGTATTCTGCAACAAGAGCATTTCGTTTTGCAATTAGAGAGAAAAAATCTTTTCCTTTTTGTAATTAGTTAATTCATTTTGTATTTCAATCAAAGAAGTGTTTTTAGCTTTGTTAAATTATTTACAATGTATTGATGATTCCGAGCAAAAACAAGAGTTTAAGGGTGATAGTATTCCGTTCATTACTGTGCAATTGTTTGAACGAGACAGAGAAGATTTTGGGCTGTTTTATCATGGGGACGGCGGGGCTAGTACACTGCTTGCACAATCTTGGGCAGAGCCGCGAAACGTCTTAAAGAGAGCGACCTAGTCCGCGACTCAACCCAAGAATAATTGGTACCTTCGTTCCTAACTTTTTATTTGAATCTTTTACACCATTTGAATCTTATACAGCAGTTACAACACCGACGAACACCCATCACATCCGACCTCATTAGCCTTGGAGATCCGAACATAACAAACCTACCCACACCACCACGACCCGCATTGAACAACCCAATGGGCGGTGGCGGTGGTGAATCGAACCTGATTCCTCCTCCTCCAAATCCAGAGGTGAGGGTTCTCTCCTCTCTGATCAAACGATATCTTCCTTCCGGCATTTTTGTTTCTCTTTCTTTCCTGAAAACAAGAAACACAGAGCAAGTTAGATAAAGAAAAGTGTCGCAGTTCGTATGAAGTTGGGGTTTAACGAGATACCCATTGTTTGATTCCGAGTGGGGAGAGCTTACCTTACCGATCGAACTCAATTGGGTGGAGAGAGGGGTAGGGTTTTGGAGGCCGCCAGGGTTTTCTCTGCTTCTCTAAAAATGAAAATGAAATGAGATGAGAAGCAGAGTGAATTTAAATTTTGAAATGTTCAGTTGAGCGGACTGTCAAATTTCAGGATAAAGTACCAGACTACCCCTCAGGTCAGGTGACTACCTCTCACAAAATTTTGGGGTTTGGGGCTTTCATTTGTAATTCTCCTACATAAATTTTGAGTTAATTTATTGAATTGAAAAAAATTGATTGATGTGTATTTCTTGGTTAATTTGAACAATAATTTAACTAGTTAATCAATTAATACGTAATTACTACCTCAATTAATTGTACAAATCATTGAAACAAAAGAAAAACATGTGTAAAAAAACTTAATATGCAATTTTTTGTTATCCGAATTAATATATGCATTCAATACTAGGCAATGATGTGACATCTTCTCGGATTCATTTTTTATGAACTAGTTTATTAATTATCAGACTTATTAGATGTATCATATTTATAAACACATTGCTCTCATTTTTTTTTAAGCATTATGCATATTAAGAAAAAACAGAGTTATAAATAAGTTGTCATGCAATAGTAGCAAGTTCATGAGCTTCGTCGTTAAGCTCACGAGGTATATAGTTACAAAACCATTGGCTATGAAGAGAAAACAAATGTTTGATATTACTAAGAAGCGGTTGCCACATCCAGCATCCTGAGGTTACGCTTGTTTGGTCCTGTGAGTGCAAAAGGGAAATCAGGGAGCCTGAATCTCCAAGTAGAAAACTTATTTCCCATCGACGAGTCTGGATCAACAAAAAGGCTGTCTCCGCAGCAAAACATTCAGCCATAGTAATATCGGCAACTTTCCAAGATATGGGCGAAAAAATCCTCGCAATGACTCTACCTCGAGCATCATCTGCCAAGACTCCAACTGCCCCTTTTTGAGAAGAAGCAAAGAAGCAAGCATCATAAGTGACCATAATCATATCGGAGGTAAGCTCCAAAAGAATACTTCTAAACTTCTGGCAAGGCTATTGATTGTGATGGTTTTTGACCACCTGTAATTGCGCTTAGAAGCGAGTTAATTTGAGGGATAATTGGTTTGAAGAGGATTGAATTGATTGAGGGTGATCGGTTGAGGTGACTAACATGACTATTGACCTGGGGAGAACTGTAGGGTTGTCAATTACTGTTGTTGTCAGGATTTAATGAATAGTCATAGGCTCGGGGGATGTGGAAATGTTATCAGGTGTGTTGAACCATTGCTTTCTCCAAGTGGCCCATGTTTTATTGAAGGATGTTGTGAAAAAGGGGAAGTTCATTTTTGTGCGATTGAAAATGAGATTGTTGCGGAAGAGCCATATGGTGTGGAGAATTGCTATGAGTTGGGATAGCATTTCTTCTTTTGCAAGGGTGTGAGATTTAGTTGTTTCTCATGTAAACGAGATGGCATTGGCAATGGTGGGAGGGGTAAAGACATTAGCCCAACTGATGGGAAGCGGAGTGAGATGCCAAAGTTTAGGGATGACTGGGCAAAGGAAGAAGAGGTGGGGAGTATATTCTTGGTGTGTGTGGCAAAAAACACACATATTTTCTATGGGGACATGAACCCTATTGAGGTTCGTCATTGTAGGCAACAAGTTTTACGTGACCTTCCATAGGAGAAAAATGGCGTTGGTTGGGGTTTTGATCCTCCAGAGTACACGGAAAAGTTTGGAAGTGAAAGAATGATTTGTGTTGCGGGAAGTAGTTGGTGCTCGAAGTTCCTCAAGGAATGCTTTTGTCGCACTTTTGACTAAGAACACTCCTCGTTTGTCATAGGTCCAAATACACCTATCTTGGTCTGAGGATGCTCGAATGGTGATGTCGAGGATATCAGAGACACCCGGGGGAGGGAACCAAGATTAGAGAAGGTTGGAGTTCCAGGACTGGAGAGTACCTTCGTGAGGGTTCCAAAAGTCCAAAATTTTTGAAGGCAAAGAAGAGTTTCCATTGGTGAAAGAAGGGCATTCTGCTAAGACGAACCTGGGTTTGACCCAGCAATCTTTCCAAAAATCAATATTGTCTCCCGATCCGATTTGCCACTGGATATAATTCTTCATTTTGGCGAGCATGGTGAGGTTTCCTCTCCAAGCAAAGGAGGCTAAGGAAGGAGTTTTATTGAACTGAAAGACATTTTTGTTGTTGTAGTAAATTTACCGAAGTTGAATGGTATGTGGATTGAGAGGTATGGAAATTGTTTGCCAAATATTTTTGCCATTAAAACCAAATTCTTGATTCAGGCAGAAGGAAAATTAAGACCTCCCAGGTGACGGGGTTGGGTAATGCGATCCCACGAGCAAAGGTGTCTAGCTTTACCCTCGTCGGTTCCGTTCCACCAGAAGTTTCTAGAAATCTAATCCAATTTGGTGGTGACGAAGCACGGAAGAAGGAAAGTTTGCATTGTGTAAATTGGGATGGAGTTGATGACGGCTTTGATCATAACTATACGACCTGCTTGGGATAAGACTTTGGATTTCAGGAAGAGATTTTGCCGTTAATTTTATCCACCAGGAATTGAAAATATGAAGCTTTCTTTTTTGAAATCAGCAGCGGGGATCCGGGGTATTTTTTCTTTAGGGTTGAAATTTTTGGACCCAAGAATCCTATTATTCATTTTTGCATGTCGGGGATGGACATTTGAACTATTGTAGATAGAGGAGTATGGTAATTGGCTACCTATCCAGAGGCCGTACAGTAGGAGGCAAGTAAATCTTTCACAGTATGGGCTTCAGATAGAGATGCTCGACAAAAGAGCATGTCGTTTGCATATAGCAGATGACTGATGGAGGGGGATCGATGTTTGATATTGATACCTTTGATCAGAGCTTTGCTTTCGGTTGTTGACAGCAACTGAGACAAAGCTTCGACAACAATGATGAAAAGGTATGGGGAAAGATGATCACCTTGTCGCAGTCCTCGAGTGGGCTTGATGCTAGAGAGAGTGGTACCATTGAGCAAAACCCGAAGTGTAGAGGTTGAAACACATTGTCAGTAAACCCTAGTTGTTTGAGTAGTTGAAGAAAAAAGACCATTCCACTTTGTCGTAAGCCTTAGCCATGTCGATCTTGATGGCCATCCATCCTTGTTTTTTTTTTCTTTCGAGAGTTTTTCATTTGAAAGAAGGTCTCATGGGCAAGGGCAATATTGTCTGTGATGGATCTTCCTTTGAGGAATTCCCCTTGGTTGGGGGATACAATGTTATCAAGAAGATGTTTGATTCTGTTGGCCAAAATCTTGGAGATAAATTTGTACATAACATTGCAAAGTCCAATAGGCTGAAATTGGTCGGGGGGAGTTGGTTTAGAGACTTTGGTGATAAGCGCCAGGAATGTTTCAGTTAGTTTAGAATTCGTCTTGCGCTGTAAAAAGAATTTGACCACAACCTCGATAACATCTTGTTTGGCCGTGGGTAGTCCGGATTTCTTATTCGTTGGGAATGGCTGTAAGGGCTTCATTTTCAAGGGTAGAGATGATAGGTGTGAAATGAGCATTGATTTCCTCGTTGATGACCGGTTGGGAGGATTTAAAAATCGAATCAAAATATTCGTTGAGGGCCACACCAACCATTTCAGGAGAGGAATGCCATCTGTTGTATTTATCTCTTATCCATAAAATCAAGTTGCGTTTTCTATGAGAAGAGAATTCATATGAAATATTTTGCTACTGCGATTTCCATCGTTGAGCCAAGACTCTCCAGATTTGTTGGCCAAAAAAAATCTTTTTTGTGATAAAGATCCGTTAATCGGTCTTCCAACCTTTCAATGGAATATGCATTAGTGGCTGAAGGGGTGGCAGTTTGAGCTATGTCCAGAGTGGCAAGTGGCAAGGGTTTCCCTAATGCTATTTTGAATATTGCGAAAGTCTTGTTTATTCCATCTGGTTAAGGAATGACTCAGGGTTTTAATTTTGCGATGGAAATTGGTACTAGACTCAGGATGCTGACGGTATGACCAGGCCGAATTAATAAGATCTCTGCAATGGGGGTCGCGGGTCCACATATGAAAAAATCTGAAAGGTTTTGGCCCCGGGTGAGGGTTGAAAACCAGTTGGAGAGAAATATATCTATGGTCAGAAGACGAAGTATGAATGGAGTGAGCAATGACTGAAGGGAAGAGAGTTATCCAGTCAGTAGGGATAAGGATTCGATCGAGCTTAGCTTTGATTCCATTATGATCCTTCCTTTTATTGTTCCAAGTAAATTTTGATCCATTGAGAAAAAAATTGAGAAGATCATGCAAGTGAATGAAGTCTTGTAGAAGTTTCAAGTGAGCTGGGGTTGATCAGCGACCTCCGATTTTGTCCTCAAGATTGAAGATTACATTAATATCTCCTAAGATAATAGTGGGGTGGTGGTGTGCCATGAGTGTCTGGGACAACAGGTTCCAAAAGGGTTTGCGTAAAACAGGGTTTGGTTCACCATAGACAAAAATTACAGACCAAGCAGTAGTAGAGTAGTAATTATCAATAGTGCAGGAAATAATTTTTTTGCATAAAGAGTTAATAACAAGAGAAATGCCTTCTTTCCATAATAAAGCTAGTCTTCCTAAAAATCCTATCGCAGGTACTGTGAGTCCATGTTTGAATCCAAGTCGACGGCGATCCATTCGGGTAGAAGCTTTAGTCTCAAAAATAAAAAGTATCTCGGGTTTGGATTGGTGGGAGAGGGCCTTCAAGTTCTGGATTGCGCCGGGGGGCCCTACACCCCTAGCGTTCCAGGCAAGAATCATGACTGTGGCGACAATCCTTTATCGACGGTCGCCGCTTCCACAAGTGGTAATCCAGGAACATTGGATGAGTGAGCTAAGGATTCTGATGAGACTGAAGCCTGAGTAGGAGATGATAGTTGATCTATGGTTATGATACAACCATGTAGATTAGGCAACCCAGGAGGAGCTGTGGGAGAGGAGCAACTGTTTGATTTCTTGTGTTGTATCGGACTGTGAAATAAAACACATAAGGTAGTCTTTTTGTTTCCGGCATGGGGGCCTACTGATTGGGTATCCACCCATTTGCGATTCCCTCTATATCCAGTTTGCTTAGATTTGCCCTTGTTTTGTTTTTTTAGAAAAAGGGTCAATTTAGCTCCTGTGCGCATGGCCCAATTAGCCTTTGTTTTTTCTTTTGTGATCTTCATTTGTTCGTCATTGATTCGAGCTTGTTCAGGGGTTCGGTGCACAACTGATGGACCAGATTGTATTCCAGGAGGACTCATGAACCAATGTGAAGCGAGGAATGGAATTGAGTGAAGCAATCCAGTGTTCCTGTATGTCGGAGGCTTGCCTGAGTGGAGAGAAGGTGCTTCGCTGGTGAATGTCTCCAGCAAATTTGGAAGAGTAGGCAACTGAGGTTGCAATTTGTGACTTCCATCTGATAAACAATTTGAAGCAAATTTCTCATCTTTACTCTGAATCATCTCTAGCACAGGAACAAGGTTCAAGTTTGTATGTTGCATCGTTGGAGAGGAATTCTTGGCATGAGTACTAGGCTCGATGAAGTGCATAATTTGCTCTGAAGAAGGAACAATCTGATCGGTGGATTGCAAGTGGTGGTGGGAGTCTTGACAACTTTGCTCAGTGGACTGTAGGTGTTGTTGGGTTGGCACAAGAGAAGCTCCCTATGAGTTTGTTTGTTCGGTTGGTAATTGAGTGTCGGGTTGGGTTTGAACCGGGTAAGAGAGATGAGGTGCGAGGGTGGGTAGATAGGTTTCCGGGTTACCCGACTGAGTTGTGCATATGTTAGCTCTTGAAAGAGACCCGAATGGGAGAGGGGACCCATACTCACTGTCATTGTCTTGTGCAAGAGATGTGAATTGATTAGCAAGAATTTGCTAGGGAATGTTGGGGTGGGGATCAATTATGAGAAAAACAAGGTTGGTCGTTTGGGAGTTAATGATTGGTGGGTGACTTGAATGTATAGGTGGGACAACGGGGACACTGGCATGAGTATAAGGAATTAAATGCATGGATGTTTGTTGGTTGGTGAGTGCATTGAAAGTGTGAATTGAATTGGGTTGGTGGGTGGCATCGTTGAGTGGGCTAGGTGAGTGAGTAGTAATCAACTCGGGTTGAGTATTATTGATTTGATGAGTGAAAACGAGCTGAACCGGATCCGAACGATTAAAAGCGCCTGAGTTAGAACAATTAGGGAATGAGCTGTGTCCTTGAGCTAACTCAGCTGGGATAAAACCTTGAGCTAACTCGGATGGGAGGAGACTCGGTTCAGGTTGGATGAGTGGACTCATTGAGCGGTCGCCCGTAACATGAAGGTCGGCCTGCATTCTGCCATGAGTTGTGCCACGTCCTCGACTGATTTGAAGATTGTCTTGGGAATCATGGTTCACCATGATCCTTGAGCTCATATTGAATGGAAGAGCTCGATTAATTTGCATGGCATTGTAGGGAGATGGAGGGATGGAATTCCAGAGTTGTGCATATTTTTGGCAGGAGATGCATGAAGAGTGCCCGATGACTCCGCAACAAAAACAGAACGCTGACATGTTTTCATACACAAAATGAAGTTCAAATTGTCTCCCATTCAGGTTTCCGAACTCCATTTTCATGGTACTAGGTAATGGCTTGGTAATGTCTGTCCACGGTTTGAAATGAATGTAAGGAATATTGACATCCTCCACCGAAGGCATGTCTACTTGTATGAGTTCACCAAAACTATTAGCCATCAGTTTGACATCAGGGAGTGAGATTTTACGGCTTGGGAACTTATGGAATCATACCCATACCGGAATATGATCGAAGTTGATGTCTAGATAATTTATTTTCCAATCTTTGACTGAGATGAGCTTGCCAAAGATGGACCAAGGGTCGTTGTGTGTCCCCTTGTATTTATCCTCTGAGGATTGAAATTGAAGATAATATGCATTCCTTGCGTCTCTATACTGTTATAGTTTTTGAACATGGAAGTCTTCAGCAAGATTCCAAATATGAGACAGCTTAGAAGCGAACATCTTATGGTAAAGTCCTAGAAAGTAATGGTAGTGATGGCGCGAAGCTCACAACTATCATCATCTTGTTCATAACGGAGGTGCAAAAGCATGGGAGTGAATGGAGATATGGAGGGAGAGTTGTTGTTCCATGTGTTCAATCAGTTGTTGTTCAGGTAAGGAAGAACCAAGTGTGCGAGTTGGGTGAGTGGGTGGTGGGACTGGATCGACCATGGTGGTGGGTCGCACGGGTTGGTTGGTGTGAGGGTAAGGAGTGGATGTAGTATCAGGGGAGGCTGAGGTAGTGGGATGTGTTTTGAGTTGCAAGGATGGAGAAAGAAGAGTAAAGGAAGTGGAAGAGGGAGATATGTTATGAAAATTTTGTAAAGGATTGAATGTGATGTGACGAGGTGCAAGTGGAGTTGAGTGATTTCTAAAGCGTGGGTCTAAGGGAGTTGGTGATAAACTAAGATTTGGTGAGTGAGGTGGTGATAAGTTTAGATTGTTGTCAGGTGGTGTGATGGATCGTGAGGGCTGCGTGCTGTGCGAGGAATCCATAGTTAGAGCATGGTAATAAGGATGGACTCGAAAGAGAAAAGTTGTAATTACTTGGTTTGGTGGAGAAGTAGAGATATGGAGCAAATTCGTTGAGGATCGATGGGGTAAGTAAGATGGACAAGGTTCGATATCAGGGAGTCGAATAGGGGGTGTATGTGAATGAATGTTCATTTAAGCGAGAGTGGAGAAAGGCACAAGGAGTTGAAAAGAGTGAGATTGTGAATGGATCGCACTAACACCGAAGACCTGCAAAAAACACAGAAAAACAAACCACACAGAAACCTGAAAAGGGAAAAACAGGGGAAGTCGAATTCTGAAATGAAAGTAAGGGGGGAGTAAAATATAATATGGAAAAAGGAAATAATGGGAGGAGAAGAATGGGAAAAATAGGGAACTAAGAAGGATAAAAAAGCTAAGAAGAAAGAGTTAAGGGCTCGAGTTTGGAAGCAAATGAAACTCATGCAATTCCTAGACACTCTATTTTTTTTTTCTTCTTTGAGAGTTAACACATTGCTCTCGTTAATAAGTTCATGTTCACATCTATCTTAAGTTATCACACGTGACTTATTTTTACTCTACAATTGTTAACTAATGGTAGAATGTTTTTTATTAATATTTTTTTTTTGATTAATTTAGCATTGATGGGTAGTTTGACAAGCTACCATTCATACTTTTCCAAGTTAGATAAGTTGTAGACACCCACAAGCTTGCACATTCAATCTAAAATCGTGCAATTGAACGAAAATGCATGCATTTCCCCGAATTCGAATAAGGAAAAGATTGGTACAATGAGTCCAGCTGAACCATCCGGATAGTCTGCATCTTCACAGACATGTCTATTTCACCGAGCCTCTCTCCGAGACAATGCCCGGATCGTTACATCTTTCATGCGGGTCATAACTTACCCGATAAGGAATTTCGCTATATATATATATATTGATCTTATGTGATTTCTATCCTTTCATAATTTTATTTTATATTATAATTATGTTGGAGATAATATCAATGTAAACCTGGCAATTTGGCTCGAACACAATAACATGATCTAAAACTAACTTGATATAAACGGACCAGGTCATATGTTTTTCATTTTGGTGTCATTTCGAGTCGACTCGTCAGACTCGTTACACGAGTTGGGTCATGTTAAAGATGACCACCTTGAGCCATGTCAACAAGTTTGACTTGTTAACTTTTGGGTCAAAGATAAGTTATTTTTGTGTCATTCAGATTCAGTTGTTGTCAGGTTAGATATTTAATTTAGCAAGTTAATTCAGATTAACATGCAAATTTTGGATTGGTTTGTGTTGGATTGGAACAATTTTTGTGCTAACAACAAGTGAAAAAGGGTCTGATCATGTCAACCCATTTCCTGGCAATTCGTGTTTGTGTTTCATTTTGCTGACACAATTGTAATTTTTGTGCTAACAACAAGTGAAAAAGGGTCTGATCATGTCAACCCATTTCCTGGCAATTTGTGTTTGTATTTCATTTTGCTGACACAATTGTGAAACAAGTCAAGTTTGTGTCTTGTACATGTGATCCGCCAACACAACCCACTAAGAGGTGTGTATTGATGCACTATAGCAGGGCACGTGCCTCAAATATTCTTGAACAACAAATGTATTTTGGATCCTAAAAGGCCCCTTAGGGCATATTTGTGTGTTTGCTTGCTAAGATCTCCTACTACAATGATAATCACCTACTACAACCTAAGGATTGTGATTTCACAAAATCATATGAAATTTCGCTGAAATTTTCCTTTTTTTGAAATTACGAAAAGAAAAAGAGCGAAAAAAAAAAGTACACTTTTTTCAAAAAATTTCGAGGTTTTTTCGAAAATTTCAGGATTTTTTTTTCATAAATTTCATTTTTTCGTAAAAATACAAAAAATACATTTTTTTGAAAAAATTTCGGGTTTTTTTTTTGTAAATTTCGAGTTTTTTTTTTCTTCTAGTTATCATTTATTCTAATTATTTATTGTTTTTGAAACCACCCCTAATTATCACTTCTTCTACTTATATATTGATTTTTTAAATTACCCATCTAATTACAAGTATTTTGGTTTCATTTAATATGTTTATTACATTTATTTACTTGCATATTATTTTTTTTACATATTTAATATACCCTCAAAATTCATTATATAGTTCATTTATCCTCGAAATTTTTACGTTCTTCCTTTACACACAAAAATATTCTCAAAATATTTTTTTAAATTAGTGAACCAAAATTAACTTGAAAAATGAAATCACAATCCTTGCTACAACCTATACATTATTTGGCGTTGTTGGAGACTGCTTTAAGTCTTGATGAGCATATGGAAGAAGCAAATCTAATTAACAGAAGTTTTTCTGTTTTGCTCCTTGGGCTTTTATCCTTGCCTCATCGTCAAGAATTTCAAGGAGCAAACTATTCATCATCTTACTATAACTAAACATAAGAAGCTTATTTTGATTTTTTTTTTTCAATTAAAAAAACTGGGAACTTGCTAATCCACTTAATTAAATCTAATATTGATCAAAATGAATAGGCAAGCCCGATCCCACACCACCACCTCCTACCTTTTTCTCTCACATCACCAATATATAATTTGGCTCTCGCAAGCTCCTAGGAGTTGAGAACACATCCTCGCGGAGATCTCTATGCGTGGAGGTTCTCCACTCACAGGAGCCTGTGAGGGCCAAATTATTTTGGCCTCAAAGAGGCCGCCACTCACGGATTCTCTGCGAGGGGGATGGAGAAAAAAATAGAGAAGGAGGTGGCGACAAGGCCTAATGGTGCAACCGACAATGGTGCTTGATGGAGAAGAAAGGGACATAGGTGATAGTTTTTTTTTTTTTTTTATTGGTGTTGTGAGAGAAAAAAAAGTAATGGGTGGTGATGTTGGACACTAAAAATGGTCGTGTGGGATAGTGCTTGCCAAGGAAACATGGCACCAAAGGAATAGGTCACATCGTTGCTAGTGTCTTTCTGAAACCTGATTTTATGTGGGTATACAATCAAATCAAGTGATAGGCTATGTAGTCTCGACTGTCTCTAGTCAGACTATGATAACATGTCTAACAACTGCAGCTTACTAATTTAAGAACGGAGATTTCACCTCAACCATCAAAATCAATGGTAGTTCTATGCATGAATATAAGAAATGAAGGTAAGCAGATGAATGCAACAAACTTCCACTGCAATTCTCAGTGGGAATCATAAAATGCAACCAGCGTTGCTGAATATGATTACACTTGAATAAAGTTCTTATTATGCTACAGTAAGTGGCAGAATTTTGAGAATTGCTGCACACTGCAGGGTAGCAAATAATTTTTATGCAAACTTGAGGTTGTAGTTCACATATGTACATTTTGAAAATAGCTAATTTCATACTGAATTAGAGAAGTCCAGGGCACCGCAAACCTCTTGAACATGTAAAGGCTTCTTGTAAGACTGCAACAAGAGAGAGGAGCAAACAACACTTAGTGAAGATAAAGCCATGCAAGCACCCGCTAGCCAAGGAGGTAAACGGATTCCGAAGAAAGGGAACAAGATTCCAGCAGCAATTGGCATGCCGAGTACATTGTAGCTGAGAGCCCATACATAGTTCAGCCTGATCCGAGATAGGGTCTTCCTAGAAAGATCAATGGCTGTCACCACATCTTCCAAGTTGCTCTTTATGAGAACTACATCGGCAGCCTCAATGGCAACATCAGTGCCTGCACCAATTGCCATGCCAACATCAGCAGCTACTAGGGCTGGTGAGTCATTGATTCCATCGCCAACCATCGCAACTGTGTCCCCTTTCATCTGCATCAGATAGGACTTGTTAGTCAGCGGTCAAAAAGTATCCACAAAGTCTATTCTAAATCACAAATGAATTTAAGTCAAGACAGTCACAATACCATAGCTTATCATCACCTGTACCGAGTCAACTAACACAATCACAGCATGAATAAATCATTTCAATGAGGAATTGGGACCAATATTCAAATGTTGGATATAAGAAAGTCGAAAAGCTCAATTCAATTATACATTGCGACTCAGCTACAATAAAAATTAACTCAGGACTTCATCAATAGATCAATCATTGCAGTACCAGATTATTTTTTTGGTAAATTGTTATAAAAAAAAAGTAACGTGAACAAAATCAATGGGGAAAACATTCAATCATGGCTTATTCACAAAACCCTAAAAACATAACAGAACTTGATTCCAATATCATAAACATCAATAAAGCCATGACCCTGGTGCCTTATCTATAGAGTCAGTTGCTCGTTCTCTAATAAACCTCACACATTAGGATACTACTTAATAGCTAAAAAATTGTAGAAAAATATAGAGAACCCTTGGGTCAGCCGAGCATATGTCCACATTAATAAGACAAGTAAAGTAACTGAGCTGAGGCTCTTTCTGAATAATATCAACTATTAGACTGTAATGCCTGCATAGGGATACAGATATAAACACAGTTTGATGCAACATCTAAACTATAAATTCTGGTATTCCATCAGATATCTGAATTCCATGCTATACACTTTTCTTCAGTTAACAAAGATATGAGAAGATAAAAGATAAAAGTATTCATGAACTAACTAGTGTCTCATATAGTGTAGATATGACTTACGAGCATAGTAGTTAGTATTGTGCGATGTATTGTATAAGGTATTCCCCGTGCCTTTGGCACTCAAATTGTTTGATAGGAGGATAATTTTCAACTTCGGCCAGGAGTATTTCAGACCTATGCGAACATAAATTTCAGCCAAACACTCTCCCTCCCCCTTATGTGATCTCTTAGATCTTTATGTTTGGGTAAATCTCAGCCGTCTTTTATCTACAACGTAAAACACCATTCTATTTGTTATGTAGACTAGGGTATTCCCGTGCCTTTGGCACTCGAATTCAATCTGATCGTTTAGATGTGTGATGGTTAGAGTTGGTTGGGGCATAAAAGTTAAAAAAAACTTCTTTGTCCAACCTCCCTCTTTATGATCCGTTAGATTCTTATGTTTGGGTAAATCTCAACCGTCTTTTATCTCCAACCTCAAAAACCATTCTAATTTATATAGACTACGGTATCCCCGTGCCTTTGACACTCAAATTATTTGATAAGGGGAGAATTTTCAACTTTGGCTAGGATTTCAGTCCTATGCGAATATAAATTTCTGCCAAACACCCTCCCCTCCCTCCTCTATGTGATCTATTAGATCTTTGTTTGGGTAAATCTAGTCATCTTTTATCAACAACCTAAAACACCATTCTAATTTGTTATATAGATAAACATTTTCATATACTCGATAAGTACACACTATACTGAATGGGATTTTTATTGTATCAGCATATACTTGCCACATACAAAAAATAATAACAAAAATAAAAGAAAATCCTTTAGACCTTATTTTAAGGTGCTATTCTAAAGTCCATCTACACACATACCACCTATTATAAAACATAGATAATGCTTTTATTTTATTTTTTTGATAGATTAGAAATAGGAGTTGGGATCCTGGGACACAAATTCATGACCCGAAGGTTGTCAAAGCTTAAATTGAATCGAAAATCACAAGGGCCTTTTGAAAAATCTAATCGGAATTTAAATCGTGAATCATCAGATTCAAGTGGGGATTCAAAACATAACATAAAATATTCTAGACATGTTATAAATTCAATTTTGGGTTTTCCACAACCTAATCAACATTTTTATCCCTTATATCTACCATGTATGTGATCCACTTTTATTTATCATTTATCATGCATATATTATTGTTGCAAGGTTTCAAATAAGCCAAACTAAAAGTAGAAAACCCTAAAGGGTTTCATCTTTACGTAGCACCACATTTTACACAACTACCACACTAAAATAACGAATGGAGAAGCGATGGGAGAGGAAGGTATGTCATCGCGGCTCTCCGTCTTTTCTCTCTCTTTCCCCACTTTCTTTCTCTTTTTTTCCTTTCATCTTCAACCTCATCAATTATCACTTCCTTTCATCTTCAACCTGTGTTGAAAACCCAACAAATAATGATTTATTTTTTATATAAATCATTGAGTTTAGTACGATTTTGAACCCAACTTTAGACCCAAATTTTATTTCACCCACTTAAACGTTTTAAAATAAGTTCATATTTTGTGGAGATGATCTCCTTACTATATAGATCACCTCAAAGAAATTTTATAAAATTTTGAAACTATTAACTTCATCAAATGGGGCGTTCAAGTTAATGGTGTAATTGAACGAACGATAATTCTTTAACTTTAATAACGCATTCAACCACACTATAAATCTCCAAACGGGTTGAGTTTTTGTGGAAGTGATCTACATATTAAAGAAATCATCTCCACAAAAGATGATCTTCTTTCGAAATCCCTAAATGGGTGAAATAAATTTTGAGGCTAAAATTGGGTCACGAATTTGTTTCCCCGGATCCCAACCCTATAAATAGATACCTTGCACGTTTTGAGTACACTTTTTAGGTTTAGATATACATGTTAGTATGGTTACTATGGTTCACCTTTTGTGTTCGCCGAAACACCTTTTGTATATGCCTTTTGGGCTTGGGGTATACATGTTTTATATTTTAACTAGTTACATTTTGACAGACAAACTTTTTAGGGAATACATGTTAATTGCCATAGTCTATGCTTGTGCTTCAATGACTTCATTATAATTTAATTCTGCAAGCACTTTATGAAGATGAATATGAACTTTGTTTCAGTAAGACGAGATATATAGTTTTATAATACATAATTTTGATGTTTATCATACGATACATAATGCATGTACAATGCGATATGCCTAAAAGAGGTATGGATACATGACTTGAAAACCTTGGATAAGAGTACATCATGCAGACACCAGTATGCAAGCGTTATCACTGTCAACTATTTAATACAAGAGCCACTTCAGTTGCATATATTGGTTATATAAAAGGTAAGTAGAGTGTTGTGATTGATAAGTTTCCATATTTAAAGGAAATGATGGATGAAATCTTCATTATGCCTACCTGCAATTCTTTAATTTTATCAGCTTTTCCCAGTGGGTCAGTCTCTGCAAAGACCACCTGAATTCCGACCTCCTTCGCAATTGATTTTGCTGTAGCCCAGTTGTCACCTGTCACCATGATGCTTGAGATGTTCATTAACCTCAAAAATGAAATTACACGCTTTGCTTCTGGCTTAACAGGATCTGATACAGCAAATGCTCCAGCAACAATGCCATCAACAGCAACTAACACACAAGTGCGAGCAAGCTCTTCACTCTCCGACATGTAATCGTCAACCTCAGGGCTCAATGGGACATTGTTAGTCCGCATGAGCCTCTTGTTCCCAACCAACACATGTCTCCCATCAACATAACCACCCACCCCAGAACCAGGATGCACCTCAAAGTCCTTGGCTTCAGTTATGTGTTCCGTAAGGATCGCATACCGCTGGCGCAACTTCTTAGCATGTTCCACTATGGCTTTTGCTATAGGGTGCTCGCTGTTTACCTAGCAACATAATTGGTCATCCTTTGTTAGTTTTCCTTTCATTGATGAAGCAGAAACTGATCCTTACAAAACCATACAATGCCTACCTCAGCAGAAGCAGCTATTTCGCAGAACTCTCCAATAGGGACATCTGAAAACAGCATCGTGCTAACTACCACAGGTCTCCCAACTGTAAGTGTCCCTGTTTTATCGAACACAACAATTTTCACCTGCAGATCAAGGGTTACACATGTCAACAATTTGCAGCTATACAATCCTATAAGTTCTGATGTAATGGATTTCATCATTTAGTATATTCAGTTATATAGATTAGTACAAGTTCGTGCCTTGTGAGCCTTTTCAAGTGCGTTGCCACCCTTGATTAGAACTCCTTGAGAGGCACCTTTCCCTGTGGCAACCATGACGGCCGTTGGAGTTGCTAGTCCCAGAGCACATGGGCAAGCAATAACCAGTACAGATATACCAAACTGCAGTGCCAGTTCAAACCCATCCATGGCTTTTGGAATCCAGCTTTTAGGGTAAAGACGGAATTCTCCAAGAATGAACCAGCCCAACCATGTAATGAATGCTGCCAGGACAACCTGCAAACGGGTAGCAGAAAAATCTTGGATCAGTTAACTGAGTTATTCCTACAAGGCTATAACAAATTCAGGTACAATTTTTACATTGATATATGATCAACAAAACTATTCAAAGATGCAGCATATGGAAGAATGCGTGCAGGCCTGGCCCTGAGGGTAGCCAACTAGGCGACTGCCTAGGGCCCCCTTTTCAAGAATTTTAGGGGCCCCATTTAAATTTTTTAATAGTGTTTACTTAATGGTTATGTTTTTTAGCATTATAGTTGATGCATCCAAAAATCGTCCTCCTGTGAGTTTCACCTGCAAAACAGATGTTAGACTGTCAAGGACCACCTTTTTGGAGGCCAGAGGCACTCTGATGCTTATGCAGTTAAATCGGAAAGCGGTCGCAGCGCGGTTCAGGACCGAATTACGATTAAGCGGGATTATTCGGATTTAATCGGTCAATTTTTCATAATATATATTTTTAAAATCTAATCATAGTCATAGATTACAAAAATAAATAATTAATCAAAATGGTGTAAATTTGTAATTTTATAACTGTACTAATTATTTGGCTACTTAAAAGAAAATTGTAGATTGTTTCAACAGGCAAGCTACCAAGACAAACATTCAAAAGCAAAATAGATATCGGACTTAATAGGAAAAACTAACCTACCTATCCCACTAACCCATGAAAATAAACCAAATTACTTTGCACCGAACATATTTCTAGAAGAGATACTTTGTCAAAATAAAAATACTCTACATCCAGAGGATTATGCCAATATATTCTAGACCAAAGAATAAAAGAAGTCGTGATTGAAGTGCATGAAAATTGTGTGGATTTGTCACGTATAATCACAAACTTTCAAATAAATTATGAGGTTCAGTTATTAGTGCTCTCAGTCAGAAGGCCAAAAATGTCATACACAGAAATATGGGAGTTCCGACAACAATCAACTGTTTCACCAAAATCCATATCACTACAACCAACTTCAATCAACAAGTTCCCCTAGTCCATATGAATTCTACACAGGAGGGAGGTGAAGAGGGGATGCCGAATGGGATGGGGACCGGAGGGAGAGGGAAGAGAGAATTAGGGTTGAAGTGGTACATACCTTTTTGATTTGGTTTGAAGAAACGGAGGAAAATAGAGACTCTATTTGAAGAATGAAGGAAATTTGGACAAAATTCAATTAAAGTTGCATACTTTTTTATAATGGTCGTGGTTAATTTTCTGTGTGACTTAAGCATGTGAGGCGCAACGGATGGAAATGTTTCTCATAACAGTCTCCTCCTTAATGGAGATGCGTCCGTGGAGGCTTAACTCCCTCCACGACTCTTTTTTGTGCAACGTTCCTCTTCTTTTGAGAGAACTCTTTTTGGGCCTAGATTCAACCTCTAATTCGTTCGGGCTTGGATTCAGGCTTTGTTTATATTTTTTCATTAGTGGGTCTTAACCGGGCCTCTGTGATTGGCTTTACACTTCTTGGGTTTTATGAGCTGGCCCAATAGATTGGACGTCATATCCTCGTGATGGATGTTCTCTGCCACGTGTACGGCCGTGATGATTGGTCTATTTTGATGTATCGTCAGCTACTCCCCCTTAGTTAGTAGGTATGTTCATATATCCACTAACTGTGTGACGGTTTTGTTTTCAATTTCCACATTACAGCACATTTAGTGTTTTTGCTTTCTGTTGCTGCTGTTGTCTCTCCGATGTTCCATCCGCTTGCTCGTTTTGGCGTGATTTTTGGGATTTCGTGCGGCTGTCATATCTTGCACGTTCTCCCAAGAGCGAACCTTTCGCTCATCCTTATAAAAGGAGAAAATTGAGTGCGTTCTACTTCCTTTTGCACTTTTTCATTTTCTAGTTGTTAATTCATTGATTTCTCGAGTTCGTTTCGTAGTCATGTCTAACTTCAGGGTTTTGAGCGGCGATGTTCTTGATGCCTGTGAAGCTTTCTTTTTGCCTAAGTGGGCAACGCATGCGACTTTGAAAATCATTCGTCACGATTACTCATTGTCGACTGATCTGGAGATCATTGTCCCAAAGAGGGCGACAGTCCTTATCGTCCAAAACTTGGGTACATCGCTTTGTATCTTAGTATGTTTCACTATGGTTTCAAGCTTCTGGCTCGTATGATCGTCTAGGAGTACTTTGATTTGGTTGGTATTGTTCCGGCCCAACTGGTCCCTAATGGTTAGAAAGTAATGATTTCGACCTTAGCAAGGGCTGTCGCAGCTTGCATCCCTATGAATGCCAGGGTTTTGCATTCTTTAGTAGGGTTCAGCGTAAACCCCAATCACACCTATTGTCTTCGCTCTCATTGTTTCAAGGACCTGCGAGAGAAATATGGGGGTTGGTCAAGGTCTTGGTTCTACGCCTCCCTTTCTTCCAATTACTTTAGGTTTCGCAAAAATCAGATTCTGCGGTCATTCTGGGAACCTAAGAGAGTTGAATTGTCGTTGTCTTTGGAAGAGCAGGAGTTCTGCAGTCGATTTTGCGGTCTCATCCGTAGTGGCTTATATTCACAAAGTGAAGCAGGTCGCGCTTTGAAAGTGATTGTTGCACACATTGGTGATGTGGACGTCGGCCACCAAGAAGGCTTTGTTGATGAGCGTGTAGGCCAAGTTGCTTCAGTCGTTGTCCGAGGTTCTGGGAGTACCGGCTCGATTGTTAGAAAAAGGAAAGTTTCTAAGCCTCCCAATCCTTCTAAGATGTTGGCTGTCAATTCCGGCCGTGTCGAAGAGGAAGAAGCTTGTTTCCACAATTCTTGATGCTGCTAGGGCTCCCTCCCATCTTGCCTTCCTTCGGAAAGGAGGTCATGGTTCAGAGGATGATTCTTCTGCTCGAGAGGACAAGGAGGTAAATTGAGTTCTTGAAATGAGTAAGAAGGAAGTTTCCTGTCCTCTAGGCGACCATGAGAAAAATCTTGTTGCTTCTTATGGTTTGCCCGCCTCTGCCGGTCTGACGATTGATGACTCGCACATTATTGAGAATAAAATGCTTCAGCTTGGTCTTTGGCAGTCGAAGAATTTGAAGGGTACTATGACCTTGGACGACTTCAAGGACGATCCGACAATGGAGGATCAAGTTACTGCCCGAGCTCGAGACTTTAAGCGTATTGTTTCTTCTGTCGTGGTTGGGACCTCGGGATCGCCTACTTCTCCCTCCGCGTCTCATCCTGTTCCAACTTTGCCTGGACAATTTTTTGGCCTTCCAAGGTTGATTTGCAGGACAACGCTCGCAACCTCATTGGCGGTTGTCATGGGCGGTCTTATGCCTGTACGCACGTCACGTCGCCATATTGACGAGAGTCTCCAACATCTTATGGAGGGGATGATGCACCTTACTTATGTCGCCGTGACGGGGTCAGATTGTAAGGTTGTTCGTGACCAAGTGGCGCATATTGAGTGGAAACTAGCAGGACATATCCTGGTCATTTCTCATGTTTTCTGCCGATTTGACTTATTGAAGGCGCAATGCATAGAGCATGAAAGGGCTGCGAATTCTGCACAGACATCACTGAGGGAACTCGAGACCGTTTGTGATATGTTTGCTTCTGACCTCGAGACATCTGAAGTAGAATTGGACAAATTGCGGTCCCGTCTGAATGCTACTTAGGAGTTGTCCGGTCGAAAGGTTGAACGTGACGAGGCCATTTGTTCAGCTGAGGAATGTTCTGCAGTCTTAAGGCTTCCGCTATTCGAATTGCTCAGCTGAATTTCGAGTTTGTCGAGACCAAGTTTGCGGTCTCTGCTAAACTTGCGGATGTTCACAGAGAATTGTTGTCATCTGTTACTGAAAGGCTGAAGGCGGCAGAGGCTGCCGATTGGAAAATAGTGGTCGATGGTCGCCAAGACTTCTTGGATTTCCTGGAGACGCAAGGTTTAGACATGTCCGAATACCGTTGCTTTGCTGAGCAAGAATTCGATGATGTCGAGGAAGTCATTCCGGATTCACTGGGTGACCTAGATGTTGGAGAACCTTCTGAGCCCATACTACTTGGAGATGTTGCTGATGTTGATTCTCTTTCTTAATTGCTTTTTGTAATCTCCTTTTTTAGAAGATCAATGGAAAATTTTTATTTCTCATTTGTTGTGTCCAGTATGTCTAGCTTATCAGCTTTTATTTACGAAATTTTCGGGAGATTTATGACTCGTGTGTCCAGATTCTTACGAATGGCTTCGACGTTCGACGTTCTAGTCGTGTAGAAGCTCTGGTTTACAGAATCTGATTCTATGTTCGGATTACGATGTCGTACATTACAGTCAATGAAAAAAAGTCCAACTCTAATGTCCTAGTACTTTATTACTTTGTGGTTGATAGGCCAAAAAATTTTGGTTTTTATGTCTGACTCATTCGTCCAGTACGTGTATTTGTTTTTGCTCGATACTCTAATGTCCTTGTCTTGATTGAATTTTTGTCGTTTCGAATTTGGGAACAAAAGATTTCATTGATAATATCTTTTCAAGTACTCTGCATTCCATATCGAATGTTTCCTTAAACTTTTATAATGGTCGCGGTTAATTTTCTGCGTGATTTAAGCATGTAAGGCACAACAGAAGGAGATATTTCTCGTAACAGTCTCCTAATTGGAGATACGTCCGTGGAGGCTTAACTCCCTACACGACTCTTTTTGGTGCAACATTCATCTTCTTTATGAAAGAACTCGTATTGGGTCTGGATTCGGGCTCTAATCGTTCGGACTTGAATTCGGGCTCTAATTCGTTTGGGCCTGGAATCGGGCTTTGTTTATGTCTTCTCATTGGTGGGCTTTATCCAGCCTCTGTGATTGGCTTTACTCTTCTTGGGTTTTATGAGTTGGCCCAACAGATTGGACGTCATATCCTCATGATGGATGTTCTCTGCCACGTGTACGATCGTGTTGATCGATCTATTTTAAAGTATCATCAATAGTATTATTGTTTGGTGGTTTAGCTGTTGATTTTATTTTGACTTGACGAAGGTTCAAAACCCACCTTGTGCATTTTGAATTATTACAAATTTTTTTCGAAACTTATGTAATAAACTAATATGTTATGACTATAGTAAACTAATTACTACAATTTTTTTGAAACTAATATGGGGCTCCATGTTATGACCGTGGTAAACTAATACGGAGCCTCATGTTATGAGTTTGCCTTGGGCCCGAAAATCCTAGGGCTGGCCCTGAATGCATAATGTGCCTCTAACTGTTCATTAACTCCAAACTAAGTGTAGGCAACCATGGATTTAACCCTTGCTCACTTTTCATCCTCTTTAGATTATTATTTGTTGAGTTCTCACTTGCTAAGAACTTCAATGACCATCTTGAGTAGAGCAAGTAAGCATTTTTTAATGTAATAGTGTAATTTAAAAACAACAATGACAACAACGCTAATAATAAAATAATAATAATAATAATAATAATTTATAAATGAAAGTTCCTATTTGGATAGGGTTTCTTTATTAATTAGGACAAACAAAATTTCCTATTTGGAATTAGGTTTATTTTTCAATAAAGACAAGGAAATTTTCTTATATCAATTACAAAAGTAGAATAAGGAAAGTTTTCCCTTGAGGGGTAGGAAAGTAATATGGAAACACTTTCCAATTAAGAGTAGGTTTTCCTTATTTAGTTAAAACAAGAAAGATCTCCTTGTGGGACAAGGAAAGTAATATGGTATTACTTTCCTTTCCTATTAGGAGTATGCTTTCCTCATTTGATTAAAATAAGAAAAGTTTTCCTTGACAGACAAGGAAAGTAATATGGAAATATTTTCCTATTAGGATAAGGTTTTTCTTGTTTAGTTTGGACGTATTTAGCCTATATATAGTCTTTGTAGGTTCAACGCATCCAGGACATCCAAGAAATTCAGAAAATCTACAGGATCTACGCTAGAGAGTTGTAGATCCATAGCTTGTAAGTAGAGCTCTCAAGAGAGTTGTTTTTATAGAGAGCCTCAAGAGTTTGTTCTTGAGAGAGAAGTGTCTCGAAGAGTTTGTTCTCGAGAGGGTATTGTAATCTTTGTTAGATAATAAGAAAGCAAAGGTTAGAGCCTCAAGAAGTTTGTCCTTGAGAGGTTGATGAGTTTGTTACGCGACCTTGAGAGTTTGTTCTCGAGAGTATTGTAATCTTTGTTAGTTACCAAAGGTTGGAACTTCAAAAAAGTTTGTTCTTGAGAGGTTGGAATCCCTGTTATAATAATATAGTGGAAGGATTGGAAAACTCTGATTGTTGTCTTCTTTTATTATTATTTCTGCATCGGCTCCGAATCGTTATGCATATCAAATAATAAGAAAAAGTGTATCTATTTACCATTTTGTGTCCTCGGGCTACAAGCCTAAAATAAATGCATCTATAAGAAGGTTGCCAATCCACATTTATAGCAAGGAGTAGCAGTTCTCCATTGTCTCTTAATCTTAACCTTAACCTTAATCTAATCCCATAGGTCACCCCATTCATGAAATTGAAGTGTCCTTTTCAGCGAGAAAAAAGGACAAGAATAGTGAAAAGATATTTACTTAATACTTCTCTCAATGCTTTAAAAGTGGGCATCACAAAAGAAATACCCTGACCACCTTGTTGTGATGGTTGTGAATTGCAAAATAAAGGCCCTATTTAAAGTCTGTTTTGGACTTTTGGGGGCAAACGATGGAAGTTAACAGTCATAACATAAGACCAACCATTAATCTATTTATTCCATTTTCTTCCCCTTTCCTTCAGTAAAATTACCAATTAGAATTTACTTCAAGAAAGATTAAATATTTTGCAAGTCAATGAAACTAAGATGAAATGGGTGAGACAATGATTAGAAAGCATACTAAAAAGGATGAAGAAATAAACATACTGCAGGAACAAAGTACTTGGAGATCTGATCTGCTAGTTTTTGCACAGGTGCTCTAGCAAGTTGGGCTGCTTCCACTAGCTGAACTATTTGAGACAATGCAGTCTCTGGCCCAACATGAGTGGCCTTAACTAGTATGCATCCATTCTCATTCATGGTTCCCCCAATAACCTGTCAACAAATCACATGAAATTTGCAATGATAATGAAGATCAAATTTCAAGACCAAATGAAAGTAGACCAGAAAACTAATAGGAATAGAAATGAGAATAATAACAAAACCTTGTCTCCCGGCCTTTTTGCAATTGGCCTAGCTTCACCAGTGATCATGCTCTCGTTAACATGGCTCTGGCCCCTTATAACAACCCCATCAACAGGTACCTTACACCCTGGAACAATTTTGATTACATCATTCTTTTGTATCAGTTGAGTGCTAATCTCGTTCTCTGATATCACATCCCCATTCACATCCAAGTACAGGAGAATGGCTGTTTCTGGAGCAAGATCTGTGAGCTTTGCTAATGCATCTGATGTCTTCCCCTTAGCTACCACCTCCATATATTTTCCTAAGACAATAAAAGATATCAACATACCACTGGTCTCAAAGAAATCCTGCCCCTCGAATGAATCTGAAGTTAATGCTTTAATGATGTTATATACAGAATAAAAATAAGCAGCGTTGGTGCCCAGAGCAACCAAAACATCCATATTGGCAGATCCTCGTTTCAGCGCATGATAGGATCCTACATAGAACCTGAAATCAATAATGACACGCAATGGTTCACTTCACACTGCTAAATAAATACCTATTCTACGTAACAAGGAGATGAACCACAATGAGATTATTAACAAGTGATCCAATTTCATACCTCCGCCCAATGATGAACTGCACTGGTGTGCAAAGGAGCCATCTTAGAAGCATTCCAATTGTGAACTTGTTGTGAACTTTATTGGACAGCCAATTCCCATAAGGAGGAAGCATGGGAAGCACCATGGAGAAGGCAAACAATGGAATGGAAAATAAACAGCTCCAAAGAAACTGATTCCTATATCCCCGTATCTCATGTTGGCGCTCTACTTCTCTTCCACTTGGGGGAATATACAAGCTTGCATTGTAGAAGTTGGGACTCTGTCCACTTGCTTGAATGCATTCTATAAGAGACCGAGGACCAGTGAGATCTGGATCATAGCTAATAACTACTTTATGCTCTGCTGCATCCATCTCAATGTGGTTCACACCTTCAAGTGACTCGAGCAAGGACTGAATGATTTTAATATCTTCTGGAGAAATAATTCCCTCTAGTTTTAAATGCACTTTATTGATGTTATCGCCTGAGCTTATAAGATCAGCTCCGAAGCCAGCATCTTCAATTGCTTGAATGAGGTGATCAGAATCAATGAGGGCAGGATCAAAGTGGATTTTTGCTTCTTCAAGGGCAAGGCCCACCACTGCTTTCTTTACTCCTTCAACCATTAAAAGGGCACGTTCAATAGATTCAGAGCAGCTAGTACATGCCATCCCTTTAATTCGGAGTCGGCATACTGCTATGTCTTGTTCTGAGAACTCATCAGTCTGATAGCCCAAGTCTTCAATGGTTTCCCTGATTTTTTTTGGCTGAAGATAAACACACTCTAATTACCAACCCACCAAAATAAGAAATCTAACAATAGGGCAAAAGCAACATGGAATTCAAACTATAAATTCTTCGAAATTCAGAAAGTTCCAATATTCACACAAATTCAAGAAATAAATGTTCTTTTGACTTCAAGTCCAATTCATAAAATAACCTAGGGATGGATATTAGATTTTATTTTGTGTTAGAGTCGGTTTATATGCTGTAATATATACCTCTTCTCTGCCTGATACAAGTGTAACCACATAAAAGTGCCCAAGAGAAATCTGTGAGATGACCACCAGAAAATCCAAATGACAGAACTGTTCTTTATGTGTTGGACTGAATTTCAAACTGGAACTTAGGCTGGTATTTATTAATAGATTCAAGTATTATATGCTTCAGGAGAAAAATTAAAACAAGTTAATGGTCTTTGAGTTAGTTTAAAGACATTGTAGAGAATCAGATACACTATACTGGGGAACCTGATGCAAATGCAATTGAAATGCAATGGAAGAAAAAAAAAAAAAAAAGAGAGAGAGAGAGAGAGAGAGAGGTCATAATTAGCAATCAGTTTATATCAATGAAAAAGGGAGCATCATAAGGCGGTTCCAATGTTTTAAAGTTAACTTACAGTGATAGACTCTGGTTTGTATCTGATTACTGCCTGGCCTTGGAGCGAAGAAACTGTGACGCTTTCAATCCCATCAAGTTTTTCCAAGACAGATTCTATTGAAGTTGCACAAGAAGCACATTTGATGCCTAAAACTTTAAACATGACCGTCCTGGATTTCCTACCCCCCTTGGGAGATGTTTGAGTGACTGCAACTGTAACACTCTCGGAAGGCTGCAGAAGAGGCACCTTAAGATTGTATATTCCATTCACTTCCATTTCTTTGTTTCAAAACTCTGAAGCCTGTCAACTCAGACAACAAAAGGCAAAAATTCATAATTCAAACTTTCTAGTATTAGGATTTTAACTGCAAATTCAAAATGTGACAAAAATAAATTGTAGCACTCCAAGGGTATCTTTCGCTTCATAATTTGAATCCAAGAAGCTCTTGAGGATACTACTCTTTGACATCTCAAGAATGAAAATAGACTAATACTTATCTTTTAACAGTCCAGACTGCAAAGTCATTTTCAAATTTAAGTTCACTACCGAACAGATGCCCTTAAAAAACAGTAAAAGTGGGCAATCCAAGTGGGTCCTGAATTTCAATAAATCTCATTTGAAACAGCTAGAGCAAACAAAGTAACATGCTAGATTTTCTATTTTTTTCCGTATCCAGCTTCACAAAAGAAAAGCTCTGACTTGGAAATATATACTCTTATCAGTACTCCAAATAAACCTCATAAACTCTTACGAAAATACCATCCTCATTTTGTTTCAGAAAAAAATCACAAACAAGCATTAAAACTCAACACTATAAGACTTGTATAACGACCACAATAAACCAACTGATTACATGCCTTCATAATTTTTTCTATCCGCATAAGAAAATCAACAAGTTATAAATTAAAAACAAAGTCCAAGACCTCAGTTACTACCTACACTTTCGATGCCATAATTTTTCCTCTTCTTTACAATTGAAAATTTCACTCTAAAACAGAAATTCAAAATGAAACTCATTTTTTCAGAAATCGAAACTTCCAATCGAACCAATTACCTCCTCAAACCTATCACCCAATCCTCAACAACAGCACAAAACCCCAAACCTCTCGAAACAACAATCAAAACATTTCTACGAAAACAAAGTGAGAGTCTATAATGATAATGAACACGAAGACAGAATCAATTATAAAGACAAGAACAATATCGTACAACACAAGAATCTAAACACCAATCAAAAGCCATGTCTGCTATAAAGATGAACATATACCTTTACAATTTTCGTAGCTTAGTCTGGAATCGCAACACGTGAATAGCAAAGCTAGGGTTTCTTAAAGGACCAAATGTTGAAAAGAAAAAAATGACTTTTAGGGGGGGTTGGTTAATCAGTTATTTGGGAACGAAATTAGGTTTTTGTAGAGAAGCGGAGGTCGGCAGAGAAGGCCAAGTGGAAAATGTGAGAAGAAATCCAAGTGCGCCTAAAACATTTGTCCTTGGCTCTAACTCACTTTGGATTTGACTTGGCCGTGTTTATATACATAGTGGGCAATAGTACTTACTTTTCTAGACTTTTTGTTTGAATTTTTGAATGGTTAACGTCCACAAGGCCATCAGTGTGTGTGAGGTTAGTTGGCCACCCTTCCTTTTCTTTTGTTTTGTTTTGTTTTGGGGCCAAATTTTCATTGTTCAAGAACAACAAATTACAAAAGTTAAGTTATTTTTGTGTCATTCGAATTCAATTGTTGTCATGTTAGCAATTTAATTTAACAAGTTAATTCGGATTAACATGCAAATTTTGGATCATTTTGGATTGGTTTGTGTTGGATTGGTTCTGAACGAGCTTCTGAATAAACTGTTTGTTTTATTTCTGAATGAGCTGCTGATTAGAAGCTGTAAAATTAAAAGGTGTTTGTTTTTAGGTGTTGAATGGGAACTGTTTAACAATTTTGGCCCACCGAACTGAAAAAATTTATGACATTAATATTGTGCTTAAAATCATACCGAATACGATTGTGACGTTATTGTTGAATTTGGGCAATACGTTTGTGGCGTTTTAATTAGTTATTTGATTTGATATCTTATGATACACATAATGCACATAAACTACATGCTAAAAACTTGAAAATATACATGAGATAGAGAGTTGGATAGATGAAGAAAAACTTGAAAATACATAATATTTGGGGAAGAAAATGAAGGTGTGACGCCAAAATTTAGCCCTACTTACTTTTAAGAAGATTGAGGCAACAATTGTCATTAAAAAATTATGTTAAGGTTATTATTGGAATAATTTTTTAATAAGCACTTAGTGCTATGTGATCAGCACTTCCCTGTTGCTTACTCCAATCATAAGCAAAACTTCTTATTAGAATTAAAAATAAACACTCCAAACAAGGTGGTCCACTTCTTATTAAGACTTCTGACTCTATTCAAAAGCAAAAACAAACACCCTCTAAATCTTTTATGCACACTCTTGGAATCACTGAGCTTTATTTGGAACTTCCGATTCAGACTCACAATGGTTCCAAACCATTTAAATTTTCAAATATGTTCTAGACCTTCCATATTTGCAAATTGTGAATCATAGTCCTCTTTGTTTTCAAGGGGATAAATAAGCATTTTGTCTTTTGTTTTTTGGTCAAGCGTCTTCTCTGCTTAGGCATAAGAAAAACCTTATACCGAACTAGGGATGATATATGGAATTTAAATAACCAATAAATGGGTTTTGTTACTTCCATGATTTTTTTTTTACAACTTCTAACCCTATTATTACTCATGATGAAGTCCTTTCTCCTTCCCATAGTTATCACTGAAAATTGTTATCCTTGCAATTCCTTTTGCAAAGGAGATTAAGTTTGTATTTGACATTAGAAGAAAATTTCCACAATAGGCCTTTCCTTTGTGGTTTATAAAGGTGTTGACCTCTTATGGACTCATTAATTTCTCAAAGTCAAGGTGTTTTGTTTTTCTTGAATACTCTGTCAAATAAATAAAATGCTTAAATAAAAAAAGTGGATGACTGCGAAGATGGACATATTGATTGTCTCAATCATCTTTGTGCTAAGGTTTTTTCCTCTCTTCTCACGTTGCTTTCTTATTCCAAAGGTCTCCTTTTTAGAGATATATTATCTTAGTGGCTTTTACCATTGTATTGGTTTATCTCGCTAGGATTTTCTTCAAGTAAACAATAGACTCGGGTCCTCTACCCACACACATTAGTTATCCATTATATGCATCTGATTTTATGCCCAACTCAAGAAATGTCGTAAGATAAAATTATAGTTTTATTGCCTATTGCAGAAATTCAGCAATAGCGTTTTACCGTTGCTAAGTATCAAAAAAGCGTAGCTGAAATAAATCAGCAACAGCCCAACGACCGTCGCAATACCGTAGCTATTTGAATTGTTGATCCAATATAACAACAACGGTGTACTATTTTGTAGCTAACTGGCAACGATTTATAACCGTCGCTAAGTTGCAAAAAACTCTGTCGCTAAACAAATTTGAATTCCCAAGGTTTTATTTGAGACAACAGCATTGGCAACAGCTTTTAAAATGTTTGAGACGGCTAAGGCCATCGCAAATTGACAAAATAGAGACAGTATTTGCCGTGGCTATTTGACAACGGCTTCAAACCGTTGCTATTTGGCGACAACTTTAAACCGTTGCTAAGTTGCAAATTTTGAGACGACTGCAACTGTATCAAATTGAAAAAATAGAGACGGCATTTGTCGTGGCTATCTTGCAATAGTTTATGACCGTCGCTAAGTTAACCAAAATAGAAACGACATTTGTCGTTGCTAACACTAACTAGCTCTTGCTAAAAAAATTAATATTGAAAATTCATTTTATAATGAAATTAGTTCCTTCTATTAATTTTCAGATTTCTCATTGCCTTTTTTTTGTCATTCAGAATAAACATTTCAAACCTGAACATCATTATATTAATTTTTACCGTAAATGATGACTAATACACTAACCTTGTTCGTACAATCAATAACTTGTCCATCACATAAAATACAACCCCAAACAACTTTATACTCTATCAACCTAGAATTGAAATTATATATATGATTCAGGGGCTACATAAACAGAAAACTTACATGAAATAACAATCAAGGACAAACTAAAACTGACCAATTTTGAATCAAGATTTAACAAAAAACAACAAAAAGGATTTTGGAAAGACAAATCCGGAGTGTTCATGCCTTTTCAATCTTAATAAAATTTTCTCCCCGTCCAAATTCAAAGCGTCTGCAAGTTTCATAGAAATCAAACAATCTTTCAGCCTGCAGAAAAACGAAGGCACTTCATCAGTTAAAAGAACGCTGAAACTAGTTAGAAAGAGTAAAAAAAAAATGACTGGGAATAGTTGTTTGCAAATATTTAATGATCAAAAACCATGTTTTGTGATAGCATCTACCTGATTTGCTGCTTTCTTATAAATTTCAAGTGCTCTAACAGCATCATCCTGCTGCATCTCGAAGAACTGTTTCAGGAATGACCTTAGCATAATGATATTATAAGAAAGAGATGTCAGGCATTTAACCTTACCTTGTCAACCAAATTGAGGATAGCATTATGTATTGCAGTATTAATATTCACGCCTTCGCGTGAAACCTGGAGAATAAAAAGACATAAGATAACAACACAAGAAGAAAGCTACTACCAAAAACCCATTTGTGATACTAAGCAATGCTTACCAGCGAAAGTGAATATAGAACCACCGAAAAGGAAAGAATAAAAACAATGTCATGCAATTAAACTATTTGTCAATAACTGAATGCCAAGTTACAGTATAGACATGAGCATGTTGATAAGCAGAAGAATATATAGCATGGATAAGTAGAAAGAATATACATGGATGCTACTGCAAAGTCTTTCTCAACATCATACTTCAGTTATAGAACAACTAAAACACTCACTCAATCCATTGAACTCTTCTATCTACTGATGAATGATGAGAGAGTCCCCACCTTTGAAGCCTTTTAGGTACTCGCAGGTCTGAACAAGCAGAAGCAACAACACACTGCGAACAACTCAAATGGGAAATCACCAATTCAAAACGAGTAACTCGACCTTGAACAACTCAATCACCAAACTCTTAAAAGAGAGTTAGGATTGCCAAACTATATATCCATCGATTTGTCAATTAACTGAGTTCTTCAAAACTTCACTAAATCACTGACTTGAGCATACAATTAAGCCCATCTCACTATATTCTAGAAATGGAACTCTATAAAAATTACCAGTGTAGCACCTGAACAAATCAATAAAGGCCAGGAATGGCCATAAGATCAGCTCTGAGGAATTTCAATCCAAAGTTCACATGCAGCTGCAAATACGTAGAAAATCAGAACTTTCAACTTAGAATTTGAGCCAGCGAGGAGCATAACAAAAGTTCTGTCAAGCATGTTGTTCACTTACTTTCTCCATCAAAGAAACCACTATGTTTGCAAAGCATGGAAATGTGGGCACGAGAGGCTTTAAAATTATGCGTGGTGCTGCAAATTTTTGTAAATCACTAAATCAGTCGCTTAAAAATTACCAGTGCAGCACCTGAACAAATCAATAAAGGCCAGGAATGGCCATAAGATCAGCTCTGAGGAATTTCAATCCAAAGTTCACATGCGGCTGCAAATACGTAGAAAATCAGAACTTTCAACTTAGAATTTGAGCCAGCGAGGAGCATAACAAAAGTTATGTCAAGCATGTTGTTCACTTACTTTCTCCATCAAAGAAACCACTATGTTTGCAAAGCATGGAAATGTGGGCACGAGAGGCTTTAAAATTACGCGTGGTGCTGCAAAAATTTGTAAATCACAAAATCAGTCGCTTAGGAGAAACATTCTATCAAAGCAGAAAAATATCTTTTACACGAAAGATCATTAACTTTCGACTCGTCTAACCTGAACAATGTCGCTAATGACTGTTGTCGAGGTCTACTGAACAATGTAGCTTAAATCACTTGTTAGTTTTTATCAGATATGAATTTGTGAATCGTGGTGGCTTGGAAAAAATATGTTAGTAAGTCATTGTTTGGGAATATCTTCAATGCTTAAGACACAAGGTAAAACATGTTGGGATTTGGACAAAGTGAGTGAGTGAAACCAACAAAATAAATTTATTCATCTTACATACACGATTAGAATCAACTAAGTTTAGCTCATTTTGTTACCCAACTCCATCAAAAGTAAGCTTTTGAATTCAGATAAAGAAAAATTACTAAGCTTCTTCTAAGATAATAATTTCAAGTTCTGAAGCTAATTGTATGAAACATTAGTTCTTATTTTCCAAAAACTCATGGTGCTAAAGAAAAGTAAAAAACTATTTAGATGTAACTACAAGAGAAATGGAGAAAACTCGCCATGAATAGTAGGAGGAAGGGTTCCTAGAGTTAGCTTTTCAAACTCAATTGATGTTATTTGATACTTCCCAATGTACTCTGCAAATATAGGTTCAGTCGTGCTTCTTATGATGCCTCATATTGCCTACAGAGAAACAGTCAAAATTAAACCTAGAGAGAAGGATGGTAAGACTTTAATCTAACATGTAATTCATGCCTTAAACTCCCTCTGTAAGAAACAAATGGGACCAAAAAAGAAAGAAAGAAAGGACTTCTGAGATTCAAAAAATACCTTAAACCGGTTCAACCAATCCACCTGCACATGATTACACAAATAAAATCTCGTGCTGTCAAAAGGAAAAGGGCAAAAAAAAAAAAAAACCAATATTAAGTCAAATAAAAAACCAAGGATTGAAACTTCAGTACTCACTCGATCATAGTGACTCTTTATCCATAGCAGAATCTCATTTAGAACATTGTCTAAAGCATCTGAATCTAATTCATGAAGTGGTCGGATGACTGGATCCTGTCAAGTATGTCATAAATGAAGCTTTAAATTACCAAACATTTTGAGTTGAACTAATTCAGCCATGAATGGTTCAGGAAAACCCGAGTCCAGGCAGAAACATCAGATATTATCCATGATTAGGTTACTAATCCCTACCCGTCAACGCTCATAAATCCTTTACACACAAACATAATCAATGTATACTATTTTTGCCAGCGAGGTACGAAAATGTACAATGTTTTAACCCAGTCACACTAAAGAACGTGTACTGAATGTCAAGTAAGTTATTCGTAGCCAATAAAAGCAGACTCAGAGCTAAGTATTAGTACTGATTATCAAATGCACAAGCCGTGATAAAGCAAAACCTCCATCTTTGTAGTGATCCAATTAAATAATGAATAATAACTGTGCACATAATCCACCAAACAACATGAAAACAAGCAAGAAACTACCAAGAAAGCACACAAGGATGTTTGTTTCTGTTTGGTTTTTATTGTTGCTATCAGAAATGACCCTGAGAATTGATATAGTGTTATGAACTGACCTTCTGATGATTCTTTCCTGCAGATTAGAGGCTTTACTGCAATTCAATTGATCAAGATCAGTACTGCACTGCAAGACCTGATAGTGGTAATGGCAGAGTTGCAATGATAGACAGAGATTTGATAGTGGAAAGAACAGAATAGCTATGGCAGATAAGAAGACATAGATGTAAAGCAAAGGAAAATGTTGTATTGTATTAGAAAGAATAGGTTGAGAGAACAATGAATGTATCCAGCAAGTTCGAGATTGCTAATCTCCCTTTAGAGCTATTCGAGAGGCTCCAACTCTCCTAGAGCAATTTGCTCAATGTACAATTTCTCTACAATTCAATGAATGACTCTTTTCTGCTAATGCTCTCCTATTTATAGCACTTATCATATTACAGCTATTCTTAACAGACATACAGACAGAGCACTCACATTAACAGACATACAGACAGAGCACTCACATTAATAACAGTAACAGATGCACTCTCAGCAATACAAAAACACTAACAGTATCCTTCATTCCACTGTCTTATGACATGTCTTTCTTCAGGAATAAGTATACTGAATAAGAGGTTTAGGAGGTAGAATCCTATCAATACCCGTGCCCCAAAGACGCACCTTGTCCGCAAGGTGAAAAGAAGGAAACTGCTGATTCAATAACTCGAAGTCTTCCCAAGTGGATTCATACGCAGGTAAGCCATGCCATTTAATCAAAACATCAACTTTAGCCAACTCACCTTTACCCTTAGGGCGCACATCCAATAAGGATTCAGGAAAAACCACCAGTTCACCATCACTGCTGAGTTGATCAGGCAGAGGATTCACAGGAAAACAGTGCCCCTTGGCACGCCGCAGCTGGGAGACATGGAACACAGGGTGAATCCTTGTGGTGACAGGGAGATCTAACCGATAAGCCACTGCCCCCACCTTCGCCAAAACTTTATAAGGGCCATAGAAACGCGCCGACAACTTATGATTAGTCCTAGAAACCAGGGATTGCTGACGATAAGGGCGTAACTTCAGAAATACGTAGCTCCCAACATCAAATGATTCATCACGCCTGGACTTATCCGCCTGAAATTTCATGCGCTGTTGCGCCCTTAATAAATGCTGTTTTAGATCGTCTAACACTCTATCCCTATCCATCAATAACTGCTCAACTGAAGAAGTGACTGCTGAGCCTATGGCATACCGGATCAAAGGAGGAGGTTCCCTACCATAGAGAACCCGGAAAGGGGTATAACCTGAAGCCGAATGGACTGATGTATTATACCAATACTCAGCCCACGAAAGCCATTTACTCCACTGTTTCGGTTTGTCAGAAGAAAAACAGCGAAGATATGTTTCAATGGAGCGATTAAGTACCTCAGTCTGCCCATCGGTTTGAGGGTGGTAGGCGGTACTATGCTTCAAGGCGGTGCCCTGTAAGCGAAACAATTCTTGCCAGAATTTACTGAGAAACACCGTATCGCGATCTGAAATAATAGACTGTGGTGTTCCATGCAGGCGAATAATGTCTCTCGAAAAAACCAATGCCACCCCTTCCGCAGAAAATGGATGTTTCAATCCTGAAAAATGAGCGTATTTGCTCAGACGATCGACCACAACCAGAATGGTATCGTAAACACCAGAACGCGGTAAACCCTCAATGAAATCCATTGTAACTTCGTCCCAAACTTGAGTGGGTAAAGGGATCGGCTGAAGCAGGCCTGCTGGAGAAAAAGCTAGAGTCTTATTCCGCTGACAAATTTCACATTCACTGACCCTTCTCCTGATATCAGACTTCATTCCCACCCAATATAGCTCCTTAGCTATCCTTTGATAAGTTTTCGTCTCCCCAGAGTGGCCTCCCACATGAGAAGCATGAAACTCCATGAAAAGAATAGGAATGAGGGAAGAAGATTGAGGGATGACCAACCTGTTTTTGTAATACAACATATCTTGTAGCACCGTATATCCCGGCCTTCCTGAACCTTGCAACACCTGTTGTTTCAGTTGTGTCAGAACACTATCCGCTTGTATCTCAGACCGCAATACCGACCAATCACGCCAAGTGGGTAACGTTAGTTGAGAGCAAGAAGGAGATGGATGAAGTCGGGACAAGGCATCAGCCGCCATATTCGAAGATCCCGATCTATATTGAATCTCAAATTGGTAACCCACTCACCCATTTCTGATATTCTGCGCCAATGACCCGTTGTTCCAATAAAAATCGTAGACTCTTCTGATCAGTGCGAACCACGAATTTTCTGCCCAACAAATACGCCCTCCATTTTGTAACCGCCAAAACAATGGCCATCAATTCCTTCTCGTAAATGGGTTTGAGCCTAGCTCGTTGCCCCAACACTTGACTAAAGTAAGCCACTGGTCTTTGTGCTTGCATCAATACCGCTCCCATTGCATAACCAGAAGCGTCTGTCTCGACTACGAACTCCTTAGAAAAATCCGGCATGGTGAGCACCGGAGCTTGAGTCATGATGAGCTTTAATTTCTGAAAAGCGTCCTCAGCCTCCTGTTGCCAATTGAACCCGTCCTTCTTCAATTGAGCAATGAGAGGCCATGCTACCTTACTGTAGTCCTTTATGAATTTACGATAATAGCCCGTGAGGCCCAAAAACCCCCTCAATGCCGTAAGATTCTTTGGCTGAGGCCACTCTAACATGGCTTGAACCTTTGATTGTTCCATCGCCACTCCTTCAGCCGAAATGTTGTGCCCTAGATAACTCAATGTCGAACAACCAAATTCACATTTTTTTTATTCGCAAACAGTTTGTTTACCTGTAACAACTCCAATACGATCTCCAAATGCCTCAAATGATCTTCAACTCCTTTGCTATACACCAGTATGTCGTCAAAAAATACGAGGACAAACTTACGCAAATACGGTCTGAAAATGGAATTCATCAAAGTTTGAAAAGTTGCAGGCGCATTTGTGAGGCCGAAGGGCATGACTAAAAACTCGTAATGCCCTTCGTGTGTTCGAAAGGCCGTCTTGGCTTCATCCCCCTCTTGTAATCTGATTTGATGATAACCTGATTTAAGGTCCAATTTTGAAAAAATATCAGCTCCATGGAGTTCATCTAACAACTCGTCGATAATGGGGATTGGGAACCTATCCGGTACTGTCTGCTTGTTCAGCGCGCGGTAGTCGACACAGAAACGCCGCCCTCCATCTTTCTTCTTAACCAACAAAACAGGACTAGAGAAAGGGCTCACACTATGGCGTATAATGCCGACAGATAACATCTCGGTGATCAACCTTTCAATCTCATTTTTCTGGAACTGAGGATATCTGTAGGGACGCACATTCACTAGACCAGCTCCATCGTTCATCACAATGGCGTGCTCATATCCTCGTTTTGGAGGCAACCCTAAAGGTAACTGAAAAACCTCTTCGTACCTTTTTAAAACTTCAAGTAATGCACTCGGTGTTGCTGAAACTTTGCTCTCTGATAGTGCCATATGTCCCAATTCCACCAAGTACCCATGCCCCTCCTGTTTTATAGTGCGTAACATAGCCTTCAATGACACCAAACTCTTCCCCAAAGAGGGATCACCCTTGAGTGAAAATTTTTCAGACCCCACTTGAAATTGCAAGTGTTGCTCTTTCCAATTTACTAAAATTGTTCCCAAAGTCTCCAACCATTGAATTCCCAATATAACATCCGAACTGCCCAAGCCTAATGGGAGAAAATCCTCATGAAGTTCTATCCCTTGTAACAACACTTTCACCCTTTTACAAACCTCACTTCCTTGGATTGAATCACCCGAACCCATTATTACTCCATACCCTCCAGTAGCTGATGTCGGTAACTTCACCTGATCGACCACCTAGTGAGAAATGAAGTTATGGGTTGCACCACTGTCGATCAAAACCACCACTGCGTGACCCGATATAGCACCTGCAAGTCTCATCGTCTTTGGGTTTGTCAAACCCATGACGGAACTCAAAAAAACTTCCACTCCTCGACTGATCTCAACCACATCGAGCTCTTTCTGCTCTTCACACCCCTGACCATCTTCATCCTCTTCCTCACTTTCGGCTTGTGCGATGAGAACACTGACTTCTTTCCTCTTGCATCGATGACCAGGCGAATACTTCTCATCGCACTTGAAGCATAAACCTCTCGCCCTCTTTTCTTGGTATTCGGCATCTGAGAATCGTCGAAGCTCCCCTTTCGCAACCGCCTGTCTTTCGTTTTCGATAGAGAGATTTGGATGGTTGAAATCTCTGTATGAGTGATGAGAAGCTTGCCCTAACGAACCATTTGTAAATGGTTTTGGGCCGTTTACGGGCCTGTTATTGTAACTTTGAAAACTCGATTTGGAAAAACCCAAAGCCCTTTGTTTTTCTTCCACCCGCTGGGCCATATCCATGGCCCGACCCAAGAACCCGGGGTCTAACATTCGCACCTCTGCCCGAATCGATGGTTTCAAGCCATTGATGAACTTGCTGAGGTAAACCTCTTCGTTCAGAGACTCTAATGGAGCCGCATGGGAGACGAAACGCCTTCGATACTCCGCCACTGATCCTTCCTGTTTCAACGCAAGGAATTGCTCACAAAGCGATCCCTCTTGAGTCGACCGAAATTGTTTCAAGAGCAAACCCTTGAGTTCTTCACAAAAGATAATCGGCCTTCTCTTACTTTCCCACTAATACCAAAGAAGGGCATCCCCTTCGAAAGCAATCACAGCAGCTTCAATCTTCTCGTCATTACTGTATCGATTGAGTACAAAGAATCGCTCAGCCTTCATAATCCATCCATCAGGGTTCGAACCCTCAAAGGTAGGCATCTCTAGTCTTTTAGGTCTCTTATCAAATTGAAACCCTTGTGAAGAAGATCCACCCATTCCACCATTTGGACTATGGGTTTCCACATTCATTGGAGGAATCTGATCTTTTTCATTTGTAGAAACTGTTTTCGGATTTTCTTGTTGTCTTTTCAGCATCAATTCTAGCATTTGTTTCAATTCTTGGAAACCCCCGTCCAAAGAATCCATTTTCCCTTGCATGCTAGCCATAGATTCTTCGATAAGCTCCATTCTTGCATTAGCATTAACACCCTTTCCAGCCATCTCACAGGAATTCGAGTGCTCTGATACCAATTTTGTTATGAACTGACCTGCTGATGATTCTTTCCTGCAGATTAGAGGCTTTACTGCAATTCAATTGATCAAGATCAGTACTGCACTGCAAGACCTGATAGTGGTAATGGCAGAGTTGCAATGATAGACAAAGATTTGATAGTGGAAAGAACATAATAGCTATGGCAGATAAGAAGACAGAGATGTAAAGTAAAGGAAAATGTTGTATTGTATTAGAAAGAATAGGTTGAGAGAACAATGAATGTATCCAGCAAGTTCGAGATTGCTAATCTCCCTTTAGAGCTATTCGAGAGGCTCCAACTCTCCTAGAGCAATTTGCTCAATGTACAATTTCTCTACAATTCAATGAATGACTCTTTTCTGCTAATGCTCTCCTATTTATAGCACTTATCATATTACAGCTATTCTTAACAGACATACAGACAGAGCACTCACATTAACAGACATACAAACAGAGCACTCACATTAATAACAGAGCACTAACAGATGCACTCTCAGCAATACAAAAACACTAACAGTATCCTTCATTCCACTTCAGCACTAGTGGTCTTATGACATGTCTTTCTTCGGGAATAAGTATACTGAATAGGAGGTAGGTCCATTCAAACCCCATTCATATTCATATTCAAATTCAAAAAACTTATCACTCATTAATCACTAATATCAAAGCTTCAACTCCGAAGACTAATCCATTCCTTAGAGATCAAAACCTAAATTTCATCAAAGCTTCACCTTCCAAGATATCATTCCTTGAAAATACAGATGATGCAATCAACTAATGTCATGTCAAGCATCAAACTTGAAACAAATTTCAAGCAATTTTTCAGAAGATCAATTTCAGTCTCAGGCTCTAGGCCCTCAGAAATTGATTAAATTGTCACCATATTGGGAGTTATCAGATACTAGATATATAAGGGAGATCTACAATGAAACACATGAGAACACATGAATAATTGATGAGATTGATATGGTTCATCCACGTTAAGACGGCCAAACAAAATTAGAGGATGTTTCTTTTGGCATCTTTTTTTTATGGATCTCCTGACGACAACTAATCTCAGAACCGAAGAATGTGGATCTTTGGGCGAGAAATCACTTGAGACCCTATATTTTGGGGGTTTACGGATTTAGCTATCGAGGAATGTTCCCCTAAAATCTTTTAGTAATAAAAACTTACCTGTGATTAGAATCTCTAATTAGATCTTTCTTCTAGTTCTAGTAATAAGACTCAGATGTCAGAGTTGTGGGAGATTTTTTTCTTTAGCATGAAGGGTTGTAATGTTCAGGAGTGTCAGAAGATGACAACCATGTCAAGCCTAATTGTGGGTTCTGATATAGTATGGATTGATTGATTTCTGAGGGTGACATCCATTTGGTTATTCATTCAAACCATATAATCTAATAAGTGCTCCTACTAACATCATCACCAACCACATAAATAGATTGCATGGAAAGCTAAACTAGAGGGAGCACTAACTGTCATTAAAAATGATTTATCTTTGCTTTGCTTCTGTAATCAATCCTTAATAGGACCCCTACAACCACCCATTGTCATAATCCAGAAAAGGAGAGACTAAGTTTTGACCAGTCTTGGGAAGTAAAACGTATGCTTTTAGAAAAGTAGATGAAAGGCTCCACAACAAAATACAGAGGGAGACAAGACAACCCATCATCCTTCTTCAAAATACAAAGTTTTAGAGAACTATTCAGTGTGTTTCAATTATGGGAGGATGTATAGTTTTCACCTTTACTTCCTCACCATCTCATCAAGTTGAGATGACCATTGTGATTCTAGTCAAAAGGGGATGAAACATACAAATTCTATGGAATAGAATCTAATTATCGTTATAGATCATATCGCCATTGCCAAAAAGAGCCTCACTTATGTTTGCAAGTCTATATGACCACATGCATGATTAGAGATACTATAATAACACCTATTTCTTCCATATGAAATCTGCCAAAATGGTATGAAAATGTATAATCTATAGTCGGTTTAACACTAAAATGTCATGTTTACCAAAAATAGGAAAGAAATTGGTGGTACTGCCATGGTAACTCAAGAAACTGTAACAAAGAAGGTAAACATTTAACTGTGAGCATGACCCATAGATTCTCAAAGCTTCCGCAGCAAACTGAATTCATCCAGTGTTCCTCTTTTTGTTTCCTCTATTATTGATAAAAAGCAAATATGGTCTGCCTACTTCTAATGATGTGAAAACAAATTAGTCCCACAACCAACACGATGCTCCACCGATCCCACCATCACATGTCATCTGACCATTGTTCCCACCACCACATGCTCTTCAATATCATATCTCCGTCACTGCGCACGCCATGGCTTATAACTTAATTATCAATTTCACTCAAATCCCCACAGTAACTGCAAATCAATTAGCATACCATTTAACTGAAACAGACCCCAATTACAGTTATATGCAAACTGTACCAAACCTCACCGGATAGTCCATAACCCTATTCCCCTGATTGTGGCCCATCTTAGTCATGCCGCATCATGGCGCACTACTTGAAACCGACGATTCAAGCTAGCCCGAGCACTGTATGGCAGAGTCCTTGATGTGGAATCCTTGGTCAAGGTATTACATACAACAGTGGTATGTATTATCCAAGAAGGCTAGAGTTGTAAAGCAGAGTGGCTGGACAAAGGCATTGTGGTCCAGCATCAACTATGAGTCTGCCAAAGGCAAGGGTGGTGCCAGACAAAGCTTTTAGATAGAAATCATTCATAACAATGAACCCCATTGTATCAGAAGAGACCGCCTGAAACTAAAGTCTGTTACTGTTACCACACTTCTCTGCATGTAAAGAGATCATTCAAACAACAAAGCACCTTAATAGGAGGTCATAGCATTTAGCGTTTAAACAATGATAAGCCAATAATGGAAAAAGAAGATGAATAAGGAAGATTGATTTACATAAGCAAGCATTTAATCACTAACTTAGAAAAAGAAGATGAATAAGGAAGATTGATTCATATAAACAAAATGTTTCCATCACCGGATTGACATCAAAGTTCGAACTTTCTTCTCTCTCTCGTGCTCGAGTGGAGCATCAACAGTGGACAGGTCAGGCACAGGAACCCCCAATTCCTCTGGCGTAGGGCTGGCAAGTCGATGGTGTTCAGTGTCTGCTAATCGAGCTCTTCTCCTCTCAATAGCCTTTAAAAAGGGGAAAAAGAGCAATTTAATTGGATTCATTCTAGAAAAAGAAACATATCAAGCAAGATGCATAGCAATCCAAACCTTACAACATTCACACAATTCAATTCCATTTAAAGTATTATCTAAAATCAGACGAAAATGCACAAACATTTACATCAACCTCTTCATTCATCAAATAGACTACAAAGAAATGAGCATGAATTCAAAGTAAAGTTTCTCACTAACCCAATTTCCACCTCTAGCAGACACACTTGTTACCAATTTTCATACTAGAAAACAAACAAAATGATCCTAATTAACCTAGTTCCTGACTTGAATCTTCCCATTAGGGCTATAAGATTGAATAACCCCATTTCAGTTTTAAGCCCATAAAATCAATCAAATAAAACCTTTTAACTGAATCAAAAGTGGAAAAGAACTTAGCAAACAAGTTATGGCAATGCACCTAAACAGGTGGATCTTACATTATGTCACAAATCACTATCAAATTAAATCAAGAGCCACTATGTAAAAAAAATAAAAATAAAAAATAGCAAAATTTGACAGAAATCAGACTTGGTTTGCACTGCAACCAATCCATCCTGGTTTTCGAATTGAATCAGAAGCCTGATTTCTCACCAAGGATAAACTAGCAGACATTGACAACCATTTCATCCAAAAATCAGACCCATTTGATGACTTTCAAAGACTCCACCTAAAAATTTGACCTTGAACTCTTCATTTGGGGAAAACCGCAAACCAAAAGAAATGACCGAAAATCCGGGTCAAAAAATCAAAAACCCGGGTTTGTAACTCAAATCAATCCATTCTGACCAAATGGGGGCGCAAGATCTACAAAACCCACGACTGGATCTACAAAAAGAAACAAAGAAAAGCTTCTCACCCTCACAACAGTTGAAACATCTTGAAGGGGTCGTCTGGGGTACCAAGAAGGCAAGACAGAGCTGTTGCTGCTGCTAGTCTCACGTCTTCGCAGCCGAGAATTCTCTTGACCTCCATGACCAAGCCTTCTCTGCCTCGCCACCAACTCAGGCGACCGACAAACACCCATCACATCCGACCTCATTAGCCTTGGAGATCCGAACAGAACAAACCTACCCACACCACCACGACCCGCATTGAACAACCCAATGGGCGGTGGCGGTGGCGAATCGAACCTGATTCCTCCTCCTCCAAATCCAGAGGTGAGGGTGTCCTCCTCTCTAATCAAACGATCTCTTCCTTCCGGCATCTTTGTGTCACATTTACAAAAGAATTGAAAGGAACCAAATATATTGGCGCCAAACTGTAAGAGATCAAATACAAAGGAGCCAAGATTTAAATTAGTTTAAATTTGAATTAGGGGCAAATTAGTAATAATACCTCTTAGGTTGTTATAAACTCACTTGGGCCAAACACATGTCGTAATCCAATTGGCCTCATTTGAAATTTTGTTATAACGAAAATTCTACGGGTCGAGGGAAAGGGAGTAACCACCCATCCTCCTCGAGATGAGCGCCAGTGCACATCTCCAAGGCGTTGCGCTCATCTCGAGGAGGATGGGTGGTTACACCCATCCCTCGCTCCCTTCCCTCGACCCCTAGCAAAACTCTTGTTATAAACACTGTAGTTAAATAGAGCAGAGGAGATGAAGAGAAGCAGTGAAGAAAATTGTAAGCAATGGGCCAGATCTTGAGATCAATCTGAGCATTAGAATTGTAATTCTCTTTTCGTATTCAATAGATCTTATCTTTCAATTTGTTCTTCATTTTTTCTCAATTCCAAGTCACAACTGTGACATTTGGTATCAGAGCAAGATCGATCAATTGGGAGTGTGGACTGAGCATCACCATTACCACCTATGGAAACCAGAGCAAAAGAAGTAGAACAATTCATGAGGGAGACAAGGAAGAATCAGAGCGAGACTTCTGGTCAGATTGAGTTCTTAAAGGGCGAAATCAAAAAATTGGCTCTAGCTCATGAGGGACAAGAGAAACGAATCGACTCCAGGTTCGACCAACTCATCCAGTTGATTCAACATCCACCTGCACCAGCAAGAGCGACAGAACCGAGTGCATCTACCACTCCAATCTCTAGCCATACAGACCCTCAATCTAACTCCCAAATTCATTGGGAGAACCCAGGTATGTTCCCTCAACTACCAAAGTTGGATTTCCCCTATTTCGATGGTATAAATCCCAGATCATGGGTGAAAAAATGCGAGAGATACTTCGAATTCTTTCAAGTCTCGGATGCTAACAAGGTTAGTATGGCTTCCATTCACCTCTCGGGCAATGCGGACCTATGGTTTCTTGACTACCATGTGGGGAGAGAAATGCTCCAATGGCATCAATTTCACTATGACCTCTGTGAACGATTTGAAGAAGCAGTGCTTGATAATTTTGTTGATTCATTTAATAAACTCCATCAAATAGGGACTGTTAATGAATATTTTGACAAATTTGAAGAGTTGTGTTCACTGATGTTGGCTCACAATCGCCATCTAGATGAACACTACTTTGTCCTCTGTTTTTTGAGCGGATTGAAAACCAACATAAAAGCTTTGGTTCAACTCTTTAAACCTACTACTCTGACTCAGGCTCTCTTTCTGGCAAGGATGCATGAGGCATCTCAATCCCAAAACAGTTCCAAACCACCCCACTCTCATTCGTACTCCACTAGACCAAACACCTACTATGAGGCATCCTAATCCCAAAACAGTTCCAACCATCCCACTCTCATTCGTACTCCACTAGACCAACCACCTACTCCACCACTTTTGCAAATTCAGCGGGTACTCCACCTACTCCCCCATCACACCACAACTCTAACCACACTCTTTACCACTCCAATACATCTCAAAGACCTCCATATCAATCATTCCATCAGAATGCCTCTCACCCTCCTCCCTCATTACCACTTATAAGACGCCTCACTCCCACCCAGATGTACCTGCGCAGAGAGAAAGCCCTCTGCTACAATTGCGAGGAGCAATCCAAACGGGATCACTTGTGCAAGTCTCAACACTTGTATATGTTGATTCCGGAGGATGATCCACATGATGAAGTAGAGAGCTCCCCTGAAATTGTGACTGAGAACCTCATTCAGAAGATACCTACTGATATGGAGATTTCTCTGCATGCTCTCCATAGGCGTTCTTCATCAAATACACTACTAATCAGAGGGTTGATCAGAAAGAAGCCAGTATCCATTCTAATAGACACTGGAAGCACACATTCGTTCATTGACCCTAATGTGGTTAAAGCTACTAAATGGCCTACATGTTTAACACCACAAATGCTTGTCAAGGTTGCAAATGGGGATCAGTTGTTAAGCAACGCTGCCTGCCAGTGTCTTCTATGGACAATGCAGGGTGTGTCATTCGAAGGTAGGGTACGAGTGTTGCCTCTAGGAGGTTATGATATGGTTCTTGGTGGAGATTGGTTGAAAAAATTTGGGGATATCACACTGAATTTACAGAAGCTCCAACTGACATTGTCCATTGGTGGCCTTATGGTGGCCTTCTTCAGCCACTACCCATACCGGATAACGCTTGGCAACACATTTTGATGGATTTCATCGAAGGGCTTCCTCCATCTAAACACAAAATAGTCATATTAGTGGTCGTTGACAGACGGGCTAAATTCAGTCATTTTATAGCCCTCCCACACCCCTTCACTTCAGCCATGATTGCTGACCTATTCTTACAACATATCTACCGTCTTCATGGCCTCCCTACATCAATTGTTTCGGACAGGGACAAAGTCTTCTTGAGTGCATTCTGGCAAGACCTATTTTCGGCTCTTGGAACAAGTCTAAACCTCAGTTTTTCATACCATCCCCAAACCGATGGACAAACTGAAAGAATCAATGCGTGTCTCGAAAACTACCTCCGTTGCATGACTAGTGATGCTCCTCTTCAGTGGTCGAAATGGCTCTATTTGGCAGAGTTTTGGTACAACACCGCATTCCACACAGGTCTCCAAACTTGTCCATTTGAAGCCCTATATGGATATCGACCCCCAATGATGGCTCTCCCTCCTACAGCTTCTAATACCATATCTGATGTGCAACAATTTCTTAGAGACATAGACTGAATGTTGAGTATCATTAAAAAGAAACTTCACTGTGCTCAAGAGCGGATGAAGCACTACGCTGACAAGCACAGAGCAGAGCGTGAATTCGTTGTTGGAGATTGGGTATATCTGCGCTTTCAACCATATCGCCAAACATCTGTCAATCTTCGCCACAATCTCAAACTATCGGCTGAATTTTATGGACCTTTCCAAATATTGGAGCGCATTGGTGTTGTGGCTTACAAATTAAGTCTTCTTCCCAGCTCTAAAGTTCACCCTGTCTTCCATGTGTCACAGTTGAAGAGAAAGGTAGGAGCCAACACTGTCGCAGCTCCATTACTGCCCCTGGTCGACCATTCTGGATCATTTCGAGCTATCCTGGCTCGACGACTCATTCCTCGTCACAACAGAGCGGTCACGTAGGTCCTCATCCATTGGTCGAACTCAGCTCCTTCGGACGCCACTTCAATCCTTGAGGACAATGATGTTTTCGAAGGGGATGGCATTGTCACATTTACAAAAGAATTGAAGGAACCAAATATAAAGGCGCCAAATTGAAAGAGATCAAATACAAAGGCGCCAAGATTCAAATTAGTTTAAATTTGAATTAGGGGCAAATATAAATCCCAGATCATGGGTGAAAAAATGCGAGAGATACTTCGAATTCTTTCAAGTCTCAGATGCTAACAAGGTTAGTATGGCTTCCATTCACCTTTCGGGCAATAACTGAATGCCAAGGGCAAACTAAAACTTACATAAGCAAAAAAGTTACAAGAATTAACAATCAAGGACAAACTAAAACTGACCAATTTTGAATCAAGATTTAACAAAAAACAACAAAAAGGATTTTGGAAAGACAAATCCGGAGTGTTCATGACTTTTCAATCTTAATAAAATTTTCTCCCCGTCCAAATTCAAAGCGTCTGCAAGTTTCATAGAAATCAAACAATCTTTCAGCCTGCAGAAAAACGAAGGCACTTCATCAGTTAAAAGAACGCTGAAACTAGTTAGAAAGAGTAAAAAAAATGACTGGGAATAGTTGTTTGCAAATATTTATTGATCAAAAAACATGTTTTGTGATAGCATCTACCTGATTTGCTGCTCTCTTATAAATTTCAAGTGCTCTAACAACATCATCCTACTGCATCCCGAAGAACTGTTTCAGGAATGACTTTAGCATAATGATATTGTAAGAAAGAGATGTCAGGCATTTAACCTTACCTTGTCAACCAAATTGAGGATAGCATTATGTATTGCAGTATTAATATTCACGCCTTCGCTTGAAACCTGAAGAATAAAAAGACATAAGAGAGCAACACAAGAAGAAAGCTACTACCAAAAACCCATTTGTGAAACTAAGCAGTGCTTACCAGCGAAAGTGAATATAGAACCACCAAAAAGGAAAGAATAAAAACAATGTCATGCAATTAAACTATTTGTCAATAATTGAATGCCAAGTTACAGTATAGACATGAGCATGTTGATAAGCAGAAGAATATATAGCATGGATAAGTAGAAAGAATATACATGAATGCTACTGCAAAGTCTTTAACAACATCATACTTCAGTAATAGAACAACTAAAACACTCACTCAATCCATTGAACTCTTCTATCTACTGATGAATGATGAGAGAGTCCCCACCTTTGAAGCCTTTTAGGTACTCGCAGGTCTGAACAAGCAGAAGCAACAACACACTGCGAACAACTCAGATGGGAAATCACCAATTCAAAACGAGTAACTCGACCTTGAACAACTCAATCACCAAACTCTTAAAAGAGAGTTAGGATTGCCAAACTATATATCCATCGATTTGTCAATTAACTGAGTTCTTCAAAACTTCACTAAATCACTGACTTGAGCATACAATTAAGCCCATCTCACTATATTCTAGAAATGGAACTCTATAAAAATTACCAGTGCAGCACCTGAACAAATCAATAAAGGCCAGGAATGGCCTTAAGATCAACTCTGAGGAATTTCAATCCAAAGTTCACATGCGGCTGCAAATACGTAGAAAATTAGAACTTTCAACTTAGAATTTGAGCCAGCGAAGAGCATAACAAAAGTTCTGTCAAGCATGTTGTTCACTTACTTTCTCCATCAAAGAAACCACTATGTTTGCAAAGCATATAAATGTGGGCACGAGAGGCTTTAAAATTACGCGTGGTGCTGCAAAAATTTGTAAATCCACCAGTTGATGACAATCACAAAATCAGTCGCTTAGGAGAAACATTCTATCAAAGCAGAAAAATATATTTTACACAAAAGATCATTAACTTTTGACTCGTTTAAACTGAACAATGTCGCTAATGACTGTTGTCGAGGTCTACTGAACAATGTAGCTTAAATCACTTGTTAGTTTTTATCAGATATGAATTTGTGAATCGTGGTGGCTTGGAAAAAATATGTCAGCAAGTCATTGTTTGGGAATATCTTCAATGCTTAAGACACAAGGTAAAACATGTTGGGATTTGGACAAAGTGAGTGAGTAAAACCAACAAAATAAATTTATACATCTTACGTACACGATTAGAATCAACTAAGTTTAGCTCATTTTGTTACCCAACTCCATCAAAAGTAAGCTTTTGAATTCAGATAAAGAAAAACTACTAAGCTTCTTCTAAGATAATAATTTCAAGTTCTGAAGCTAATTGTATGAAACATTAGTTCTTATTTTCCAAAAACTCATGGTGCTAAAGAAAAGTAAAAAACTCTTTAGATGTAACTACAAGAGAAATGGAGAAAACTCGCCATGAATAGTAGGAGGAAGGGTTCCTAGAGTTAGCTTTTCAAACACAATTGATATTATTTGATACTTCCCAATGTACTCGACATTGACAACGTTGTTGATCAAGTGGTTGATTCATCCTACTTCATTGCTTAACTTACTTGCAAGTCCAATTCGGTATTAAGTATGTGTTTAGGAGAAACAACATGTCCTATATATATATATTTACTGTTGGACAAGTTAGTAAGAGCCTATTGAAGGACATACAACGAGTTAAGAAAAGTACTAGTAAAACTATCAAGTCACCATAATTTGACGGGATAGAAGAGGTCGGTCTAGATTTTCCTCACAATCTCTCCCTTCTTATTTTTTTGAACTTACAAATCAAGTTTGGTCCCATATTAGTGTATGACTGGTGTGTGGTTATTTGTTTTTGGGTACAAAATCCACAACCATATAAGTTCAATATCTCCCTTTTTTTAAGATTAATTTTGGAGATTCACCATGTCCTGAACTCCAAACATTATTCTCTTGATCATTATAGTTTTTTTTGATTATAGGTGTAAAAAGCTTTTCTTTCAAAATCAACTTTAATAGCACACGTACAGTTGCTGGTTTGGCTGTATCTTTTTCATCATAACTCATAATTTTATGTCGATACCACCAGATTGCCCTTACCATTGTTGCTTTCGATTCCTCTCATAATTTTACTTATTCCATCCTTAGGATTCCCATTCGTCTCACCCTTTAATTCATGATGCATTTCCATTTCCATTTTTTTTTTTCAATAAGTGTATTTTGATATTCTTGGCAACCAACAATAGTAGTGTGTTTATTGTAAAATGGTGAGATCATGGGAATGAAATGACAAAAGATGAGATAGTGAAATTGGGAAGATGGGAGAGTGGGAGAAAGGTACTAGTAGACAAAATGGGGAAATGATGGAAAGAAATCAACAACTGGGTTGTCATCATGGATAAGCGAGACCACGTCTCCCTCGTAACCTAATCACCTTGCATCACAAGTTAATTTTGTGTTTTCATTCATTTATTTTCTTGGTGTATATTATTGTTGCTCATCATCAAGTGCTTGTTGATTTGGTCGTTGTTGCTATTTAGACTACTGGGGATGAGGAGGTTGCCAAGGTTTTTGTTGTTTATGAAATATTGATCAAATTCATGTGTGTCTTCGCCTCCAAGTCTGTCAAAAAGTTTAGAAGAGTGTGTGTGTGTGTGTTGACCCCTCTCCCTTCCTTGCTTGCTTTTAATTCGGGTATTGTTGAGGCTTTTTTTATTAAATGTTTGATGAGTTTCTTTCTTTCTCATGTGCAAAAATGAAGGGCATAGCCTTTGTGATGCCCGATATGTACACTGGTAAATTCACATCATTTTATTAATTTTTACTGTTTTGGTATCCATTTGGTGGGTAATGCACAACTTGATTTGGGGATTAGATATAGTGAGTGGTAAAGATAGGCTACACAATTAGGTTGATGTTCATGGTATTTTAGAGTCACCCCATGCATGCCATAGGGATTCCATCAGGAGCACAGTGTGTCGTGTGTGCATTTGGAATAGGTTTTTTTTAGAGTTGTGAGTTAATAAGTTGATGTTGTGGTTTGGTACGCAAAGTTGTATCATGTGAGCTCAATAATTTACAAGGGACATGAGATGAATCTTGCTTAGTGATGAGATACAAATGATTTCTGATAATGTCACGACCTTAAGGACGACTTTCCCAAGTTGTTCGTCAGTGTTCAAAGCAAACGAATAAAGATACAAATTTTTAAAAAAAAAAAAAAATTAGTGTTATGTTTATGTGACTGGTAAACTTGGCTTTACTAGCCACTCTTGTTGTCAAGGAAGAAACAAGTAAACAAAATAATTGTTTTGTTCATCCGATTTATTGTTTGCGGGGAGAAGAGTAAATCGAGATACATTTAATGATTTGATTATTTGAAGGAGAAGATCGTTGACTATCTTCTAAATTACAATGTCTATGGCTAACAAATTTGGATGAAAACTAGGTTTAGGTATGTTAGCCTAAATGGAAGGCATAGAGAAGTTTTTTTTATTTAGGATTATGTATAATGTAATAATTCATCAAACTATGTTAGAAATACCTGCTCGATATTGCATCTATTTTCTTTTTTACCTTTGTTGTTTGATATTGATTGCTATTATGATGATTAATATAACAATCGGGTTAACAATGTGTCAAGGTCTTCTCGATGTCTTGTGTTGCCAACAATTCCTTGTACTCTCTAGATTTGAGGTTAAGGTTAGTTTTTACCTGCCTATTTTATTGTACAAAAATTAAGTTAAATAATGTTTTCACAATAAAATGTTAATACTAATTTATGTGCTCATTTTGATTATAATTGGAGTAACTACAACATCTTTGGAATTTGTTTGCTTATGGTAATATTTCAAGATGCCTCATCACTTGCATATTGTTGCATTGCATTTTTTTCAACAGAATGTTTTAGTTTTAAACATCTATTACATGTCTAATAATGAATTCTATTGGTATTCCATGCTAATAATGACCCCCCTGTTTGTGACAAATACATGCTTGAGGATTGGAATTCCCTAGAGCATTTTGAAATCTGACCATCTCCTTCCAATCCAATCCATGTATTCTATTGAATTTTTTGAAATATATTTTATTGGTTTTTTTTATTCCATAACCCCTCCCACCTCAGATGCTGCCGACTGAGTTCGACTCTGTGACCTAGTGGTATCATCCGCCGCTGTTCAACCATTGACGGATATATATATATTGTCATTTCTAAAACCAATGCTTTGATGTATTAAGTCAAGGTGTTTTGTTTTTCCTGGTTACTCTGTCAAATAAATAAAATGCTTAAATAAAAAAAGGGTGGATGACTGCGAAGATGGACATGTTGACTGTCTCAATCATCTTTGTGCTAAGGTTTTTTCCTCTCCTCTCACGTTGCTTTCTTATTCCAAATGCCTCATTTTTAGAGATATACTATCTTAGATGCTTTTACCATTGTATTGGTTTATCTCGCTAGGATTTTCTTCAAGTAGACAATAGACTCGGGTCCTCTACCCACACACATTAGTTATCCGTTATATGCATTTGATATTATGCCCAACTCAGGAAATGTTGTAGGATAAAAGTATAGTTTCATTGCCTATTGCAGAAAGTCAGTTCTGAATTTTTTTTTGTTATTCCTTATCTCTAATGTATGTCATAAGTTTGGAAAATGATTCGGGGAGCACTTGTGTAGGAACCACACTTGTCACGGGCTAAGTACCACTAAGGTGGTAGTTAGTAGAGTTGAGAGACGCATGGGAAAAACATGCTGAAGAAGGATATAAGAAGGAATTCTGACCGGGGCAAAGGACAAAAGGGAATTGCGCAAGGAACAATATATAATAGTGTCATAGGAATTTGTATAAGATATTTTGTAGACACTCTTACCCAGGGTAGATAGAAGAGGTAGGCTATTTTGGTAAGATATTATATACAATAAGCATGTAAATATCTCTTCTATTGATGAGGTTGAACTCCTCTTCTTAAATGGGTTAGAGAAAAATCGAGAGAAAAAAGATTTGAGTTTGAGAGATTATAGAATGAGAATAAGTAATTGCAAGTCTTAAGAATACCACTGAACTTGGAACTAAGTTTTGTTTGGAAACTAACAAGTACACACCTGATCTATGTTCTACCCTCTTAGAGTAAAGCCTAGGATTTCCAATTTGTTGTTGATAAAATTAAAGGTTATTAATTGATTTACAGTTATAGCAGAAATGCACGATTGTTTATTTAGTTAGATAATGGCATGCACAAGCAAATTTGTGCAACAAGAGTTATAAAGATAGTGGAACATTAAAAAAAGAAGTATTGTTTGAACTAAACTAAGTAAAACAGTTTAAAACAAAAATTTGAACTTTGGGCTTCAGAGATCGTCACCATGAGTTGATGCTTCCTTAAGCTAATTTATTGTTGGATGCATAACTTGGAGATGTCTTTACTCTTTGGCAACGACTACCTCGCACCACCACTTCCTCTCCCTCACACCACCAAACCATTTTTTTCATTACTTTCTCACACCACCAATAAATAGTTTAAAACCTCATAATCTCAAACAGATAAACGAAAAAAAATGCACCAAACTGGCTCTCTCCCTCCTTCATTCTTCGCACTCCCTGCTGCGATTCGTCCCACACTCCGCGACCAACCTCTCATCTTCGCAAGGTTGCATTCTCCTCCTCTTCCTATCTCTTCCTCTTTGCATTGGCCCTAAAATCGTACTCCTCTTCCTCTTCCTTTGCATTGTCTCCCTCTTCCTTTGCAAGGTTGCATTCTCTCTCTCTTCCTTTGCATTTCACTAAAGTCCATATCACATTGGAAGACTTAGTTCACTTCATTAGATGAAAATAAAGGGTTTAGTGAAGTTGATGATGCTAGAAATGAAGATTCTAAGGGTTTTCATGAGGGTGAAGAAGAAGATTAATCCAAAGAGCAAGGACAATCCTTTTCAATGGAGGTTATTTGCCCAAAAAAATTCATTTATTTTGCATGTAAATTTTATTTATTTTGTATTTTTTCAAAATAAGTAATTGATTTTTTTTATGGTGCATTGGTGCATAGGAATTTATAATGGATGTAATAGACATGGAGATGTCTTTTAACGATCTTGAAAGCCTAGAGATGAGCCATTTAGAGGTAACCACCATTATATTGTTAAGTAAATTAAAATTTGATGATAATATTGTTATTAAAATTTGATGATAATGTTGTTATGAAAGAAATTATAAATTGAATCGTTACGTAGAAAGTTGATGATAATGTTGACAATAACAATGAAGAAAGAGCATTGGTACTCGTAGTCGATGATAGTCATTTATTTGTTACGGACTCGAGGTATGTAGGCTTTTACTTATTTTCGCTTTCACCATTTGTCATTGTTATAAATATGTTGTTATTAACAAGTTATAATTTTTTAGGTATTCTCATCAAGGTCTGCACTGATAGGTTGAGTACAAGGGATCGGTAGGGATAATAACATGGTCATTACTATCACTAAATCGGAACCGACTAATCAAAAAAGGAAGGGAAGAGTCCATTTTGGTTGTGAAAGGGGAGGGAAGCCTGATAAAAGGTAAAAGAATCCTATTCGATCCAGCAGTACAAAGAAGTGTGGGTGCAAATTTGAATTGAGAGGGGTCCCACTGGAGAATGACCATTGGAGATTGCAAGTGAGATGTGGAACCCACAATCATCCTCGTTCAGAGTCACTCGTTGGTCATTCGTTTGCTGGAAAAGTGAACGTGGAGAAGATTATTTATGTGAGGAATTTGGCAAAGGCCGGTGTGAGCCCTCATAACATCTTGTCTCGGTTGAAAGAGAGGTTGCCGAATAATACCTCGACTTGGAAACATATTTACAATCTAGTGTGTCGGCTAAAGTTACTGGAACAAAGAGGCAGGACGACTTTACAACACACTCTAGAGTTGTTGAGGGAACACAAATACATAGAGTGGCATTCTGTTGAGGGGAGTATAATCACAAACATTTTTTGGGCGCATCCTAAATCTATTCAGTTGGCAAAGTGTTTTCCACAAGAAATGCTTATGGGTTGCACATATAAAACTAACCGCTATAGGATGTCGTTGTTTGAGATTGTTGGTGTGTTGTCCACTGGGAAGACCTTCAACGTTGCATTATGTTTCATGTGTTCAGAGAAGGAAGAGTCTTACGTTTGGGCATTGGAGAAGCTTGTAGAAATTTTTGAGCCAGACAACCAGCCAAGTGTGTTTGTGACTGATAGAGAACTGGCTTTGATCAAGGCTATTGAACGAGTTTTCCCCAAGGCAAGGAGATTATTATGCACATAGCACATCAATACAAATGTGGAGAAATTACAAGAAGCACTTTGAAAACAATGATCGGTGGGTCGACTTTATAGATTCATTTTCAGAATTGTATAGATCAAGTTCAGAAGAAAAATGGAACAAGGCCATAGTTGAGTTTGATAGAAGATGGGCAAAATACCCCAAGTGTTTGGAATATCTCAAAACAGTCTGGTATCCCCATAAGAAGGACTTTGTGTATGCATGGACAGATAAATTTATGCATTTTGGACAACGCACAACGGGTCGAGTTGAATGTGCACACTCGAAGTTGAAGCACTCGTTGGAAAACTCCCAGGGAACATTTCTTAATGTCTGGAAAAAGATACATGAAATTATCAAAGTCCAAATGATTGAGATAGAGTCGTCATTCCAATATAGTCTGATGAAGATGACGGCTGAACATAACTTCACTATATTTTCCTTACTTCATGGGTCGGTGGCGTGCAGGGCAATTGATTTGATAAATGCAAAAATTCTGAGGTGTGAAAGTGTAGGGGTCGACCCTGTAAAGTTTGGTTGTGTGCTTCGAGCGACGCATGGATTACCTTGCGCTCATGAACTTACAGGTTATCTAACTCCCACAGAGCAAATTCAGTACGCACCGTTGACAAGTATTGGTTGCAGCTAGGCACAACACCTATTCGTGAATGTGGCGATGTAATTATAGACCTAGTGTTCAACGCCTTTATGAATAGCTTCAATGAGTCAAGTCTTAATCAGAAGTTGGTCATGAAGAGGAAGCTTATCGAGTTGACTTCTCCGGGTAACAGTGTCATGGTTGAACCAGTAACACTTTTGGCTAGAAAGGGGAAACCGAAAAAGAAGAAGTTGGCTAAGCACGAGAAGTCCACTAAAATGGATCCCTCGGGTCATAAATACGCCATGACACAAAAAGAAATAAAAGGCAAAGGTAAGAAAGTGTTAGTAAAAAAAGGAGAACGCGATAATTCATAACAATAAATTGATGCGGCATATTCTGTCTTGGATACGGGATTATGTTTACGACGTTGTCAACGTCCCAGGCGACGATAACTGTGGCTTCCAATGCATTGCCAAGTTCCTTCAGTGTGATGACGAAAACGGTTGAAAACAAGTGCGAAAAGAGCTACTGATGGAGCTTGAGTGTAATGCAGCGTTGTGGCTTGCAATGTGACACGAGAAAGGGGTAAAGGTTGTGAAGGATGCTTTGGTGATTCTAGAAAATCAGGTGCAGATTGATAGGGAAAGTTGGTTTATGGATCTCGACATGTTAGAGCTTGCAACAACCCATTACCAGTGCATCTTTGTTTGTTATGGGAACCAAAACACGACTTGTTTTCCCTATGTTTACCCAGCCCCACATTTTGACTCAGGACGCGTATGTTTCATGGCACACTTGGCTCAGAGCAGTCATTATATCATCCTGCATATGCAATCGAACCCACCATTGCCCCCAACAATACCAACCTGGCCGTGTCAAATGTTTCCTTCGGCCTGCTTGTTTAAGAGTACTTTCGATGTCCAGCTTGGTATTGGTGCGACGATGTTGAACAAGTTTAATAAGAAGAACGCGAAAAAATCGATCGAGGTGGTGACCATAGACTGATGCACATATTGTATATTGCTAAACATTTTATGAAAAGTTGTAAATGACAAATGTAAACGAAATTCGAAGCATTGTTTTGTAAGACAAGTCACCGTATATTTTTTTGTCAATGGAAGACTTGTATGTTTCGAGAATTTGTTAATATATTATACGAAATTTCACTCATTTGTTAATATATTATACGGAATTTCACTCATATTACTTTGATATTTTTTATGTTTGAGGCGAGAATGCAACTTTGCGAAATAAGTAAAACAAAATCATATAAAAAATGTGGAAATGACCATAAAACATGCGACAAGTAAGCTCAATCAACCCATGGAACTATCACATCGAGGTTTAAGGTAAAAAACATTTGAAAACTAAGTATAAAATTGAATTAGTTTGAAAAACTTCAAAATTTTCTGTTATCAGAAAAAATTGCAGGATTTCAGGTTTGTTCGCAGTGGCCAATGTGACCAAACACACAAAGCTCGCATTGGCTACGGCTGAAGGGTTTGGGTTTTTTCAAATTTTTACTATTCGCACAAGGGAATGCGAAAATATTGGTATAGTTCGCAGCATGTACTGCGCAGGATGTGGGAGTCATCGCAGCATAGTCTGCGCATAAATCAGAAACATTCGCATTATGTGTTGCGAACAGTAAAAAAAAGTTTGTTCGCAGCAGGCACTGCGACCATTTCTCAATAGTTTGCAATACCCACTGCGAGGAAGCTAAAAAGTTTCGCAGCCCCTACTGCGACTAATCCCTGGTTCTACGCATTGGCAAATGCGAACAGAAAAAATTTTGAAAACCAAAGTTGTGTTCGCAGAGGGCACTACGAACAAACATTGATTCGTCACAGCAGGCTCTGCGATGAAACTTAGATCCTTCGCAACACATACTGCGACCAAACTTAAGTTCTGCGCAGGGCCAAATGCGAACAAAGACAACATTTTTAAAAATGTTTTGTTCGCAGTCCCAAATGCGACTAAACCATGATAGTTCGCATTGTCCATTGCTAACAGTTTAAATTCCTGCAATTTTTTTTGAAAATTTGTTCTTAAACTTCTTCTTCTTCTTCTTATGCTTCTTATTATTTTTCTGATATTTTCTTATGCTTCTTATTCTTTCTTTTTTTGATATTTTCTTTTGAAATTTTGTTCTTAAACTTGTTTTCTGCCCATCATTCGAACTGAATAGAACAATCTCTCAATTCTCATATCCACCACCATGAATACATAGAATACTTGAATAGAACATAATTAAGTAACACGCTTTGAATAGAAAAATTAAGTTACAAGCTTTGAATAAAAATATAAATATTTAATATACAAAATTCCTCCACGACCATGAATACATAGAATCATTGAATAGAACATAAAAGCATCGAACAAAACAATTTTTTTTATCGCCTCCGAACATAGAATCTTTGTTCATGCATCGACTTGGTTCGATGCTCACTTCCTCCTCCGCCAACTTCACCACTGTCAACACTAATGCGAACGTCGGGATCTTCTTTCGCTTGTTCCACGGTAACGAGCTTATACATTTCATCTAGCAAATCCCGTATTCTATTTTGCTGGCTAAGCAAAATTAACTTGTCGACGTTCGCCCCTTCTTTAATGGAGGCGTTGATCAAGTCACGGGCATGACCAATAACAATTTCCTGCAGTGAAATATTAGATGTTAGTGCAAACCATGTAAATCTTTTAAAATACATAAAGGTAAAATGTAAGTACTTACCCTCTTATTTGAAATAAACAAATGTCTTATTAGGGGAAAACTTCTCTTTTTGTTCGGTGGTTGTATGAAGGGATTGGAAATGCGGTAAAACCAGTTCAAGTAATCCACCGCACTATCCCATGCCAGCTTCGCGTCGGCACCTTGTTGGTTAGGTGGCATGACATTATAATGCCACATTCAAGCGAACGAAGCCAACACCTCATACTGGACGAAGTAGTGTTTGTCGGATCGAACTTTATTCTTCATTTTGGCTTGGATTGGATGGACTGGGATGACTTGTACCTTTCCCATTTGTCTCGTAACTCTATCGGGGTGAGAGGGTTATTCTATATCGAGGCACAACAGACATCCCGTGATCCATGTGATGGTATGAATGGGAGTCTTTCTCTTGGACTCCACATAAGGGTCCCAAAGTACCTGCGAATTATAATAATTAAATTATTAATATATGTCACATACAAAAAATTTGTTTAACTTAAAGATGCATTTTTACCTCTTCAGAAGACAAGTCATCGAGAAGCTCCCTAAGAGTGATCATTTGTTCGTCCAAAACCCCTATAAAGTGTGGGGGTTCCCACTTAGCTATGGTGGGGAGTCTAGCATCCCACGACTGTTTTGCATTACCCCATAGTCTAAAGTGGTCATATATCCATGCATATAAAAGAAAACAACATAAACAAAGATTATGAAATTATTATATATAATTAGGGTAATTGGTTTTTTGTTTTGTTTTCGAAACATACCTCCAAAAGAGGCAAATATCCAGCAATTTGCCTCGTTCCCTCTCTGGTAGCGTCGTCCAACTGACGAAACATGAGTGCCAAACCTGCTACGCCCCATGCATACTTATTTACATCAGCCACCTCCATTAGCATCTTCAAATATTCAATATGAACACTTGTTCCATTTTTATCGGCAAATAGAGTCATACTCAGAAGAAACAACAAGTAATCCCTACAAACTTGTTGTTTCCTTTCAAGAGAATTAGCGTCCGTAGCGTCTACAACAGTTTGTCCTGAATAAACCTCATTTCCACAAATTTCTCATGCTTCTTGCAATGGGACTTTGCTTATTTACTATCAATCCCCAAACCATCCACCAATAATGCAACACACTCATCTACCGTCACTGCACTCGTCGTTCTAACTGACTTACTAAGAATCGGCAAATGAGTTATACGGTAGACATCGTCCAAGGTGATGGTCATCTCTCCAAAAGGTAGGTGGAAAGTGTTGATCACAAATGCCAACGCTCCGCGAAAACACAAATTATCACATTGTCAGGACGTACCCTATGATAATTAACCAAGGGATACAAACCACTATTGTAGACCATTCTCGTTACATCCTTCAACTCTTTTTTCAAATCTCAATCGATGAAGCTCCTATATTGATGCCAACACCGCAATGCGCCTCGTTCATAAATACAAGAAACATATACATTAAGTAATTCAATGTCCAAATATATAGAAATGACATGCTTATATAATTTAACCAACTAAAAATATTGACTTACCAGCTCACCATCCCAAATGGCATGACAAATATGGCCATGGTAATCGACTAATGTGGAATAATCCACAGGACCACCGGGATAAGAATTTCGTCCGGATTCTTCTCTTTCGTTACCCTTCTCCCCTGCTTCATTCTCATCATCTGCTTCCTCTTCATCCCCTGCTTCCTCCCCTAACTCCTCATGTTGATGTCCAACACTCGAACCTCATTGCCTTTGTGATTGGGCTTGACTTTGGGATACAACTACTCATTTGTATGATTCATGATGATCTATTTGAATCCCCATTTGCTGCTCTCTCATCTCCCTCATTACTTCTTTCTCCCTATTTTGTTCATTTCTTAATTTTTTTTCGTTTTTCTACCATTTCTTTGCCCTTTTTCGCTTTCTGTTTTCGAGCAGACACTGTCATGGGTCATCTTCTACCTCCATCACCTCCATCACCTCCATCATCCCCACCAACAGAAGACATGATAAACTTTCATATAAAATGAAACAAATACTCCAAGACAATTTTTGTTTATAATATTCTATTTATTTAAAAGCAATACTATAGCCCAATTTGGATGTAAACAACAATATATATCTCATTTATCTACATTCTAAGGAGAAAAATACAAATTTTGAGTCTAGAAAAATACCAACATTATATACCTCAACATTATTGCAAAAAAAAACATAAAGAATTCTACTTTAAACTTGGAAACAAATACACAAAAGCAAACAAGAGATGCTTCACAAACAAAAGTCTTAAACTCAAAGAAAAACTTAACTTACCGAAGAGTTTGAGTGTAAGAGATAATCGTTTTGCAAGAGATTTTCAAACCAAACAAACCATTTTTCAGCTTTTAGGTTTTGGAGACTTTGAATTTCTTAAGGATTTCGATTTTGAATGGGTTTTTGAGAGATTTTTTAGTGAGATGAATGAGATTTGCAATGGATTTGAGTGTGGGAGGATTTTGAATGTGGGAGAGTGAGCATTTCTCTGTTTGAATGGAGGGAAGGAGAAAAAAAGGTTGAAAATGATTGCGTTTTGGTTTATATAGGTGGTGTGAGAAAGTAAGCAGGTGGTGTGGGAGAGTAGATTGGTGTGAGAGAGAGGAATTGGTGGTGCAAGGTAGTAGTTGTCTTACTCTTTACATAGTAGTGGTATCTAATTTAGGTATGTGCCAATAGGGGTATGATCATCTAGCGTTGAAGATCAACTTAGGTTGTGTTTGGTTCATGCCTATTTCATGGAAATCATGAAAATGGCTTGTTTTCAAGGAAATCAAATGGGCTTTTATTGTTTGGTTGGACAATAAAAAAAGTAAGGAAATCAAACTCACAAATGTGACTTTTGGGAACAAAAAAAAAGTGGGTATTTCCCCCAAATCAAGGAAATGAAATTGTTTGGTCCCTAAAAAAATTTGTAATTCCTCCAAATCAGGGAACCCATATAAACTCATTTACTTCCGTACCTCCCTCCTCAACCAAACAAAGCCTTATTAGTGAAATTGAGAAATGAAAAGACACTATTACGTTGGAGGCTCTCTATATATTGTGGCAAATGTTGAGATGAAATTGGGTTGGACCGTTACTTTTTATGGTGGGCTTCAGAATACCCATGGGTTGGATCAAATGGATTCGATTTGACTTTTCTCACACACAGTGCAACTGTAATGTCTAATTAAATTAATGCTCTCATCATGCGATGTAATAAAATGAAAGCCTAAAGTTGCAGCTCCTACCCCAGCCACCCGGCACCACCATGATACTGGCCTCCCTGCTCACTCTCCCCTCTGGCTATTACCGCCTTCCACCACCAGAGTATGTAAGGCTTGGAAAAATGCTATAATGAATGTGTTGGGGTGATCTGAATCTTCAACTCTTACTAACGATTACTCTAAAAAACATTGTTGAATACAAAACTGATTTTAGAATGATTAGAATCTGAGTTCAGTGCTACCACGACTTGATCTTTTAGAGTGCTACTACACATATTGAAATGATTGCACGAGGAAGGAGGAACCTCGTGCAGTTTTCTATTTCGTGAAGAGCTATGCACAAAGGGCCTCTATCAAGTGAGATTAACCCATGGAAACAGTGCTTTAGAATATATGAACCCATCATGCATGATTTACTTTACGTCAGAGTCCTAAATAACTTCCCATACATGCATGAATGTTCTACCATCACGAACCATTCGAGTAATTTCAAAATGTGTGTATTCAAGTTCATTCATGAAAATAACAAAATGTAAATGATGTTGTGTTACTGTATCTACATAACCTGTTGATGGCAAATTATGACTTAGACACTCTAACACAATCAAAACTGATGGATGGATCTGTGTACAGTGTAACTGTGGAGAGGCCAACGGGGTACCAGCTCAGATGGAAAATTAGTGGTGGATGGATGGTATCACAATTTCAGGGTTCAAACGCTATCGGAGTGGGTTCAATAGTTTTGAGATCTAACGCTAGTCAATGCCCCACTGCTCATGTCATGTTGTAAACCAAAACTTTAAAGGGGGCTGGTGTTTGTTTGTTTCTTGATCCAAACAAAACCGGCCCCATTGAGAGGCCCATGCCCACTCTTTAAATACACCCAACAATTTAACATACAACATGTACATATATCACATTCACCACATACAATCATCATCATAAAAACTACTACCACTCTTTTTCATTCAATTCTTCCATCACAAATTTCTCTCATGTTGTTCATTCTTCCAAATTCCTCTCCCTCCCCCATTTAATAAATTCTCCGACTGTACTTCGACCAAAACTCTTTAATGAGGTTTTCAGCTTTATATGCCTTCCAATCTAATCACAAAGGGCCAATACAAAGAAAGTAAAATGAGATCATTGACAAGGATATGAATATTCTCACAACTCCTACCATTCAAAATTTTATTTTATTATCACAAATATTAAGTATCAAAGATCGATTGATAGAGTTTCATCGACTTTGCGCATTAGGTTTGTTAGTCTTTTATATCTCCTCAAAACAACACCATCACTGATCAAGACAATGTTGCATGCGCATGTTCTATGTTGTCCATTTCTTGATGCATTTTATGCTCTATACTACATTGAGACTTTAACTACATTGACATAGATTTTACATATTTAAAAAGTTTGTTGGGGTTATTGTTACAACATTGATGATGATTAAAAAAAAAGTTACAGTATTCTTATATATTATTACCATATCTATAACTCTTACAAAAAATAGTAAAATTGCGACCATTTTGTAAAACATGTTGAATGTGAATTAGTGAAGGTAAAAAACACGGAGAGTCCCTTCACTTTCACAGCTAAAAAGTGAGGAATAAATGACAAATTTGAATGAGTGCTTTGGAGATTTTTTTTTCTTTCGTATGAGGTCATTTTATGTGAACATACAGTTACTATAATCATTGCATGTTTTTGTTCTATATCATTAAATGTATTTATTCAATTTTATACCTGATATTTAATTTCTTTGGAAAAGCATATCAATTTACATCCAATATAATTACAAACTAAAATTAGTCTTACAATATCATTAACGGTAATAATAAATAAACCTGCCCAACAAAACATGTCGAAGGTGGCCCAAGAGCCTGCCCACTGCCAGTAGTAATGAATTAACTATCAGTGTTGTATAAAAAAATTAATTAAGGAACTGGTCCTATACGGTGCCTATGCTTCGTATTATAAGTACTTATGTTGGGTGATCAACTTCTCTGGCTATGTTGGTGATTATAAGGATCGCACACGCACTAAACAAAAATTAACATTTGTTTACTTAATTCGAGCTTAAAACTACTGCTTCTCTCATGCGCCATTTTCAGCATAACATGGGCGGGGGACATCAAATGCATCTATACTTGTAGGTGATCTTACCAATATTAAACCCACCACAACACACAATGTAAAATTTTTTAAAATAACTTAACCATAAGGACATATTTGTTTATCAATAAATTTTCAGGTGAGTTATAGAGTCTAACATATTAAACCTATTGAGATTAGTAAACAAATCCAAAAGCCTAAAAAAACCATCCATCCCAAGAAAAACAAATCAAACAGGTTCCCAAAAGTAGTCTTCTTTTATTGACCAAAAAAATTACTGTCTCCATCCACCATCCATGCATGCATGCTTAACACCTCTTTCATGTTTCCAAGATAGCACGAGTGTGTGTGTGTGTGTGTGTATATGAATGAAGTTCCTTTTGGGTCTCACTGTTCCATGTCGATCTCCTGTTTCTTCATCTCCAAACATTTTGCCTCAATAACACCTCAAAATCCCATAAATTAAGATTAAACCTGCCTGCTTGGTTTTGGTTTTGATTTGTTTATTTAATCAAAACAAGTTGGTCAATTTAGGTTTGTTGGAAGGAATGAAAGATGTCTACTAAGCATAATTAGTTCTGACCAAGTGATTGGTAGATGTTTTGTTTGGGTTAAAATACTTGGACTACTTAGCAATGCAAGCAATAGTATTGGTAACTTTGAAGAAGAAAATTGATGAACTACAAAGACTCTTGTCCAGGTACGTACGTAGGGGTGAAACCATAAATAGAACTGAAGGCACCTTTTACATGCGTTTGTTTCTCTTTGAGTTAGCAATTGACTCAATAATTTGATTGACTTTACAATGTGCAATTTGTTTCCCCTGGAAATATGGGATAATTTGAATGCATTGTCTCATCAAATTTGTTGTGGTGGCGAGTGATTTGGATTTTGTGGCACAAAAGGAATACACTTTAGGATGAACCAAACCACCAGTTTACTTCATGCCTAAGGGTAATGACTTAGCCGCGGGTAAAACTAGTAACGGACAGTATATTATAAATTAGAGTTCCAACCCTGCCAAACATATTTTAAATTACTGCGGGAGCCATTGAAAACCTTGTTCAAACTTACTTGAAAGCAACTGACATATGATTTATGAGCAATCTATAATTTATTTATTCTTGTGAGCTCACCATGCACTGAAATCATTCTCTTCTTCCCAAGTGAGTTTGAGTCTCTTTTTACCTTGTGATGACCTTTGAGGAATATTTTCTTTTTTTTTAACCCTGCCTACCCCATGCCACTGGCTGGGTTCGAACTCGTGACATGTGATATCATCCGCCACACCTCTACAACTCAATTAGTACACCTATGATGCCTTTGTGGAATTGATAGTACCCTTACTCTATTAATAGTGAACCATTGTAATAATCATAGGTAAAACACTCGGTATGGAAAAATTCACCATGAGCTCATGACATTAATTTGAAAACAACAACGTAGGATTCCCAATGTGAATTAGAAAATTTTAAGAGAATTTTTGGTGAGCGAAGAAAATAGGGATTATACCTAGGTCATAATGCAAATATGCATGACATAGATGTTGGGGGAAAATAGTACTACAAAATGGTGCCTAATGAAATAGGCGCCTCAAGGGATGGGGCCTTTTCAATACCTATTCCTTGGCAAGCACCCCGCAAGGCCGCAACCACTCTTTGTATCAGAATTAAAAAAAAAAAAAAAAAAAAAAAAAGCGGGATAAAATTTTGGCTAATGCTTATTTAGTTCATAATTGCTTATTTAGTTTTAAGCATTCCACGCTAAAAAGAATGTGGAAGAACATAAAAGTTTATGTTTTTCATGTGAACTTTTAGGATTGAGGTCCCAAATAATTATTTCAAAAGGTACAAAACTTTCATGAAAGAAAATTTTCTTTCAGGAAAAATGAAAAATACTAATGCTAATTCCTTGTCATACACACGAGAATAAGGAATATAAATACACAACAAATACATTATTGCAATACGAACTATGTATAGCTCTAGATGTATATTTTGTGGCTGAAACCCATACGTACAAATACAATAATTGTTGTGTTGTACACAAAAAGCGATCAAAATTTAAATACATTGGAAATGAAAGACAAAGAAGAAGACAGTGAACAGTTACTGAAAATGAATTAAAATTGAATGTCTACCTAACAATTCCTCAAAGGACAATTTATTCTGAATATATAACAAAATATTTTGTGTAATTATTTAACAAATTAACCTCCTCAAGTTATAAACCCTAGTGCAGAAAGGGTTAATGAAAAACTACAAGGATTCAAGGAATGGCAGCAGACTGATTGAAGGACCTAAATATAGAAGAGTTTGAATTATTTTCATTGTACCATAGTTTTCAGGCTTACTTTAAATATCACTTGCTTTAGAGAAGTATGTATATGGAGAGCATTGAATGTCGTCTCAACTATAAAAATCAGTGACCCACGCCATACAAAAATAGAAGTAAAGTGAGCCAAGCTCAGTAAAACATAGGTTTGATGGTACAATATTATTATATCATTCTTGTGAAATAATCTGAAAACCCCATTCATAAAAATTACCAATCATCCAAAATGCCTCTTTGCATTGTCACATTCTCCATTCTCTTTGCTAATAATGTCATAAACTCCATCGTACGTACTCAGGAGATAAGATTGTATGCAAAAAAGGGCAATATTCCTTAAATCACAGTTTATACATTTTGAATCATGGCACTGGTATAGGAGAAATCCAAATTTTGTCATTATTGCTACTTCAGTTGATTTGGTGCTATGGTTTGTACATATCTTCATATTGGTTGTGTAAAAGTTTGGATTGTCTATGTAAAAATCATTATGTATCAAATGTTACTAAAGCTTTAGTTATTGGAAAATACAAAATATTTGTCATATATCAAATGGTCGATCCCCATGGATATATAATATAGGAGTACAGGAGGCTAGAGTGTCATTAGTAAAAAAAATGTTGTAGGGAAAGCATTAAGGGAACAAGAGAAAGAGACCAAGTGAGAGGGGTGAAGAGGATGAGAAAGGGAAATTTTAGGTAAAAGATGACTTGGAACATTGTACGTTTAAATAGTCAATAATTTTTAAGAGGGGAACGATGAATACTTGCTATAGAATTATATATAAAAAAATATCACCTCCAACACCTGGCCTGGAACTAACCTTTTCATTCTTTCTCTCTTTCAATATTAATTTTGAGTTTCTTTTTTTAAACCAAATACAATTCAATCTAAAATAATCTTGTAATGAGGAAATTACATTTGATGATGCACTTTTTTTCAGACACATTCTATAAAAAATGATTTCTTTGAAATCTTCTGGGAAAAGAGCCTGGCACAAACATTCTAAAACTAAATATTACTTGTTCAAAATTTGCTGGTTTCTTTGTTTTCAAATAAATAAATAAAATCCTGTCCTTGTTTATACTAGCATCTGAGAGCACAGACATAACATTAACATACAATAGTGGTCCCATCAGAATGGAACAACAATTAATCAAAATGTATGCTTCTCTCGTTCTCCATGCTCTGATGTCTCCCTTTCTTTGCCTCTTCACTCATTCATCACTCAAGGCTAGCCACATAGAGAGAAAGAGTTGGGGGATGGAAGCTAGAACACTAGAAAGGCCATTTTGATGGTGAAATTTTGGTACATGCAATGCAGTTAGGTATCATCACTAGCACTGTGCATGGTTTGGGTTGGGGTATATAGTCATGCATAGTGGTCTGATCAGAGTTGCAGCAAGGGTGTTTCCAAGCAATATTAATGTCCTTGTGTACTTTGTCTTTATAAATCCCACCCCACCTTGAGTCCTTCTCTCTTTCTTCATCCCCTTCAACTCCCAAGCTTTATACTCTCTATATTCATTACTTACCATCACCCATCACTTTCTATGCTGACTACTTTGGTTTAACTCTTCCCTTGGCCTATATACTAATACTGTGAACTCCTCCAATCTGTCCAAAACACTTTTAAACCTCTCTGGGTACTGTGTACTCAAGTCCATATGGTGGTAGATAATAAGCATCAATTAAAAAGACCCATGAGTCCATTAGCTAGGGTTGATTTTTTAGAGTTAATTAGACAAACTCCATCGTACACTGCATTGTTGTCTCTTTCCTCTCTTTACCTCACACCCACATATGCATCCCAGTTTCCATTTTTTTTTTTACCATGAGAGTATTTGATGAAACAAGTCATGTTATGCTATGGTCTCACCATAAACAAACATGTATAGATCATAAACACCACCTCAAGCTCAGAGAGAAATTCTTGTTCATATATATGTTTAAACTTTAAAGGAGGACTCTTTCATTTCTACCCTACATGATAAAATAATGCCAAGTAGTACATTTTACGACTCTTCATAACATTAATGGGGGGGTTTTATTTTTGTCTCTTTGAGTCTTGAATGTTAATGTACTATAGTTTTGCAAAATTCATACCTTTAATTTGATTAATTAAGAGGCGAGAACAAACATGGAGGTTATGAAGAGCTTTCTTCTTACTTTGGATGGAATTGGAATTGATGATCATTACTCCAAGAAGACGGAAGGTTGCGCATCAATGAATTTAACATGGGATATTGACAGTGAAACATGAGGTGATGATGAAAGGGAAATGAGATTCAAAGGAGACAAAAAGAGATTTAAAACTTCCAATTCAATGTGAAGTAAATTAACAATTGTCAAAGGGGGATAGGTTTGGTGTTGAAAAAGTGACAAAATAGGTGTTTGTAGAAATTCTTCACACAAAATAAACAATTCAATGTTAACAAGTTTTGTAGGTTTGAATGTGAAACGAGTATATGTGCAATGGCTAACATTTCAAATTATATATTTGCCTTGATAAAATGCCTAACATTGTCCTGGAGGCTAATCAGATTCATAATGCCAAACATATATATATATATGTGTGTGTGTCTCAAACTTTAAAGTTATCATGCGTGTTAAGATTAATTTTGTTTTTGTCAAATTTGATATACAGAAGTATGCTAGAAGTTCTTAGTACAAACAATGGAAATACAAATATTTAGTTTAAACAATTGAACCTGGAAGCCATTAGCCATGTAATTCTTAAATCAAAGTTCTAATGCTAGGGCATTTTGAAAAAAAAAAAAAAAAAAGTAGTAATGCACATGGCATGGAGGCATATGTGCTGGAAATGTTGCAGACTGAGGTGATATTGATCAGATGAGGCACCTCGACATTAAGAAAAAGCGGGCAAGAAGAGAGAGATAATTAGAATGCATGACGGCAGGAACAGTGACCTTGATGTGAACGTAACTCTACTGATCATGTTGAAAGAGAAAGAGAGTGAAAATGTAAAAAGACAAGTATGCATGATGAAAGGGGCGTGTGTGTGTTGGAGACAGTCTCTCAACTCGTAGTGACCCAAGCCGACCACAACTCTTGTCCCAAAGCAATTGCTGGGTTGGACTCTATCCATCTAAACAAATACGAATCGTTCCCATCCATCCTCTCACCTTCACCATACACACCTTTTGTATTTAAAAAATACATAAAATTGCATCTCATGTTATGTTATGTACGGTTCTATTTGTACACACTCACTCTTCCCATATTTCCTCTACCACAAAAATTGTTTTATCCGACAAAGTGAAATTATGAGAGAATTTTTAACTTAACAATTTGCACTATTATAATGAAACAATGAAATATCTTCAATTCGAACTCTTGGATGAATTTTTTGATTGTGTCCATCAATTGTAGCTTAATTGGTTGGACATACACTCTGCTTTGCTTGTGAGAGGTCATGGATTCGAGATTCATCAATTAGGATTTTGTGAGTTTTTCGTCCGATTATTAGAAGCATGTGTGTTATGCTATTGATAAGTCTTCGGGTATTTAATATAGCTGCTTAGATGGACTTGACTGAAATGAAGCAAAAACAAGTCTTCATGCAAGGTGGAGGCGATGGATCGGAGAAAAAACAAGTCTCCATTGAGATGGAAGTGACAACAGTATTGTAGCTTTCGGGTCTAGTTTGGTTAACCCTAAAGTAGGGCTGAACAAAAAACCGATCAAACCGATTAAATCGACCGAACCGATCTAAACCGAACCAATCGGTTCGATTTAAATTTGGTTCGGATCGGTTTCGATTTTAAAAAATTCAAAACCGAAGTGGTCGGTTCGGTTTTCGGTTTCTATGTGATTTTAACCGACCAAACCGAACCGACCGAATATATATAATAAATAATATATAAATAATACAATATGTTTAAAATAGTCGGTCGGTTCGGTTTTATTTCGGTTTTGGTTTGATTTTAGTCGGTTCGGTTCGGTTACGGTTTGCATAAATTAGAATCGGTTCGGTTTCGGATCGGTTTTGTTAATGGTCGGTTCAGTTTCGGTTTGAAAATTTTAAAACCGACCTAAGTCGGTTCAGTTCACGGTTTAGGTGAAAAACTGAACCGTCGGTTCGGTTTTCAGCCCTACCCTAGAGGGTCAATATGTAGTCTTTGGGCATGGATAAATAAATAAATAAAAAGGGCCAACGACCCAATTTTAATTTTTTTAAAATGTTTCATTTTGCTATTCCAAATTCTAAGTGTTTACATGCAAAACTAACATTTCTCAAACATTGATTAACTATACTTAAGTTCCTAATATAATTTATTTGAAACCCCTCAATTATCTATAAACTATAATAGTCCTTTACATTTAACTTTTGGATTTTCCACTTTTCCCCTCCATTCATACTTTTTATGACAAAAACAACCCCTCTCAAATATTGATTAATTAGTTATACATAATCTCCTAACACAATTCATTGAAACCCTCAATTATCTGTAAACTATAAATAGGTCCTTACATCTAACTTTGAATTACTAATTTTGCCCTCCACATTTCAGACTTTTTACTATTAGAACCAAGCTCTCTCAAACATTGATCAATTATAATTTATTTCAAGCCCCCAATTATCTATAAACTACAAACAGACCCTTACAATACTTGCACACGGAGCGCATCCACACCCTAGTGCTTTTAATTGATGAAAGGAGAGGTTTGGGATTTAATCCCAAACCTTCTTTCATTTGGTTTTGGTACAACCCAACTTTTTTCTTGAAGTCTTAGTACCTGGGTTAATTGTTCTCATTAGGAGTGTGCAACTGATAAAACCGATCGAATTGATTTTTTCGATTATTGAATATAGTCGGTTCAATTTGGTTTGTAAAGTCAATCACCTTTCGATCGGGTTCAATTTGTTTTACACAACACTAAAACTGCCAGTTTTTCATCAGTTTGGTTGTCAGTTTTTACTCAAAAGCCACCTGTACCGAATTATGTGCACCTACTAGCTCTTATAATTAACTGCTATTTGGATATTACACACATTTTAACACATAAATATATTGTTCAATTTATTTTATAGGTGCTAGTGGCGAGGTTGTGGTTGTTGAGTTGTGAGTCTTGTGACAGTGCTAATATTTTCTTTAGCTTACAAATCCGGTTCATCACTATAGCCGCTACTATAAGCCTCATCAGTTTTGGTTGTGCTTTAGATTGAAAAATTATTGAAATCCATGGATTTTAGTGGTTCATTATCATCGCCAAACACACGAGTCCTTATGTTCAATCACAAAATAAGAGAAAATAAATTATATTAGAAACATTAAATAGGCCAATGAAAGATATATAGCATAAGGAGTGGGAAAAGAAAAAAAGAAAAGAAAAAAAGAAGAGATATTTAAGATAAGAAAAATATGTAATACGAAGGTCATTAGCTGACGTGGACACAAAGTTATGTATATCTATCGGCCCCCCAAATTTTCCAAAACAAAACCCTAGATTTAAAAAAAAAAATTAAAAAACGTTATTATAATTTTTTTTTAATAAAAGACATATTAACAATTTGGTACAATTGTTGGTCTTTAAAAATCCATCACTAATTACCCAAGTTTGATTCCCTTAGGATCTTATTATGCTTGCATATTTAGGGTTTTTTCAGATTAAATTTACATACTTATCTTAATTATTTTGTAATTTTAATCATGTATACTAGCTATTAGGCTTGTTTGCCTTCATTAAATTGTTGACGACTTAACTACAATTTGGCTTACAATATTGTACCATATTCAGCCTGATAAATAAAATGTATTTTTTTTTTATAGTTGTACAGAAAAATGCACAATACTAATTAAGTTCACGGAGAATATAGTTAGAATTATATTTTTTATTTTAGTAGAACTTTTGCTATTAAATTAATAGTTCGGAGCAAGGATTGTGATTTCATTTTTTCAGTCTATTGATTAATTTTAACAGAAATTTCGTGAAATATTTTGTTGTATATATAGAAAAAACGTATAATTTTGAGTGTAAGTTTAACATATATAAACATGTGGACAAGTAAGATAGAAATAAATTAACCTAATAAATACATTAAATACATCAAAGGAAGCCTAAATACATAATTATCCCTATAAATGTAATTTGCTTCATAACCTGGTTTTTACACGAAAATATTGATATCTACGAAATATTTTGATAACAAATGTAATTTGCTACATAACTTCTTGGGTTTCACAGGAAAATGTCGAAATTTACAGAAAAAAAACACGAAATAATGTACGTTTATTTTCGGCGCTTCAAAATTTGAGACCTAAAAATATATATTTCACAAAATTTTTCTTATTTTACAAAATTTCGCGAATTCACAATCCTTGGTCTGGAATAGAAAATTTTGTAGTTTTGCCCAATATCGACCAACAATCCCTTGCCATTTCGCCCCTCGTTAACTAAGATTCTGGGTCCGCCAATGATATCTATCATGAATAATGTTGCTTGCATTAGTTGACCTGTCAAGTACTCTTATCGAGTTTTCATGAAAAATAAAGCATTCGTGCTAATCACAAACCGACTGATATGGTTACAGAACAATGACATTTTTTTTCCACTAACAAATTAAAAGGTTTTGATCTACTTAACTCTTGGGTTTAGAGATTTGAATTCTACCCCTACGGTTAATTTGGCAAAAGTTAAAATACATGAGCAATTCTTAAATATGTCACTACTACTTATGCTGCGAAAAACAAAAATAACCTTAATATTTTTGTAAGGAAAATCTTGCTATTGATGGATCCCTAACCTATTCAAACACCTTTGTTGAGCTTTGAACCCTACGCTTGTAGGTTTTACAAACTAAGCTAGTATCCATATTATTGGTATTAACCTCAACATTTCACTTCTTTCATACAAAAGAAAATTATGCTCCATACGTAATGAAAGAGAATTTTTTTTAAAAAAATCTCCTTTAAATCATGAAATAAAAGGAATTAGAGGTATTAAAAATTTAAATAAAATAAAAAGTGAAGATCATTCTTTTTAAATATATTGTAGGCCAAATATTTTTATGAATCACCAAATTTTCAAAGGAAGGCGGTACTAGATTAGAAGAAATACAACTAAATAAACTCCTCTTTTTCATGGTCATATGAACAATCCAAATGAGGACTTTTGGCCTAATTTCTCCAAATGAAAATTACTTTATTACTTACTCCGCCGAATTTTTATTTGCCACCATGAGAGTGAATTACATCTTGTGGAATCAATTTGCCACATGTGGAATCAATTGTGCTTCCAATGGACCAACTTATTTTCTAATCAGACTATACTCATTTCTTAATTAATTTTCAACACATTTTCATAATAACTTCTCGTAGTAGATAATTATTAGGAAAATGACTTTTAAGGTAAACTTTTTCACCACTATTTATATATCGTAGTTGATGTAATGGCTAATTTGTGCCTACTTTTATACTTTTATGACTAACAATGACTCTTTTATTAACTCATAAAGTTATATGACATTTTTACCCTTCCTAAACAAATAGAAAACCTAATTTTATACTTTTATGACCAACAATGACTCTTTTATTAATAATCCTAATTTTTATTTTTATTTTATTTTTTACCTTTGACCCCTCCCACCCCATGCTGCTGGTAGGTAGTCGATATTAATGATTCAAATTATAAACAACCAATTATAAGTTTTTATAAGTTTTCATTGACTGACAAATTAATCAAATTATTATGCTATAAACCTTAGCATAAACTTTTCATAATGTAGTTAATGATGATTAGAAATTTAGCTTTAATTATTTAATAAAATCAAATTGATTAACTTGTCATAAATTTGATTAGAAAAGTTTATAGGTACCCGTGCATTACCTTTCTTAATGACGATTTCCATAATATAGTTAATAAAATCAATTTTTTCACTATTGAAATTTGATTTCTTATTCTTCAATGCATGAGTACCTATAAAGTAATATAATTTATTCTCTGTCGTTATTTAGTCACAATTTATCTACCACAGAGTATGATCATAGCCTCAGAGGTAAAATGAAAACCAATATTGAATAAGATAATTTAATGTAAACTAAGTAGTGACAGAGAATTGAAACAAAAAACTATATTTGCTCTTCAAACTCATATATACCTGCACAACTAGTCAAATCAAACACATTCAGAGTGTCAAAACATTTAAGAATAAAAAAAATGCTAACATGAAAATATTAATGTAGCCATTTATAGCTAACAATTGTCATAAAATAATTGCTCAAACTGCAATTAAATAACAAGATAACATAAAAAATAAGAAAATAATAATAATGATTAATGGGGCGGGAGAAGTTAAGGGTTTAAAAAAAAGTAAAAATAACATAAAAAATAGAATTATTAATAAAAGAGTCATTGTTGGTCACAAAAGTATAAAATTAGGCTTTTTATTTGTTTATGAAAGGTGAATATGTCATATAAGTTGATGAGTTAATGAAATAGTTATTGTTGGTAATAAAAGTGTAAAAGTAGGCACAAGTTAGTCATTACATCAACTACGATATATAAATTGTCTATTTTGTAATAAAGTAAGCCTTAAAAGTCATTTTCAGATAATTATTTGCCAAGATAGATGTTTTAGGTTTCATACTCCCACAACTCATGAGTGTTACAGGTTGATTATGGAATTCACAATACAGGTTGATTCCGGAATTCACAATACAGGGGACAAACTGATACAGGTTGATTCCGGAATTCACAATTGCATTTCGCTGGATTCGGGGTTACCTACATTGGATAAAATCGGACAGCAGGGTACTAGTTCAACTAAGAATCATGGTGCGCAAGTCCTGGCACAGTCGCATGAAGTTGGACAGCTTCCTTCAACGTGTTTGCATGCCGACGATGACGAAACTTTAGTGGACGCCGTAGTAATTGAAGCTCAGAATATAAAACAGATAAATTATTTGGTTCGTAATGCTAACAGCGAAAACGAATTGGACAACGATACCAATATTTCGGATGAAGTCACTTCGGAAGAAGAAGATAGAGCACGCACAATGTCAGGTTTCAAGACAGACCAAATTCGATTAACGAAAAGATTCGATAAGAGGATTATAAACAACGACTTCAAGGTATGTCTTCGAAGATCTGATAGAATGAGGAAAAGCAACAGCAAGTACAAGCTTTGATCTAGGGGTTTGGGTTAGCCAAGAGGATAAATGTGTCTAATTTTTGTTTTTTTTCCTACCCCAATTTGTTATTATATCCCGTTTTGGGACAAATAATTAAGGTCTGGCATGCCATAGCTGCCTCTCCGTAGCGGAGATTTAAAATTTAAAAAAAAAAAAAAAAAAAAAACTCATGAGTGTTACCACGTGCACTCTACCAAGTAAATTTTTTCCCAATGGTAAAAAATGAATAAAAATTACACCTAAATCATGGTGAAAGAAACAACCTCCAACCAATTGTTTGATATTTGTCCATTGCATGTTTTCTTTCTTTCTTTCTACTATTATTATTATTATTATTATTAATTTTTTGTCAAGAAAAGAAGAAGGAAATTTCTCCTCCAATTATGTTTTTTATTTACCTTGCATGGACTAGTGTTGGTAATAATCCTTCCTTTATTTCAACACAGTCTCCAATATGGACCTTGTTCTTTCAAGTCCCAAGATTATCTCATATTCTTACACTCTCCCCCATTCCCCTTTGCTTTTTTTATTTATACATTTTCCCCCCCTTTTTTTTTTTTTTTTCTTGTTTTTCTTCTTCTGTTTGTACCACCTCCCACCGTCTCCTATTAATGGGGTTACTTCACAATATACTTGATTTGGCCATATTTACTTTACTTCACATTTCACAAGTTAGTTATATTTATTTGCTTTTTGGGTTTTACCATGTCTTTTATCTTTTAGGTTAAAAAAAAAAAGAAAGAAAAGCTTTCTTCTGTACTCTCTCTCCAATAACCATATGGATTGGATTGCTCATTTATCTGTTACACCCATTTCTTTTTCAATTTGGTAATTTTTGTTTACTTTTTTTGGATAACATTTATTTTCTTTTACATCTCTCTTTCCTTCTCTTTATTGGATGAAGGTCTACACTCTCTCACTTCTCTCTGATGCACATGTTTTAGGCTTTTGACTCTCTCTCTCATTCTCATCTTCTATAATAACCTGGTTGAGACAACAAAACCCATCTCTCTTTGTCATTCAACACCATACACCATGAGTGACCCCTATGCCAATTTCTACACTGGATGGTTCAACTGCAACCATCATCAGCGTCATCCCCACCACCAACACTACACCACTTCCACTTCCACCTCCACTTCCAACCACCCATCTCACCATCATCACCACCATCATTTTCCTTATCCCTACAACTTCTACTCATCCAATCATCCCAACAACATCAGCACTATTACTCCTACTACTACCAGTACCAAGTACCAAACTCCACCTCCATCTCCTCCTTTAAGAGAAGCTCTTCCTCTTCTAAGCTTATCCCCAACAAGACATCGTGATGAACCTGAAGAACAACCCTCATGTAGTGCCATGGAAGTAGACAAGATGAACAAAGCCACCACCAACATAGAAGACCACCACCATCATCATACTAGTCTTTTCTCCTCCTCCACAACCACCACCACCACTTGTGATGATGATGATGTTGAAACTGTGACTGTTGCTCTACACATAGGGCTTCCAAACCCTAGCTCTGCTGATTTGTTGTCCATGGTGTCTCCTTCCCCAATAGATACTAGTACAACAGGAGACAAGGAGGATGTTAGTGTAGCTTCTTCTGGTTATCAAACAAGTAGACTCAACAAGGGTCAATATTGGATCCCTACCCCTTCTCAGATTCTTATTGGTCCTACTCAGTTTTCATGTCCTGTTTGCTGCAAAACCTTCAACAGATACAACAACATGCAGGTTCGTCATATATCATCCATCATAATTAGATCATCCTGCTTCCTTCCTCCAACCCCACCCCACTAATTATTCTTCTTTTCTATTTCAATTTTATTCTTTAATTTTCAAAACATACCGATTTCTTCTTTTAATTTTTTCAAAACAAATCCCACTTATTCATTTCTCATCCTGATTTTGATCTCTAAAGAAAGAATACTATTATTGAACTCTCCACCCCCTTCTCTGTCTTCTTCCGGCCATCTTTTAATTTTTAATTTTTAGCTATTCAATTTCATCTTCAATTTGAAGAACAACAAAACCCATTACTCTCTTGCTTCATCCAATCTTGATCTGATGAGAAGAGAGAGTTTTGGTCATGTTGTTCTCTTCTATCTTTTCTTTTTAATTATTTCTTTGAACTATTTTTTGAAAAAAATAGAATATATGAAATAGATTTTATGCATAAATTGTTTTGCATGGGTTGTGGCTTTTGGGATTTGAATACTCAAAATCTATCCAACTGGTCCAACTGAGACTGATCAAGTACCTTTCTTTATGTGATTGAACAACACAGAGCAATGTTCCTTATGCTTTTAGTACTTTGAAGTTTGTGTTTGTATACATTTGAAAGTGTGTAAAACTGATTTTTATCCAGGTCTCAGTCTCAGATGATCTTCATCAAGGAATAGGACTTCTCACATCACAACACTTCATTCTTTAAAAGACCAAACCGGCCCCAAAATTAATCTCTGATTTAATTAATATTCACACTTGCCCCTTTTTTTTTTTTTTTTTTTTTTAAAACACATTTTTCTTACATAAACACCCTTTTTCTTCTTGTTCTTTCTGTTTTATTCTGGACCTTATGAACAAGGGGGAAAAAAACCCCATCATCCGTACGTATCTATCATAATATAACAACACCCATTTGTTTAATTTTTATGTTTAGCTACATCCAATGCCTTTTTCATAGATACTCGGGGTTTTAAAGAAACATTCTTCTAAATTTTTGATCGCAAAACAGACATCCTTTGTTCACACCATGAGATCAAACTAATCTATCAAATGGCATAACATCCCAAATAAGTTGTTAGATCATGTCATTTTTCTTCTTCATTTTATAGTTTGAACTTAATGTGTTCATGCTTGATACCTATAGGTTTTATGTTCTTGCTGATAATGTTCCCATCTTTCTTACAATGTTCTTGTGGCTATCTTGCATAGATGCTTATGTGGGGTCATGGATCTCAATATCCACAAACTTCTCCAACAAAAATTTAGAAAATTCCAATCTTAAAGAATACTAAACTATCTTGATTCTTGAGATCTAAATTCCTTTTAGGATTCATTCAAACTTTATTGTACGAACAAAACAAGGTTTTTTAGTTGTTTTACTTCTTGTCATGTTGTTGTGGCTGGTTAATATATGCTAATGTTGGTGCATAACTGCATACTTGGATATCCCTGCTTTGAAGAATGATGAATTTAACTGATTACGTACTCTCTTATAGTATTTGTTAGCTAGGTTTTATGTTCTAGAATTGTATTTGTTGTGCCTGCAATGCATAGATTCTTAACTTCTTGAAATGTCATTCTTAAGGAGTAATGAACTGCTTGACTCTTCCTTAAATTTCAATATAAATGTTTTCAAACTTATCTTGATTTCTTGTTATGTACGTTGTTGTGGCTTGATTTTGTAGATGCACATGTGGGGTCATGGATCTCAATATAGGAAGGGACCTGAATCACTAAGGGGAACTCAACCAACAGCAATGCTCAGGCTCCCTTGCTATTGCTGTTCACCAGGGTGCAGGAACAACATCGATCACCCGAGAGCTAAACCACTTAAGGATTTCAGAACACTCCAAACACATTACAAGAGAAAGCATGGAATTAAGCCCTTCATGTGTAGGAAATGTGGCAAGGCATTTGCAGTGAGAGGTGACTGGAGAACTCATGAGAAGAATTGTGGGAAGCTTTGGTATTGCGTATGTGGTTCAGACTTCAAGCACAAGAGATCTCTCAAGGATCATATCAAAGCATTTGGGCAAGGCCATGCAGCTTATGGGATTGACTACTTGGAAGAAGACGATGAACCCGCCTCCGAGATTGAACAAGATAATGAGTCTTCTCAGTGATAATTAATAGCTAGCTAGTACTATATATGATATATGGACGTATTAATACTTGGTTAATGATCTCATCTAGGTGAAGTGCAACTTTTACATATATGACTTGAGCAAAGTTAACATCAAAGTTGCTTGAAGAGTCATAAGTTTTCTTTGTTTATGTACGTAGAACTGAAAATACATCAGTAATGGAGAAAGTTGCTGCAATCCCATTTTGCCTAAGCTGATCAATAAACTCTTTTTTTCTTTCTTTCTTTTCACTTGGATCTTCTAGTATTATCTTTGTCATGAATTCAATTAAATCTTTTATTAGTGTTTTTCCTTGACTACTAACTTAATCTCCCGAATGCATGCATGAAGTCCCAAACCCCAACTTCTACTACCTACGAACTGCAAGCTTAATTCCACACTCACAGAGACGAAGATGGAAATGCAAGTTATATGTATACTATATAATGTAAGAGTTGTTCAAATTCTTTATCTTCACTCATATCTACACATTCAAAATATTTATTTTGGTCCAAGCTTCTTCACAATATCATGAATTCATGAATAATGGTATTAGGCATCACTTTTTAAATATATACCCATCTCTGCTTACACCTATTTATCTTGTCATCAAGTTAGGGATTGTAATGGTTAGATTTGATAAGAATAGTCTGCTTATGAGTGAACTCAAAATAAATTTTCATTTTCTAGTTATACAATGAGCCATTGCCTGGTGGATGGTATTCAGGCTTGAACGTTTAACCTTTTAGCAATGAGTTATTACCCATCTCATTAAAAAAAAAAGGCTTTGAATCATCTCCAAGTTATATGCATTAGTAGTTTGCATAAATTTTGTTATTCCCAATTATTCAGAAAAAAAAAAAAAAGATTATTATGCTGATCATAGTATCTATGAACTTCAGAGGATTTATCACAAAGACAGAGATGTCTTTAAGATGGTACATACATGTTATGTATATGGTGATGCATGGGTGATGTCTTTTTAACAATCTTTCTCTTTTTCTTTTTCCCTTACAGCCTTGATAACAAAGAGTAGTAGTATATTTTAGGTCCAGATGTAGTTGAGATAGGCTTTTCAATCTCCTGCAAATGCATCAGCTTTTGGGTGCATATGATGCCCTTTAGCTAGCTTTGGGATAGTGGGGTGGGAAGTTATGTGTTTGTTGATGGATGGAACATATACCCATTTCAGATTCACTGGGACTTCTCTCATGACTGACTTGGAAAATTCAAATCAAATGATTAGATTGTAAGAGAGAAGATATGGGCAAGGAGTAATAATGAAAACAAAGCTGTATGTGTATAAGGTTTGGAGAGGTGATAAAGGATTGGTGTGGCAGCTTTGGTGATATGAAGAGAACCCCATTTACATCAAAGATAGAGAGAGAGAGAGAGAGTAAAAAAGATGGTCAGTCAAAGCTATAGCTCCTCACAAAGGAAAGGGTTGTCGAAATGTCACTTCAATCTACAGTCGAGGCATCAGTATGATGTGTATGTACTCTGGGAGGCATCAGTATGTCTCCTAAGTAAGGTCTACCAGTAAAATTTAGATGCGTGACTCACTGCTCTCTATTTCTCATTCATCTCACTTTCTCACTAAGGTGGTAATTAGTGTAATAGTAGAATGACTTTGATGCATTTAATTGTTAGACTTAGACCTAAATATATGTTTTGGCAGGCAGAGTAAGGTTTAGCATGCATATACCCATTTAGAGCATCTATTGAAAGCTGTGGCAATTTAATCAATATTATTAATTGCATCAGTTAACACGCCCATAGTAAGCTAAGTTATCTTTCTAGGTCTAATTAGTGGGCCTGCTATCTGAGATTGAGCCGGAGTCAAATTGACTGTTGGGAGGTGGAAAAAGTTCCAATGCAATCTCAGATTCCTTTTACAAAATTTCTATGGAACATGCTCAAGGTTAGCCCTCCCAGTGTGAAGGTAAAAGAGGAGTTGTACATCTATCAATAATGGTTGATATGTAATGCAAACCCTACCCCTAGTTCAACTTGATTCTGATGGCGAATCAGATAAACTCATTTGATTAATCCAACCAATCGCTAGGCATTTGATGGCATGCAACTTGTAGACTGAAAAGCTTAAAGTCGCATTCGTCATGGGCAACACAGTTTTTGATCCCGAAATTGGGGTAAAGACATAAGAAAAGTTTCCAAAGGTTGGGTTGCACACTTTTTCTAACCTGCCTGTCTTGCTACTTGCAACTCTAGTAACTTAAGATTTTGGAGTAGACATGTAACACTAACATTATAAAATCTCTCAAGGTTATGTTGAAAGACAGTGTTGGTTTGCACACATTTTTTCCTTCAACACAAAATTTTTTTTCCCGTGAAAACATAGTCTTAAATGAAGGATTTGTTAATTATTTTCAAAAGTTGCTATGTATAATAAAATATTATGCCATTGTGATAATCTATTACAAGTCTGAATTTATTGAAAAACTTATTATTACCACATTCTTTTATTTGTTTCAACAAACTTAAGTTGCATCCTTATAGCTTTCATTTTACATGGGACTAAACTTCACACTTGAATTGAGTCACATATCCTGTCCACTTAAAAGCATATATATATATATATATATATTTTTTTTTTGGTTTGGCACTCAAATGCCGAAGTTTGGGATTTGATATCTTGAGACATAACCTCGTCAAGTACCAAAGGCAAGTCCAATATGCAAACAAAATCCATTTTTTTTTTTTGCAATACAGGCTTATGGTTTAACACTAGACCTTGATCAAGTCTTTCCTCCAACTTCTAGTATTATTGTTTGTCACTTTGAATTTGACATTCTTTCGTTTCTTATACGGTTAAGAAATTAACTGGGTCGAACTTCATTTTTCTCCTTTTGATTTAAGTGACATTTTCCTATTACCCCAATATTAAACACATCAATAATCTTCTTTCTCCCCCAAATTTAGATGAATGAATCCTTGCAGCAACAAATTTAATATATATAAATGCCTTGAAAAGGGTTTTGTTTCAAGGTAGAGAGAGCTAGGGAAGGAATGTTATACAAGTCCAAAACCCTAATATCAGTTTACAAGAAGATCCTGTTGACATCTGTTTAATCAAAGATGCTGACAAGAGACTAATTAAATTAATCTGTCTCCTCCTCCCATCAGCTTAAAATCCCAAGAACCACTACTACCCCTTTCTCTTTTTTTTCTTCCTGATTTCTTAGCTGCCTGTATTTATTTGTATTTCTTGTTGTTGGTTGTGTCCTTTTGTATTTACATGGTATTTTGCCATACATGCATATGAGGTTTGTTAAAGGAGACCAATAAAGCATCCCTACTCAAAATAATATTATTTGTTTTCCATCTCTAACTTCATTCACATTCCACACAAAGGGGACAGCTTTGTCTCCCCTCTTGGCTCGAATCCACCAATCTTTTTCTTCAAAGTCATAAAACCTGCTCAAGTCTCATCTCTTCTCTTCTCATTTCAAGTGAAATAGAACCTAAAAGTGTTGCTCATAAATACCAATGTTTATTTTTTCCTTGTGATTTTCAATTACATGTTTTAAAAAAAAAAGTTACCCGTAGACTACACTAATTCCCTGTCTGTTAGTTACATGAAATTGGGGCTAAAACCTAATTTGTCCTTGTTATTCTTAATCAGGAGCTAGTTGAACTAATTAAGGAATGAGCAACCGTGGCAACCGACAATATAGCATCCTTAAGCATCGATGGTACATGATCATACCAAAATTATGCCCAAAAGATGAGATCCATTTTATAGTGGACCTTGTGATTGAGATCACACAGCTTTAATTTTTGAGAGACTAGAGAGCCCAACAGGGGAAAGGAAAAAGAGAAAAGGGGGAAGAAGAAAAAAAAGAAAAAAGTAACAGTCTTGACCCATAATCAACTTTTGAAGAAGAAAGAGGATTTATTATTTAATAAAAAGAAGAGAAAACAAAAATCAGTCTTTTGGAAAATATACCTAGAGAGACACTTTTTCTTCATATTATCCATCATTCATGATATATATATATGCTTTGTTTGATTGATCCATTTATTTCTGCTAAAGTTGCATTGCTTTGGATGTTTTGTAGAGATTCTCCAACTTGTTGCAATTTGGGTCTCTTTGTTAAGAGAATATGAACTATAAAGAGAGTCTTATAACATAAGATTGCTTGCCTAGAGAAATGGAGAGAAAGAGACTGGAGATCGAGGTTTAAATTATTAGGATTCCCATAACAGGTATGAACTATGAAGAGTTGGGGGTTGTTAAAGTTAGTTTATGTTAGAATAATGCTTAAAATTTATTGAACCTAGATACAACAAAAAATTTAAATATGCGTGAAATGGTTTAAGAGATGGTGTTTCCATTTATTTATAAATATATTTATAATTTTTCTAAGTTGCATCTTTTTTTTTAATAGAAGCTTTCAAGCTATTTTAGACGAGATAAATGATCATACTAATTAAATAATTTCCATAAGAATATTTACTAAAAGCCACAATGTCAACTGTCAAGGCATACTAACATGGAGCAAATGCCAAATACATTAATTGCAAGACTAATCCTCGAATATCCCATCCAATGCCCTCATAGAATTGTTAAGTTGGAATCTATTCTTATACTCGTGTGCTAAGTGATAACTGAACATTGACCTTAGATTCCATAATCATTAAACACTTCCGGTGGGGTTTAAACTCTGGACTTATAATTTCATCTATCGTTTGCCAAAACCTAGAAGTCTACCAGCTAAGCTAGTACCCCGTTGGTTGAATTTTGAACTTTGAACTTTGAACTTTTTTTTTTTTTTTTTTTTTTTTTTTACCATTTCAGCCTGATACTAATTATTGCACAAATACTCATCAAAAGCCAAAAGCTTGAGCTATATGTCAAGGATCGGAAAGTTAATTACTCTATTGAATGGTTAAAAAAAAAAAATTATCATCAGGTAGGGTTCACTTCAAGGATGCTATGGCCAAGTACATAGTCCAAGTAAGAATTACAAAATCATGATTTAAACTAACCCATTTGCTAAGATTTTAGAATCAACAATATGTGCACAATTATGAATTAACTGAAAACTTGGAACTATGAAGTTATGATTATTCCTGTCCCTGATCAGGTAGAGTGTATAGTTGGTATTCCAAATGATCTTCTGATAAAACATGATGATGGCCTTCCTTCTTGACCATTATAATGATCAACACTGTACCTGCATCACTGTACCAGATGATGCCCCAGATAATAATAACCAACAAAATAAGTATACCCATTTTCATTACATCTTGAGAAAGAACTTCCTTTTTTTTTGTTGGCCGAGAGAAAGGTGAGATTGAAGTTGTTGGAAATGATTTTAGACCCTCCATCACTCACCTTTGAATTGGCGGGTCCCCTTGTTTTGCAATTATAGAGAGAGGACCTCAACATCTATGCATTCTAGTCTAGAGAAGAAAAACTATTAGCACAAAAAAGTCTAGAGATGCATGAAGAAAAAACAAAGTTAGCTATAAAGTATGAATTTACATAACCTCTCAATTAAGAAAACAAAACACCCAATTAAATCAAAAAAATATCTACAATAAAAAAGACTAATCTAAAGTAAAGCAAAATCTACACGCACTAACCTAAAAGGTGCATTAGGAAATTGATTGGTTTTTTTTCGTGCATGCACAACAACAAAAGCAACCTTTTGACACATCCATTTTTTTTTAATTTTTTTATTTTAATCCTTTTGACTTTATTTGTAGGTCCCTAACATTTTAATTAACAGATACGACTGACGATATCAGCACATTAAAAAAAGGTTGATAAATGCATCAGTAATAATCATCATCATGGAAAAAACATGCATTTATTATATATGTGGAGGAAAAATATTAATCAAAGTATGATAATATGGGGAGGGGAATTTTTTTTTTTTTTTTCCAACAAAACTTAAAGTTAAAGTGATGCATGACTTTTAATTTATATCTTTAGACTGGGTCACATCACAAAAGATGACATGTCTAAACAATTGAAGTAGATTTAGAGAATTTTTGTTAAATTTTAGACTGATCCTTTTTGTATAGAAAATTGTTCTTAGTTATAGCATCCATAGTCAATTAATCCCTGCATTTTTAATCCCAAGCCACTAAAAAACAGTCTAATGTCCAGGAGTCTTGGTGCCATTTAAGCCCACGTCCAATGTGGTTGGAGAAGCCATTTAATTACTACTATTTACCAACTCTCTCGACTCTTGCTCTGCCCTTAGACCCTACCATCAAGTTATTATGAAAAGCATTTGACTTTGAATACTCTTTAACATGTTGTCTTATCTATATATTTATATATATATAAAAGTATTGTCAACCTTATTAGAGCTCTTTCACAAACATTGGGGGCTTTGAACGCTCTCTTAAACGTTGCTTAGCCCTCTAAATAGGAATTATGAGCCATGTTTGAACTCTTTCGAAAAGTGGGATTTACAATGGTTTTTAATTTACTTATATAAGTAGGACCTAAAATCATCATACGGCAATAGATCCCCGTTATTATCGCACCATTGATATAGGAGTCACAAAACAATGATCGACCTTTCGATTGCATCGAAGCAAATGTAGGTCATAACATAAAGTAACAATGATGGGCCTCATCAGGCCCATTTTATTCTTTCGAATTGTTGTTTAAATAGAAACTGAAAATTAGAATTGAAGAGAAAAGAAGAAGAGTTTTATTTATTTATTTATTTATTTATTTATTTATTTCATCTCTTTTGTATAATAATAGCAATCAATTAATCACAATAAGATAAAAATAAAAGGGAGAAGAAGAAATGCTTTTGAAAAAAGTGCTTTGACATCTCCTTTCTGGAAGGTCGACCCCGCATCTAATCTTCTTTTGAAATAACTTTGTTTCTCTTTAAAACCAAAGACACTTGCATGAAATCTGTATTTTTTCTTGCAACCATTTTTTTTTACCTAATATTATTCTCATGGTTGCCTTCTCATGCATATGTTCCATTTCATCTAAATCTATCATCATCATCATCATCATCATCAAAGTCAATTCCCGATATTTTCGAGGTCGTCTACATGGATTTTAGTTCTCCAAGCAATGCGGTCTTCCCACATATCCTCGCCTAATCCAAGCTCAATGATATCTTCATTCACCACCTTCATCCAAGTTTTCAACGATCGTCCCCTCTGTCTACACCCTCCATTAACTTGCCAATCTAGACATTTTCTAATTGGCGTCGTGCTTGGTCTCCTCCGCACATGATCAAACCAAGTTAAACGTCTTTCTCTAATTTTGTCCTCTATGGGCGCTACACCTAAGTATCTCCTAATTCTTTTATTTCTAATTTTATCCTTGCGAGTTTTACCACACATCCACCTTAACATACGCATTTCTGTTAAATTGAACACAGAAAACACTATAAGGAGCTAACAGTTCTGGGAATGGCTTTTACTTTATTGAAACTTCAACTGGCTTTTATAGAGCCTTACAGATCATAACAGAAGCAAAATAACCAACCACGTTATAGCCTAGAAACGTGGTAACAAACTGAGACCTAATAAAAAAACAACAACTACCCTGAAGAATCGGGCTACTTATTTTAACAGAATAACAAACTATGACCACTTCATTCCCTCCCCTAAACTAGACTGTCTAAACAACTAGTTTATCCCAGGTGCATCACAAACTCCAAGCTGCTCTCTCATTCTTTGAAAAGACTCCACTTTCAATGGCTTGGTGAACACATCTGCCACTGATCATGTGTACCACAGTGTCTCAAATGCACAACTCCATCATTTGCAAGGTTACGTAGGAAATGAAATCGCACCTGAATATGTTTGCTTCTGCCAAGTAAGACATGATTCTTGGCTAGCTTAATGGTTGAACTATTGTCACAAAAAATGACAGTGCTCTCATTTCCTTCATACCCCAGCTTCTCCAGCACCCTGTTCATCCATACTGCTTGAGTTGAACATGCAGCAGCAGCCACGTACTCTGCTTCGGTTGTGCTTACGATCGGCTGCTTACGTGAGGACCAAGCTACTGCAGCTGAGCTTAAGATAAAAACATAGCCTGAGGTGTTTTTCCTATCTTCCACATCACCAGCGTAATCACTATCAGTGAATCCAATCAGCTCCTTATTCCCATCCTTCTTATAGAACAGTCCAAAACCAGAAGTTCCTTGTAGATAACGTAGAATTCTTTTGGCAGCTAAGAGATGAAGCTCTGTTGGTTTCGACATGTATCTACTGATCAAACTGACTGCACACATAATATCCGGCCTCGTGGCTGTAATATACATCATGCTACCCACCAATTGCATGTAATAAGAGCCATCTACCTCCACTCCATTATCATCTCGGAAAATCTTGAAATCTGGGATGATTGGATTTTGAACAGAGTTGCATTGTTCCATTCCAAACTTTTTTAGAACTTCCAACACATATTTCTTCTTATTAATAAAAATTCCTTCACTAAGCTGCGCGACTTCTATCCCAAGAAAGAACCTCATTTTACCAAGGTCCGACATGTCAAATTCATTCATCATTGACCATATTTTCATCATCTCCAGCATAAATCAAGTCATCAACATAAAGGCTAATAACCAAAAGTTTACCTTGTTTGTTGACCTTGGTGAAGAGTGTTTGTTCACTTTAGCACTTCTCAAACCCTTCTTTCAAAAAATAAGCTTCAATGCGGCTAAACCATGCCCTCGGCGCCTGCTTGAGCCCATACAATGCTTTATTGAGCTTATAGACCTTGTGCATTTCAGCTTTCACCTCATAACCTCTTGGTTGATCGACATAAACATCTTCTGTCAAGTTTCCATGAAGAAAAGTTGATTTAACATCAAGTTGATAAACATACCAGCCTCTTTGTGCAGCCAAAGAAAGAAACATCCAAACAGTATCCATACGTGACACAGGTGCATACACTTCTTCATAGTCAACGCCGTACTTCTGTGCATAGCCCTTGGCAACCAAGCGGGCTTTGTATCTTTCTACCTCATCGTGCTCATTGACCTTCGTCTTGTAAACCCATTTAACCCCAATCCTTTTAGCACCTGCTGGCAGCTCCGTCAAGTACCATGTATTATTTTTTTTAATGGCTTTTATCTCCGAATCCATAGCCTCTCTCCATCTTGCATCAGCTGCTGCTTCCTCATAACTCGTTGGATTGGTATTGACAAGAAGGGCCCAGTTAGCCTCAGCATCTTCATCATAAAGCTCTTCCCCTGAGACATATTCTCCCATCCACACCGGGGTTCTTATGACCCTTGAGCTCGATCTCACACTCGAAGGTCCAGGAGTTTCTGGGTTCACAAGGTTTGGTGCAACTTCTTCATCTTCATTGCTTCCTGCATTCTCGTCTTGTGACTCATTCAAATTATTCAGCTCCTCATCATCACCCCACTCCAAATCAAGAGCAATCTCCTCTTCAAAACTGTCATCCCAGTTCCATTTCTTGTCTTCCTCAAAGACAACGTCCCGACTAATTACTACCTTCTTCAAAACTGGATCATAAAGTCGGTAGGCCTTCGATTCTTCACTCACTCCCAACATAACACAACTCCGACTTTTGTCTTCCAGCTTCGTTCTTCGTGCATCCGGAACATGAGCATGTGCAACACTTCCGAACACCCTGAAATGCGCTACTGAAGGTTTAACCCCGCTCCATGCCTCTTCCGGTGTCATGTCTTTGACTGATAAAGTGGGGCACCTATTTAGTACATAGAAGCTCCAGTTGACCGTCTCCAGCCAAAAAATCTTGGGGACACCTTTCTCAGATAACAAACTCCTCACCATGTTCATCACTGTCCGATTTTTCTTTTCTGCGACGCCATTCTGTTGTGGCGTGTATGCTGCAGTCAATTGCCTCCTAATTCCATTCTCTTTACAGAAACTATTAAACTCATTCGAAGTAAATTCCCCACCACGGTCTGTTCTTAAACACTTAATAGCAAGACCTGTTTCTTTCTCTACACAACTCTTAAGTAACTTGAAAGAGACAAATGTATCCGACTTATCAATCAGAAAATATACCCAAGCTTTTCTACTATAGTCATCAATAAAGCAGATTAGGTATCTCTTGTGGCTGTTTGAAATGGGAGTAACAGGTCCACATATATCGGCATGAATGAGTCAAGTTTCTGAGAAGCTCTCCATGTACTCTTCTTAGGAAAAGAGTCTCGGTGTTGCTTGCCTTTTAAGAAATCAGTACACACAGCTCCGGTGTCGTTGATCTTAGGCAAACCCCTCACCATTCCTTTGTGCTGCAGTGTTTTGAGGCTTTTGTAACCAAGGTGACCGTACCTCCGGTGCCAAAGATCAGTCATGTCTTGAGTTGTCGCTTGCAAACATACCCCCTTCTTCACTTGCTTCTCAACTGGTTGTGACTCGGATAGCAATACGAACATTCTATTCGCAGTCATGTCGGTTTGGATGATCAAGCCTCTTAAGGGATGGTAAATTCGACATTTGTTGGATTTAATCAGCACAACTAGTCCTTTCTCCTGCAACTGACCAATGCTAAGAATATGATTATTTAACTCAGACACGTAGAAGATCTTTGTGACAACATGACTAGTGCCCTCCAAAAACAATCTCACATTCCCTTTCCCAATCACATTCATCCTCATATTATTTCCGAGCCTCACCATTTGTGTGAAACTCTCATCTAAATCACAAAACAAAGAGCGATCACCGCACATATGGTTACTACAACCAGAATCAAGAAACCATAAATTATTTCGATTACCTCCGTTCATCTCCACATGTGCCATAAGCAGCTGTTCCTCTGACTCATCAAACTCCACATAGTTAGCCTTCTTTTCCCACATTGGACAATCATATTGATAGTGTCCAAGCTGGTGACACTTGTAACACTCAACCGCAGCTTTGTCATAGGACTGTCGGCCTCTTCCTCTGCCCCTACCTCCTCGAAAAGCTGTTCTTCCACGCCCTCATGCATGGTACCCTTCGGCATGAGTGACTTTGAGTGCTTGTTCTTCCCCACTTGAATGCCTCCGAAACTTCTGCTCATGAACTAACAAAGAGCTTTGTAATTCATCTATTGACAAGCTCTTGATATTCTTGGACTCTTCAATTGAACATACAATATAATTGTATTTCTCAGACAGAGAGCGCAATACCTTTTCAACAATCTTTGCATCCTGCATATCTTCTCCCAAATTGCGCACAGAAAACACTATAAGGAGCTAACAGTTATGGGAATGGCTTTTACTTTATTGAAACTTCAACTGGCTTTTATAGAGCCTTACAGATCATAACAGAAGCAAAATAACCAACCACGTTATAGCCTAGAGACGTGGTAACAAACTGAGACCTAATAAAAAAGCAACAACTACCCTGAAGAATCGGACTACTTATTATAACAAAATAACAAACTATGACCACTTCATTTCTGCTACTGCCATCCTATGCGTATGTTGTCCCGTAGTAGCCCAACATTCTGAACCGTATAGCATGGCTGGTCGAACAATTGTCTTATAGCATTTCCCTTTTAGCCTTGCAGGCATCCTTCTATCGCATAATACTCCTGACGCCATTCTCCATTTCAACCAACCAGCTTTAACCTATGGTCTACATCTTCTCCAATATCCCCATTCTTTTGAATTATAGATCCAAGATATCAAAAAGCCTCACACTCTGGGATCTCTACACCTTCGATCTCAATTGCATTACTTCTCCCTCATGGTTCACAACCAAAGTTGCACACTAGATACTCCGTCTTCGAACGTCTAATTCTAAAACCTTTACTCTCTAAAGTCTCCCACCACTTAACTAATTTCTGACCTAAACCTGCACTAGTCTCATCCATTAAGACAATATCATCTGCAAATAACATGCACCAAGGTACATCTTCTTGCAGATGTCTCGTCAACTCATCCATGACCAAAGCAAAGAGATATGGACTTAACGCCGACCCTTGATGTAGTCCTACTGACACTGGAAATTCACTGGACATCCCACCTACTGAGCGGACACTTGTTACAGCCCCTTCATACATATCCTTAATGATATCGACATAACATTGAGACACTTTCTTCCTTTCAAGCACCCACCAAATTAACTCCCTGGGGACCGTATCATATGCTTTCTCCAGATCAATAAAAATCATATGCAAACTCGTACGTGCCTCTCGATATTTTTCTATAGTTTGCCTAAGCAGGAAGATGGCCTCCGTAGTAGACCTACCCGGCATAAATCCAAATTGATTATCCGAAACCGTGGTTAAACTCCTAAGTCTTCGTTCTATAACCCCCTCCCAAAGTTTCATCGTATGACTCATAAGCTTTATCTCTCTATAGTTCGAGCAATTCTGGATATCCCTTTTGTTCTTATAAATTGGTACCACAATGCTATGCCTCCATGAATTTGGCATTTTTCTAGTTTCCAAAATCCTATTAAAGAGCTTAGTTAGCCATTGAATCCCAACTTCTCCCAGACATTTCCATGCTTCAATTGGTATATCATCCGGTCCAACGACCTTTCCTGTCTTCATTCTTTTTAAAGCTTCTCTCACTTCTATGGCACTAACTCTGCGATGGAACACGTGATCTCTCCCTTCCTGTGAAGCATACCCCTCCAAGTTTAACTCCCATACATGTGTTCCATTGAGTAGGTTCCAAAAGTAATCATTCCATCTATCTAAAATAGCTTTATCCTGCATTAAAACTCTTCCATCCTCATGTTTAACACACTTAACATGACTCAAGTCCCTAGTTTTTCGTTCTCTAGCTTTAGCTATCTTGAAAATATCATTCTCCCCTTCCTACGTACCTAGCCTATTATAAAGATCATCATACGCTCTCTTCTTAGCTTCCCCTACTGCTTTACTATTCAACTTTTTAGCCTGCTTATAAAGCTCATAAGACTCTAGGCACCTATCTTTTTGCCACACTTTAAAACATCTTTTCTTTTTCGCAATGGTTTGTTTCACATCAACGTTCCACTACCATGTCTCCTTACCGTATAAACCTCCTCTTTTGGCCTCTCCTAACTCTTCCTTCGCACATCTTCTTATTCAGTTTGCCAAATGTTCAAAAAGATCCGCGCTACTAGTCCTATCCTTTGGTTCTAGATTCTCCCAACCCTCTGAAACTGACTGGCCACCTAAAATCTTCTTTCTAAATTTTTGGCACACATCTCCCTGTAAGGTCCACCACTTAATTCTCGGTCTAACCTGTTCTATAGCAATACGACCCCTACTCTTAAGACAAAAATCGAGAACTAACAGCCTATGTTGGTTTGTCAGACACTCCCCTGGTATAACCTTACAATTTTTACACCTACCTAAATCGTGTCTCCTCACAAGAAAATAATCAATTTGACTTCTATTGCGCCCACTCGCAAAGGTCACCAAGTGATTTTCCCTCTTCTTGTAAAAAGTATTACGATCCCAAAATCCTGAGCTAAAGCAAAATCTATAATAGAAATCCCCGCAGTGTTCCGATCCTCAAAGCCTTGACCTCCATGTACCCTCTCATACCCAACTCTATCCTTACCGACATGGCCATTCAAATCCCCGCCTAGGAAAACCCTATCGGAAGAGGGAATCCCAAGAACTAACTCCTCTAAAGAGTCCCAAAAATCTTTCTTAGTCTCCTCGTCCAAACCCACTTGGGGTACATACGCACTAATAACATGCACTATCTCTAGTTCTAAAACTAATTTAATACTTATGATTCTATCCCCAAACCTCCTAACGTCGACTACTGCATCCTTAAAAACTTTATCTACAACTATTTCCACCCCGTTCCTAGTTCCATCTTTACCAGAATGGAAGAGTTTGAACCCTCCTCCTAAATCTTTAGCCTGGTTCCCCTTCCATTTTGTCTCTTGAAGACAAACTATGTTTACTTTCCTCCTACGCAGGGCATCCACTAATTCTATTGTCTTTCCCGTCAAGGTTCCTATGTTCCAAGAGGCTAATCTAATCATTATATCTCTAGCTCTAACCTGGACTAGCTTTTTTACTCGCCCCACCCTTGCCTATTTAACACTACAACTGGGCGCCGCTGTAGCGCGCCTTGCTCATTTGTCACTACACCCGAGCGTAGGTGTAGCGCGTCGCTTATAGCGGGGGACGCCCTATCCTTCTGCATTAATTTTTTTGAACCAAATTTCATGAAAAAGGATGTGATGAATTTTTTACGGTTGACTATCACAAGCCTAACACCAACCCTCCTCCTTTCATCTAAATCTATATATTTATAAATTCTTCTAAAATATTCTAGGCATTATATAAAATTTGCCATTATGTAGTCCACTGTTTCAACTAAACAATAGGCTGAACATTTCCAACAACATATTAGAGTTTGTTGTTATTGATTTTATAGGGTTATGCTTACATTCTCCATAATTTTTTAAACTATATATCACAATTCTAATGATAAATCTAATACCAATCGTAGAGTTAACTTACGTAAATGGTCAAAATAAGGACTAACTTACGTAAATGGTCAAAATAAGGACAATGGTCCACTAGATCTTTCATACTTGAAACAAATAGTAGTGTCTTCTTTGATGACATAAAAAATAATTACTAACATATAAACCATGTGTTGACATTCATCCTTATAGTTGAATTATTGATCCAACTAACTTGTGATAATTTTCCAAATTTGCAATCAATTTCTCAAACCCATATTCATGTGCATTCACAATAATGCACAGAATTATTAGGTCTTTAAGTAATTTATTCGGATTGTAAATTTTGAGAACGCAGTGAAATATACTATCGGGGGTTACAATATTTTTATGTGGACTTGGAACAATACAAGAATGGTAACTATGTTTTATATTTTTTCTATTTTACGTAGATGTCATTTCAAATGCAATCCTCGAGATAATGAGTATTTGAGTTACCAATAGAGTTCTTTCTTCTTTGCAAGTTTACAATGATAAATTAAGTAGTTAGAATTGCCAACCATGTTTAATTGCACTTAAATTTGAAAGAAAACTCATTATGCCTTTGCGTGCTCAACTAATGTTATTTTGGATACAATACAATTTAAGATAACAATGATTTGAGTGACCAAATAGAATTGTTTTAACTTCTAACAATTTTTTTTTTTAACAATCAAAAGGGTTTTTAAACAGTCCATGAACTGTTATATTAATTAATAAATTTTGAAGAGCATCATGTTTGCTCATAAAGTTTCCCTTGAGCGTCCTGGAAATGATTTCCTTCAAATCCTCTGCAAAGGAGTAAGGAGTAAAAATTATATGTTCATTATTAGGGGGCAGCTTCGCTAAATGGTTTGCTGTTTTGCTAGTATCTCTGAATATTTACTCTATTTGAGTTTACTAGAATCTAGGCATCATACTACCAATCCTTCTAAGAATCGAGAAAGCTTTCCATGGAGTGAGTTGTTTTTCATTGATAACTTACACTGCATTCATCAAGTTACATGATTATAATGACTGGGGGTGGTCACATTCTACGTGCGCAAATATTCAATACTTTTTCATTTTAAGGGCCAATATATAGTTTATAAATAGTTAGAGGACTTTAAATTAATTATTATATTAAGAGCTTAAGTATAATTAATCAATGTTTCAGAGGTACTGATTTTGATTGTAAGAATGGCAAAATGAAAAATATAAAAGTTAGTTGTAAAGGCATTTTTATAATTTATAGATAATTAGGGGACTTGAAATATATTATGTTAGAGGCTTAGATATAATATATCAATATTTAAGAGGGACTGGTTTGGATTGTAAAAGTTATGAAATGTGGAAGGAAAAATCCAAAAGTTAGATGTAAGGGCCTATTTTTAATTTATATGTAGTTGAAGGACTTCATATAAATTTTGTTATGAGCTTAATTATAATTAATTAATATTGAGAGGGGTTGAGTTTGATTATAAACAATCTGAATTTGGGAGGGCAAAAGTGTAAAAAATGTAATAGTGTTTTTTGTTTAAAGACATAAATACCATTTGTCACTTTTACCACCTTTGATTTGTTTTTGTAAATATTATAAAGTTGACAGGGCATTGTCGAAACCCGAAATTAGGTTGAAGACAAATGTGTAATAGTAATTTTTTCAATTAAAAGACAAAAATATTTCTGACACTGTTCATTGGTTTGTTGGTTTCAGATGTAATTATTAGTAATAAAGGAGGGCAAAATGGAAAAGTAAAATTTGAGTTGAAGACATACATATTCATTATTTTATTTTTTTTGGAAAGCGAGTTGGGTTTTTATAGGATCTCATAACCTATCAACAAGGTGCGACCTACAGGTCAACACCATAAGAAAGTAACTATGCCGCCGGAGGGTCTCGAACCTAGGACGTGGGGGATAAACCCACACAACCCTAACCACTCGACCATAACGCCATTGGCTCTTCATTATTCATTTGGAGAAGATGAGTTATACTATACAGATTAACAGAGTCGCTTAGAATTGAGCATAGGGAGACGGGAGAGCGCTGACTTCAATGTGATCACGAAACATCCGTCATGAATACATAAATATCAAGTTCAAGATCGTAACCACATCCAAGTTGATGCGAGTTTCACATTCTAGTGATACTAAGATCCAGATTCCTATCTCCACGGATTGCATAATTTGGTTTGTGTGTGCATATATACCATATAAAGTCTTTGTTTGGTGTCTCGTAAACTAATGCATATCAGTCGATTAATGACTTTTAGTGCTTGGTAAATTTTTTAAAAAAAAACTGTGGTTATTAAAATTTATTTACCAAATCCTGTGTTTTCTTGATGAAGTTTTGCATTTTATTGTTCAAAAAAATTACAGAGCCAACTCATTAACTCGATTTTTCATAGCCATCACCACTAACCACCATATCGTGACAACCACCACTTCCACTCCATGACCACATGGACCGCCACTACCATGATTTCATAACTGCAACTGCCAATGCCATCACCATCATTGTTGTGCTAACACCACCACCACTACTGCCGTCATGTCACCACAACCACCACAACCTTCACAATCATCGCTACCGCCATCATAGCCAAATCACTGCCACCACCACCACCATAGCCACCTAGCATAACCATCAACCTTCGCCTTCACAACAACCACCACCACCATCACAAGCACTACCATCACCACCATACCACTACCTCCATCATCACCTTTACCACATACGTTATCACAACTACCATAACATAATCACCTAAACACCACCACCATGTCACAACTACCTACTAACACAATATTGTTTTTAGATAAGCCAAACACCGGTTGAACCTTACATTATTTTCTTTAGTTAATACCAAGTGTTGTTCATTCTCTTGCGAAGGAAGGCTCACTAGACCACAACTTGATTATAAGTGTGTATTACGAGGAGGTTGTGGAGTTCAGAATCAACATCTATCATTGAAGATAAGGGCATTTGGTTCATTTAAAATGGTATCAATATTAGGATGTTGATATCATCAATCGAACTCATTAGGATTGACAACATCACGACAATAATACTAGGAACGGTGATTTTTCAATACTAGGATGTTGATATCATCAATCGAACTCATTAGGATTGACAACATCACGACAATAATACTAGGAACAGTGATTTCTATGTCTTTAACCTGATTTTCGGGTTCTACAAAATGTCCTCCCAGTTCTATCATATTTACAATCAAAAGTCAAAATGTAAGTAAAGGTGACAAAGGGTATTTGTATCTTTAAGAGAAAACACTATTACATTTGTTTTACAATTTTGCTCTTCCAAATTCAGATTATTTACAATCAAACCTAGACCCTCTAAATATTCATTAATTGAATCGATACTCCTAACATAATTTATTTGAAGTCCTCCAAGTATCTATAAATTATAAATAGACCCTTACTTCTAACATTTAGATTTCTCATTTTGCCCTCCAAAATTTATAATTTTTACAATAAAAAAACTCTTCTCAAATATTGATTAATTATACTTAAAGCCCCTACATAGTAGTTTATTTAAAGCCCTTTAATTATTAATAAACTATACATAGGCCCTTCAAATTATAAGTAATTATTTTACTTAGAAATTTAATAATAGTTTATACTTATTATTAAATTATTGTAATAAAAAAATACTTAATATCCGTGCACGTAGAGCGCGTCCACACCCAAATTTTTGTAATTCTATCTGAGTCTTAGGATGTTGATATCATCAATCAAACTCATTAGGATTGGAAACATCACGACTATAATACGAAGGGGTCCTCATATAACCATATGCATCTTTAAAGTAATACGTTGCCTCAAGAGTAGTATCCAGATTGTTCATCCTTGTGCAGTGTGGGCACAAGTAAACTCTTTTTGCTTGCGCCTTATGACTATAGTGTAAATTCTTGAAAAGTTCATTGAGAAATTTCAAATAAATATATGATTACCCTCAAAATTTTCTCAAACTCAATCATGGCTGAAAGTATATTCAACTTGTTTGGATCTTAAACCAAAGTTATATTCTTCACCTTGAATTTTTCCCTATTTAGAAGCTAATAGGGCTTATATTGTGCTAAGAATTATAATAGTTATATAATTATGAATATCGGATTAATCGGTATTAGAATTAGTTTCCTTTCTTAATTAGGATTCTATTTGATCCCTATAAATACCTCATTGTAAGATGAATAAAGTTATGTTCTATATTATTTAAAAGTTATTTGGTTTGTCATAGTATCAGAGCATTGGTTCTTAGAGGTCATGGGTTCGAGTCTCGTCGAGTGTGAAATATTAAGCCAACTCCAATTATTCATGGGCTTAAATTGTCCATGTGCTTATCCATGGTAGTATTGTGTGATTTTTGCGATGTAGTTATACAATCAGTACCCATCGATACAGTTGTAGTCCCACGACCTCGCTCTCGCTTTTACTTAATATATGATTGAATTCGCCCTATCTACAAGTTTGAGCTTTAAGAGAATTGGCAATTTATCAGATTGTGTAAGGTCTGATATTGTGTGGGCTTTTCACACTCATGATCTCATCCCGTCCCGATTTTTTGGGTCATTTTGGGATTGATCAAACTCATCCCGATCTCATCTCACTCTAGATCGGGGCAGGATCGGGATGAAGATTTTCAATTCCGCCCATTCCAAACTTATTTATTTAATATTTATTATTATTAATTTTAATCAAACTACAATTCTAAAGAAATGTTTAGGATGTGTTGAAATTAAATCAAAACATCTACCGTTCGAAAATTTAAAAGCTTGATTTGGTAATTTTTGTTTAGATGAAAACTCTAGTTTGAATATTTTAGGTCAAATAAAACCCATGAAAATTTATACTTTTCACATTTTAGATTGGTTATAGGACAATTATTCTTGTAGAAAATAAATGCAAATGATATTTGGTTTGTTTTGCATTATGAGTTATGTAGTTGAAGATTTTGTTAATGAGCAATATTTTTCATTTTTGAACTTATATTAGTTTTGCACATACAAGATGCTTGACATAAAAAACCGTAATTTTATTGGACTATAAATTTTACATGACATTTAATATTGTTACGATGAAAGTTGTATGTACATAAATTTGATATTATTAGTGTTTGAGCAATGTGAGATAAAACTCTTTTATTAGTCTTCATTGAAGGCTATTTAGTATATGCTCGTCTCGTGCTATTTCGTCTAAATCTTGAATGAATGAAATAAAATAGGGATAAAGTCTATCCCATCTTGTACCTACCCCGAAGGAAGAGTAAGAGAGATGGATGAGCATTGCAGGAGAGGGGTGTCCTACACCTTACGGGCAGAAGTGAGAAGCATGTAGTTTGCTTAGATCTTGAGGTTTGTTAGAGTCTCCGGACAAATAGAATAAAACCCATGTCAACCACTGCCACAAGCTGATGTCACCTAAACATAGGGTACGACACTTACTACAACTACACACCCACAACATAAAAAAGCAACCACTCATGCCTACATACATTCAACTATATATACATAGATCGATATGCAGAGAATAATACATTGATAGTTAGGTAAACTGTTGTACATCTCATTAATACCATTTATTCAATGATGATAACACTAGGGATTTTACCATCACCATTACTTCTGAATTTGTTTGTAAATAGATACTTCAAAATGGTTTACAATTTGTTGATCATCTACATTAAAATTAAGCCAATTTTGAAGTAAATCCATCATCAAAGTCATTGATTCAAAAAGTCCGATAACTTGTGATGAAGGCATGCCAAGTAACAACAGTACAAAGATTGAGAAGTATAGTACCATGTAATTTAGGTCGACTAAGGAGGATTCTTCAAACAATTAGTTAAAGGGGGCCGGGAAGAAATGGATTTCGCGAAAACATGGATCTGGAAAAGTCTAGGATAAATAGGGGTGATTAGTATTGGAGATGAAAATAGTAAAGACCTTACCAGTATGTTATGATGTCTTTACCTACTTTTAATTTCCATCCAAGGAAGAAGCACAGCCAAGCTTTTGATATGTACATTCACACCCAATGTTAGGGGTAAAGTTGATTTATGCATGAAGAATGTTCCACTTCCCAATAAAGTTTGGAGAAAAAAGATTGGATTTATTTCCTTTATCCTTTAACTGTAAAAAACACAATTGCATTTTATTTTTCTCTTTAGCTAGCTTTAATGCCGGATATCCATTCTCACAATTGAACTTTGAAGAATCCAATTTCATAAAGGCTCACTTTTTTCCCAATGGGAAAGAAAGGACTAGACAACATTAATCCCATGTGAACCCTTTTGATGATTTGTGTTTCCTACATGACATGTTTAGAAGTTGCATTCAACGGCTTACAATTATATATGTAGACTGCCCAAATTCATGCAAAGTTTTCTTGACAGACTCTATAAGGTCTTTTTCATTGCAATCTATGTGGGCTCGAGGGAATGGAATTTCTCACCCAAATTTCATAAATACAGGGTTTTACTTTTGTCATGGTTCGTCTCATGGATGTCCATGTGCGCAGCATTATGCCCATGATGCATGCTTTATCATTCAGAGTCCGGTTTTGTTATCCCATCGATTTCATTTTCAAACTTTTCGACAAATGGAAAACAACGAAGTAAATGCTTAATATGCGAGAACAAATTACACCCACAAGTCATTTACATAACTAGAAATCATGCATTCAATGAAAACCCCTTTCTTCGCGACTTTTTCTAACCCATCAATCTTAGGCGAATTGTTCGTCTGGATACGGAAGTGGGTATGGCAGCAGACGCATTGGCACATCACATGGAATTATTTGTTCATTTATAGTGGAAATCATTAATGTAGCAACAACGAATGCGCGTACTAGTACTAGCGCACCCAACCTCATATTGACGCATATGATCGATTGATTGAGTGGTTCTTGTGAGTGACATTTGATTGTCGCTGAGCTAGGAATAAGTGTTATTCTGAGACCACAGTGAATGAATGGACCATCATGGGCTAGATCTAGACCATTTGGTTGGGTTGGGTTAATTTGGAGCTTCCCATGTGAAAGTGACCCATCAACCCAAGAACAGAAGTCTGTATTGGCCAAATGGCCCACCACACAATCCAACAAAAACTGAAGCAAAATTTCATCAAGCTTTTTTTTTTTTTTTTTTTTTTTTTTTTTTTTTTTTTTTTTTTTTTTTTTGAAAGGCAAGCCGGTTTTTTCAGCATAGGATCCGTAACCTACTCCCGAGATGCGACCTACTGGTCGAAATATCACCCCGAAATAAAGATGCCTCCAGTGGGTCTCGAAGCAAGGACCTGTGGAACAAGTCCACAACTCCTTAACCACTTGACCACTACCCCTTTGGCAAAATTTCATCAAGCTTGCAACCACCAAAACAGTTTCAGAAAGTACAAAGCTTTTTGCACTTCCATTGCTGAGCTCTGAAAGAAAAGGCATAGTGCAGTCCTAAGATGCAATCAGAGAAAGTAATAACAACAAACAAGCGGAATAATCGGAGATGGATACGATCACAATTGTCAAGCATCACATATATTCCACGCTTAGGGTGCATCCAATAAGGGACTTGAATGGAACACTGCATAGTGCATACCCTCCCCCGGATGAAGTATGGACACTTGCATTATTCAAAAAGAGACTAAAATCAAGGATGGACACGGGCACGCGTGTCGTGTCGTGTCGGGCACGGACACGACATGCCGACTCTGCAATTTTCCAAATACTAGGACTCGGGGACACAACAATATGTCATACCTTTTTTTTTATAAATCATATGAATATAAACAATAATCTAATAAAGAAAGAATTTAAGTAAAAAAGAACAAGAAGTATGAAGATGAAAATGAAGTACGAATTGTGCTTGAAAAGAAAAAACATAGAGAAGAAGATAACACTCCGTCGTAAGAAAGTAGAAGAGCTAAGAAGCAAATGAGAGAATAAGAAGCATAGACTACATCTATGCTTCATCGCCCTCTTTATCTTGCATCGCAATTGAAAGTTTTTCACTTTAGATTGATTAATAACCTGGTTATATGCGCCCACCTAAAAGTAAAAAATAAAATAAAGCCAGTTGTCGAGTCTTGGTTGTGTTTTAAGTTGGTTTTGGGTGTGTCTGAGGCGTGTCTGACACGTTGACTACACTTACCATGTGTCTGACACCTGCCGATACATTGACCATGTGTCCGACGCGTTTCGGGCGAGTGTCAGTGTCATACACGGATACGACAAGTTTTCCGAAGAGTCGTGCTTCCTTTACTAAAATTAAGGAAAAATACCCACAACCTGGATAGGATGGAATATTTGACATCTTACAAACTCGCAGGAGAAAAATGTAAGGTGTCGGAATATAGAACTAAAGGAGCCTAGATATCAAAACAGTAGCACTGCTCTAAAGATATCACTGAGTGATATGATATGAAATGTGGCTGAATAAATTTGCATAGGCTCCAGAAGAGTTCTTTAAGGTAGAGAGGTATCTGAAGTTATGAAAGGACCAAGGGAACTTTAGCGATGCCCCTTGTTTAAGCGAATCCACGAAAATAATTGGCTCTCTGCAGAAGATTACGAGAGCCAGCTAATAAAACTTTGTATTGCTATGAATTGGAAGCAGTTCAATGACCTATAAGATCTACAAACAATACTTATTCTGTAAATTATAAACAATATTCGGGTAGTGATAATAATTGCTTGTCATTGATAAAAGTTGATGGTGTGAACATGTTCTACTAATACAAGTAAATGAAGCCATAGGCAGGTGAAAAGACCTGTAATGGCTGTTCATTTATGTACAGAGGCCATCAAATCCCCAGCTACAAGCTCATGTCCTTTGGCAAGCTGATCTCCAGAAAATATAGACTGCAAAAATAGCAGAAAATATGAGTAGCAGGAATCACAAAGCAAACCGAAGTACACTATAAATTTATCTAATTACTTATCTAAGAATTTCTATGACAGTTTCTGTTTGAAGTGTGTATTATTTCCAGCAAGCTTTGATTAATCATTTTTAGATGGTGATCAGGAGTGCGCTCAGCAGTCAATACTGGCCTAATCACCCATCAAACCTGATCAGTCAAACAATATGATGGCTCGAACTATAACCACCATCCAATACTCTATGAGCACGACAGTGTATTGAATTCACCATTCAATACTAATAGTTTTGTGTGGTTACTATCAACAATAAATAATTTTCAAAGACATGAAACCAATGACCCAAAAGAGGAGCTACAATAAAATCTATTAGAAATTGTAAAAATAACTACATTATAATCCTTGCCCGCTCTCCTACCTAAAAAGAGAAGACAGTTCCATAGCCTAGCTTCCTACTAGCAACTCCAACTACAACCACTCATAAGTAACATCCTAAAGGCAGGAAAAAGAAGGCTACAACTAAGGCATTCCAATGGGAGATCTTAGCTCTATTTAGTGATATAAAGATAGCAGGGAGAAAAAAGTGGAATAAAAAGAGGGGGTCCTAAACTTATTTATTTGTATCCCCATCCCTTATTCCTTTCTACCGGGGCATCCAATCGAGATAGCCATTTCGAATGAAGCATATATATCAACACTACCTTTTTGGGGCTAGCGGACCGAAAGACCACCTTGTTCGTCTGGCGTCTACCTATCCTTCTGTATAGGGGATTGGCTGCAACATCGGTGTGTGAAGTGGGATGTAATGCACTCTTGCTATTGATATCATTCCGCCACCCATCACCTTCGTCTATATCTAAATGTTCCTATGCAGTGATTGATAGAAACAATTCGCAGATAGAGAAGAACCCACGCCGCAGCCATATCCCGACCAAAATGACTGCACACGACACTAGAAAGGGAGGGTTTAACTAAGGCTATTATTTGATGTTGGGTCGAGCAACCCTGTATTGGTACTCTATCGAACTATCAATTCAATGCCGAACTCTCTAAAATATGATTTTATTTTTCATTTAGATCACACATTGGTATTCACCAACCTGTGACAAACTATATTACGCCAAAAATGATGCTAAGCATCGACGAAGATCTTTTCTTTCCAAAAGAGTTGCTTGCCTATTCTTTCTGTTGAATGAAGGTGCGGATGACGACTGTCTGGAGCAGTTAGCGCTGATGATTGAGAAAGCCGTCATCCCACTCCACTAGAACTTTTCACTAGAACTTAGAAAGATTCTAGTTAGAGTCTCCTCAGTCATGAGGACCGTGACATGACGTCAGCCCTAGATGAGTGCGGTGAAGAAGTAAATCAAAGACACACTAGTAAGGAGCAGGTCTGAATAAAAGCCTTGTTTCGCAGGACGAGATTCATCCCGAATGAGATGGAATAATTAAAGTCCCATAGCCTATTCCTAGTCCCAGAGCCAAAGAATATCATAGAAGGAAGATAGATTGGTGCAAAAAGGCTTCCTTACTTAGAGCCTTAGAGGACGACCTCAAACAAACTTGTAGTCAATATGAGTAGAGTAATTGGACTGAATGATGATGCCTTGTTAAATCATTACCTCAGTTCTATGTTCAATTCAGTTCAGTTAATGTAGTCATTCTCTGCATGTGTCTAGCCCGTCTGGAATTCTTTCACTCATCTGTCACTCTCAATTCAACTTCTATCTATATCTTCACCCTGATCTTTCAAAAAATGCTAGGGCATGACTAACCGCTGCCCTACCAGAGTTGTTGGCGCTTCTCTGAGGTCCTGCACGTGAGGTTGCAGAGCACGCTGGGCATGCGTTGAGTGAAATTCCTTGCTTGTTGTGTAGCTGAATGGGACTGGTGGCTTGAGCTTTGGTTCGCTCGTACGTTGCATAGGGATATGTCTGTCAGAGGATCCCTGTGATTGCTAAGGTTAAGCTTTGTTTTATGTGGTTCCGACTATAAACCCAATGTTAAATCAGCTAAAACATAAAGCCACCCTCATGCATCTCTATGACAAACAAATATGCAGACTTTTCCTTTGTTATCGAGGACATAATGTTTAATTATTATTTTTTTTCTTTTCAAAAGCGTAAAATTTTTAGTTAATGGCCTTCAAAAGATATACCATTGAGGTCCTCCATTGTGGATGCCTTATGCCACAGAAGAACTATGACCTCCACTCAAAGCCTTCTTCCACAAGAGCTACTCCATCGAAAACCTCCACCATTGTGGATGGCCAATGCCAAAGAAAAACTAAGAGTTCCATGCAAGCTTTCTTTCTAACTGGCCAGGAAGACCAAAATAATTTGAAACCAACATAGGAGTGATTCCACATTGGTGAAGCAAGTGCCTTCCACCAAGTGCCTTCCGCATTGGTGAGACGATTTTTGCTATAACATCCCAAACAAGTGCCTTCCACCCCAATGCCTCTTCTCAGTAAGACCTATTTAGTAGGGAGGCAATTCCAAGCCCTTGTAACATGAAAATGCAACCTTCAACCAAAAATTTTGTTGAAGAATCAGGAGTATGACATCCATCAACTTCATGGCAAAAGATTTGAACTTTTCCTTGTTTTTCCATTTTCGTACTTGACTAATGTTGTATTCATCATGAATGTGTTACGATCCTTGTTATGGACCTTCCCCTCCTGGACAGCTCGGGCTTTTGAGAGAATTGGTTGGTTCATAACAATTGGTATCAGAGTCAAACCCCACATCCAAGGTTCGAATCCCGGCAGGAGCGACTTATAGGCTGGATTAAAATAATTTAGCATCATGTATTGGCATAGTGCTAAGTTGTTGAATACTGGTAGTTGAGAGAAGGCTCACTGGGCCAGTGTCGATAGAGTGGGCCGACGAGGACGTCGGCTTTGGAAACGTGGGGCAATGTTACGATCCTTGTTATGGACCTTCCCCTCCTGGACAGCTCGGGCTTTTGGGAGAATTGGTTGGTTCATAACAGAATGTCAAAGGAATTTGATTCCAAGGTTAAAAACGTGGCATCCTCCACTTCCTAATTAAATGCTGCTCTCCTAAATTGAAGATTTCACCACGTTCCATCTCCCACCCCATTGCCAAACTCACAATGTAACAGGTCAGATCTTCTCGATGTTAAAACAAACATCCCAGTGAAAGGATTCCTTTAATGGGACCCCACCAAGCCATGCATCGTCTGGAAACTTACTAAAGTCCAGTTCAAATTTGAAGGTCACATTGACTTGTTGTCTACAGTTAAAAATACAACACCTTACATTAACGTGTCTAACCCCATCATAGTCAGATACTTCAGAATCCTTTTGTCCCTTACAAGGTTAAAGACATTTGAATCAATACAATGATACCATTCTTTGGTGTTGACATTTTCCAAGTTTAACCACCACAAATAACCTTCCTCCCTTACAAGGTCAAAGACATTTGAATCAATACACTAATACCATTCTTTGGTGTTGACATTTTCCAAGTTTAACCACCACAAATAACCATGGCATTGAAACAAGCATGTATTCATTTGCCTGCCAAGTGTTTTCTCAATTTCAATCATCTTGAATAAGACAATAAGAGAAAGTCATGCAATATGGTTTGCGCTTATACCATAGAGCAGAGATGAATATGTTACCAGGAACCTAAAGGTTTATGGTCCTTGAAGAGGAAGAGAAATTAAGGTAGCAAAATTATACTGAAGATGCTCTACATTGGGAAGGAAAAGGACTACAGCATGATATACAGTTAAAATGAGTGCCTGCCCAAAAGAAAAGGAAAAGAATAAAAAGTAAGTCATTTAGATGCGATGTTAGAAATAATGCCAAGCTTCATTATTGCGAGGATAATCCATAACTAATGCCAGACAATTTATAACACCCGCTTAACACTCTCCCTAAACTGCACTATATTATTTCAAAAGGAAATTAGCTTCCATAGCAACATCCAGATTTAGCTTGTACAAACCTTCTGCAGATCCAAGACAACTTCCAAAAACCCCGTTCACCAGACCCCAAATAAAGCCACAAATTAGATGAACACGGTGAGGAAATAGGACCTGATAACCCTTTATGGAAATTTATGATGTTATTTTAATTAATTATTTAGTTATTTATTTAGATGGGTCAGGCTTACTTGACTAGAGTTCCCAAAGAAAAAAGTTTATGTTGCTTGATAGCAATCTAGGTTTATTATAAATAAGGTCTAAGAGCCACCATTCTAACACAACTTGAATTGAAACTCCAATGGAGATTATTTAGGTTATTTTTCGGTTTATCATTTTTTCTTTATTTCAGTTAATATCTTGCATTTATTTGTTTTCGGTATTTTGATTTTTCAGAACAGAGTTATCATCTAGTATCAGAGCTAACGCTCTTGGGTTCGATATGAAGAAGAAAGTGGAAGAAATGAAGAAATAGTGTTCCATTGAAGAAAAAAAATGGGTCAACTATGTTCATCATCACTATGTACTGGCACGATCATGGACATTGTTTATCCAAACATTATTTTGTACCCAGAAACTATGTAGTTTCAGGTGACCCCTAAGCGCACTAGGTGGGCACTTCATGACCTTACCACCTCTCCTAGACTACGCGGTGCCTAAATTTTGTGTAGTCTCGGGCGGTCACCTAGACGCTCACCCTTAACTACAAATTTTTAACTATTTGTTTTATTTTATATTTCACTTTGGCTTGTTATATTTAAACTTGTTTTGTTATTTTTGTCTTGATGCTTTGAAGTTCGTGCTTTTAGTTAAATTTGTGTAAAATTAACTTGTGAAAAATTATGTATATATAAAGGCTTCGAAATATTCCTACCAAGGTTGCACAAGATAATAGGAGATGCCTAGACGAGCTAGGCGCCAGACTACCGTCCTCCTCCTCGCCTCGCTTGAGACTACGTAACCTAGAGACAATAAATGCAACTTGGTAGTAATTAAAAAGAAAAAAGATGAGTTACCCATATTATTCCACACACCTACGGCTGCAAGTTGGATAGGAAAATCCGATTCCGAATCTAAATTTTCCAAAAAAATCTGATTCCGACACTATCCGAATCCGAAATGTTGATTTCCGATAATTCCAAATTTTTTTGGAAGGTAATTGGAATGTCTATGAAATATCCGATTCCGATCTGAATAATTTATAAACTTTCCGAAAGTGTTCCAATCCAAAAATTGCAAAAAAATTATGATTATTACATTCCAAAATATCCAATTTGAAACTTCAGAATAAATCGTAATTTTTCTTAAAATAAGATTACATATATTGTAGTAAGTCATAATTATATATTTGCATACATCATATTGATAAAATAAAATTATATAGTATAATTTATATGTTTGCATTCATTATTAGGGGTGAGCATGGGATGGGATAGACTTCATTCCGACCTCGTCCCATCCTAAATGAGTTTAGGACGGGACGAGAGAACAGGTACTAGACTTTATCGGATAAACTTCCTTGAGGTTTCACACGTTAGTTTCTAGATTGACATTTATAGATGTATTTGTTGAACTTTCCAATGAGTTTGGATAATCAAGGCATACTTTTAGAATGGTCATGAAGCAAGTACTTCTTAATTATGAACTTGGATGTGCAAATCGAGTTACGCAAGGAAAACATAAATAGTGAATGTAATACCACAAGAAAATTGTCGCTAATTATGTAATGATGCATATATGCAGGGTTTCTCCAATGGGCATGATCTTCATTCCATGTTTTAAATGTTTGTCCTTTCTTTTCTTTTCCAAACTTATGATAGAATTTCTTTTTTCAACCCTATAATTTTGAAAAATACATCAAAGGGTTGTTTTCTATGCCTTGGATACAACCATATATAGGATTATATGACCCTTGCAGTTGTTACATATTTATGCAAAAATAATGTGTCCCTTTAAAAACGTTGCTCATCAGTAGAAATCTAAGCTTTGAAGCCATATAGACTCCAAGGAACATCAATATAAAAAATATAGGGTACATGTATTAGTTATGCAACCCTCATCTTGTTCAACACTTGTTCTAAGGGGATCTAATTAATGATTAAGTTATTTTAGAAAATGAGAAATAATTTCTCTTGTAATAGGTTTAAGCTTCCATATTCACCGTCTTGTTTCATCCATTACAATATATGTTGCACAAATCACTAATGCCCAAAGGCTTCATATTCTTAGTTGACAAGTACACAACCTTAGCACCACATTGTATAATAATAATAAATATAAAAAAATCAGTTCAGGACGGGATGGGCAGGATTGAAAATCTCCATCTCGATCCCATCCCACTCTAGATCGAGACGAGATGAGATCGGAATTGAATTGATCAATCCCAAAAGGACCCATAAAAAATTGGGACGGGATCGAGATTGCGGGATGGGATGCCCACTCTTATTCATTATCATCCAATAAAATAATATCACATATATAATTATTTATAAGTTGTAGCTAAGTTTTTTTACTTTGTCGCCCATTACTTAATGCCCGATAAAGTTTGACCCTTATTTTAAACCTTAATTGAGTCTAACCTCTTTTCGAAAATTCAATTCCAAAAAAAAACTCTCAAAATTTCGAAATGTGAAATTTTGAAATTTTCAAAAATTCGATTGGAAATTTCGAATTCCGATTCATAAATTATGGAACAGAAATTTGAAACAAATTTCAGTTCTGAAAATTTTTGGATAGTAATCGAAATACCTATTTTCGATCCATTCGTCTCAAAAATAGCCTTACCCACACCTATACCCTTATTATTCCACATGCCCATAGAAATCCTAGTACAGTCTCATCCCAAGCCCATACCCACTGGTGTCTAATAATGTTTGTGCCCAACTATACACTTTTACTATCCAACCCCACAATACACCTAAACCCATAGTACCCTCAACCTTAACCTATTTACCTACTTTACTACCATTGGCCAATGACATACACCCCACTATTACGCATAATGAGTCGGACATGATACATCCAATGGTAGTAATAAGAGAGTTGTAACGTGTGAGAGAGGAGATGAAAATATTTGCAAGGAATGGGTGGAACCAAAAAGGGAAAGTGAATAACAGAATAAAGCTGACACCGAAGTAATGGATAAGTTCCAGAGAGAAGAGGAGAAAACTTAGAAAGATGAAGGAGGTGTCATCCAAGCCACCTCTAACACCAACTGAGGGCGGGACACCTACCACCTCGACCATCCCGACATGTATATGTAGCTCCTTTTGTGTTTCTATTTGGGGAGATTTTTGAGGTAAGCTTCTTCAATCCGAGAAGGAGGATGGAAATTAGGATTTTATTTTAATTATTTATTTAGTTGGATCAGGCCCATGTAAACCCAAAGCTATCAAGTTTAGGTTAGAGCTCTATTTTGGAGTTTTGGGCTTTAGATGGCTTGATTAGCAAGTCAAAAAAGTTATAAATAAGGCTTTACGCCATCTATCGTAATTGACTTGACATGATGAAGAAAACTACAAAGAGACTGTTTATGTTTTAGGTTTATTTACTGTTTATTTAATTTTTAACACCTTTATTTTGTTAGATTAGTTATTTTATTTTCTTGAAACCATTAAAACTACTCCTGTAAAAGTTAATTCAAGTATTCATAATAAACAAAAAATGTGAAGGCAAGGAGAATAAATCCTCAACTTTAGGAACATCAGCAACACTCCATGTTACAATTGCAGTTAGTCCAACCAAGACCATTCAATGAAAACATGGAGCTATATCACCTGGATACTTCAATTGAATAACATACTTGATACACCCATCACTAAAAGTACTTGACCTGGATCATACAACTTGAAGGTTCTACAATAACTTGGGGGAGACTGAAAGGGGCACAGATCAAGGTGGTGAAAATAGATTTGAAGACACTGATAGTTCTATAAATCTAATAGAGGACCCGGATTCCTTATGCAACATGAGTATGAAGTATAATTATTGCAGGATGAGCATTTTAGTTACTCCACATCAATTCTGACGATTAATCAAAACCTTTTAAAAAGTTGTGCAATGAGTATGAAGTGATTACCTAGCAGACATGAAAGCCATCCCAAGAAATACAGCCTTAACTGCTTGCTTCTGGCCTGCATAATCAAATGCTAACGGCAACATCTCGTGCAATGTAAGAAAAGCCATCACTCCCCCCACTGCAATTGAGGAATAAGAAAAGAACTTCGATCAAATCGTGCATATGTTAAGTTAGGAGGCTTGCGTGATGTATGAAGGTAAGTAATGAGAACCTGCTCCTAGCAAGCCTTCCAGAATCTCAGGGCTAAGACTGCTTGGGAACAGGTAAGCTGCAACAGGTAACAATAATTAGATCAAACTATAGCCAGTATTTTCTTACCATTCATAAAAAAAAAAAAATCAAAACCAACTTCTTGGCTATAAATAAAGTTTTTGGAGACTGCAATCACTAAGTGGCACAATTGCTTCCTACATACATCTTCATGACACCTGACAGGTCGATGTATGGCTATAATCGAAAGTTAACGCCAGTGTTAGTGAATCGTGAATCGTATAGTAAATCGGAAAGGTAAGATTTTGATTTAATCGTAAATTGAATCGTAAATCGTAAGATTTATAAAATTATAAATATATGTATTTAAATTAATAAATATTCATAACTTATACCCAAAAAGAATCAAAATGTAAGAATGCACTTTCATTGGTAGGTCCAAAAGAAACTTCCTACAAAAAATAAGCCCAAAGAAAAATTACTAATTAAATCAAGCCCAAATGAAAGAATGAAACTAAATTAAGCCCAAATGGAACCCAAATTCCATTCAATTTCATTTCAATCTCATTTAATTTCATTTCAATATCATTCAACTTAATTGGTTTTGATCTTGATTCAATCGAGTTAGAGAGCAGCAGCGATGATGAACTCAACATCATCCCTCATCGCACTGTTGACGAAATCCTCAACGACTCTGAATCCTCTTCTTTGTCTTCTTTAAATCAACCCTTCTTTACCGTCGGCGAGTTGGAGATGGGTGAAAAAGATGATGAAGAAGAGTGAAAAAGCAATTTGAGGCAAAACGATGAAGATCTGAGCGGAACAGATAAAGATCTAAAGCGGAACCAACCTGATGAACCAATCTTAGCCGGATCTGATGAAGATCTAAGCCAATATGTTTTTTTTTTTTCTTTTTTTTTTTTCCTGTTGGTTTCTTTTTCCTATACAAAGCATAAATCGAACGACTGCTTACTTATCGCGATTTAGCGATTTCAACATTGAATCGTCACCGATTCAGTTCGATTTAGGTAAAGCCCGATTTGTTGGGCGATTCACATCGTTTGTGTGCCGACTCGAGTCAAATCGACAATTTGACTCGCGATTCATACAACACTGGTTAACGCCATTATCATCTATTAAAAATGAATGTCAAGACATGTGGTAAATGCACAAGGTTCGAAACACTTCACTGTTTTGTTGAGGTGAGATCTCCATATACAATGTCAACGGAGTTGAACTATCATAAAAATAATCTGAAGCCCTTCTTTTACTTGGTGTTATGTATGGTTTTTTTCAGATAAATAAAACAGAGGAAAAAAACGAAGAAAAATGTCATAGACGACATGAATGTGGTCAATCCCAGGTGAAACCCCGAGGTTAGAAAGAGCTCAGGTATCACAATATCACGAACCTTCTTATCTATCCAATTCGAAGCATGACCTTTCCACTTTGATGAAGCCAAACAACATTGTTACTTCTCAAGAAATATAAGCAGTTTTTAAGGATAATTGAAGCAAAGATGATAGGTTTCTTGTTGGTTGTCCATCTTATTAAACAAATTTGCATTTGATGTGGTTGAATGATTCGGCAAGCATTCTTTCTGACAATGATTTCTAACTGAGACAACCTTCAATCATGCACGTACAGAAAGACACGTTTCTGTCTAATAATCATACTCAAAATACTGTGACCAACAAAACAATGAAAAAGTAATACAAGTACAACCACAGAGTTGGAAACAGTTAGCTTACCAACGATGATCACGCCAAGGGGCTCTGCGAAGCCAGAAAGAGTTGCCAGTTTGAATGCCTGCCACTTGCTGTTAAATGCAAATGATTTAGTCTTGAGAATACATAAGATAACAGTTCCTACTCAACTATTTTTATTTTCATTACAAACCCCACTTTTTTAGAAAACTGAGACTTAGCTTAATAAACTATAAATTGGCAAGAATTAGCATAAAATAATTTTTCCTGATCTCATGAAGATATTTGGGAATTTTATAGAACAGTCATGTTATCACTCGACTGTTCTGATCTAAAATGAATATTGTATATAAAACATGTCTTACAATATATATAGAGGTGGGATCTAGGGAAAAAGATTCTCGACAAAAACAAGTTTGATGCACATGCACAATAGTTTGCCCTTTTGTTGGGATGATCTCCTCTTAATCGTGTAGATCACTTGTACAAAAAATATTAACTAATTTGGAATTCCATAACATGGATACACATGCTACACAAATTAGAGAATTATCAATCTCTCAATTTCACCACAAACTTGACAACTACATCTAATGGAGTTAAAAATTTAAAAGCATGCGATTTTTTGTACTATCATCCCCACAACAAAATAACTCATTTTGCAATTTCTACATGGATGAAATGGGTGTGTGTGTGATGTAATGTAGGATTTAATTTATTAATTTAATTTAGTTTAGTTGTTAGGTCGGGCCTAAATAAGCCCATTAGAATAATTCAATATTAGGGCTCCCAAGCATTTAGGGTTAGATTGCTTGATTTGCAAGTTAGGTTTAGTATAAATAGGGCCTATAGCTATTGGTTGTAATTGATTTTTTTATGAATGAAGAAACTCCAATGGAGATTATTTAGTTTTATTTATCTTTTTGTGTAGATTCGTTTAATTCATAGTTTAGGTTACATTAGTGTAACTTTGTCAAGTTTTGTGTCCTTGGATCCCAACCAATGACAACTAGCTTGGTGACGACTACAATTACAACACGCGATTGGGGTCACCTAACGAATAAGTTAAGGGCTAATTTCGGGTAGATGCAATCTCCTCGTAAGTGAGATCATGCCCCCATAAAGTAGTTCATATCGAGCATAAAACCTACTGGATCCATATAAGAATTATCGAGAGAGACGTGCAGAATTATAAGTTCATGCATTAGCAACTAGACTCAACCTAGTAATTGTATCTGTCATAAAGTGTATCAACACCCAACTAAAACTATTCATTAGTACCAAAAATGTTGGAAAGAAAAACTCACCTCTGAGTGGCAAAATAGACAGGAAGTGCGACAGCAACTCCCTGCAAAAAGACGCCAGATCATATTATAACAACTAATATGAGCATTGCTTTAATAAGGTTGTTGTTGTTGTTATTTAACATAACGTTTTTTCATTCAAGAATCGGAGAGGTTGGTAAAACTCAGAAAAATAAGAAACTGCAAACCCAAGGGTATACCAAGAAAATAAAGATAAGGATATGAAATTCGATCTTTCTTAATTATAAACTTGGTGAAACCACCAAAGTTCAACTTGACATAAATTGTTGGCCTAAATTCATGTCAAAACCATGCTACGTCCAAGTCTGAGAGTTGTGAACAACCTCGTGATGACGAAGCGACATTGACGACATCGAAGCGGTGACAAAAAGGTCTACAAAGCCTTTATCATTCAAGAAAGCGGACTCTAGAACATCTTCCTAAAATTAGAAAATTCATTTTGGAAAAATCAATAAATAATTTGGAGTTCTGCTACTTCAAATTAATTTTCCAAAGGTTTAAAACTATGTCAAAGCAACTTCTTGACATTCTGTTGCTTCGTCCACCAAGTTGCATACTAAGGGTCGAAAGCAACTCATTCCACATGCCTTAAATTCCAACAGAAGGAGAATGTCCATTGCTGAAATAGAGTGTACCCATTGGACTCCCAACATAAGTGATTCCACACCTCTTGTCCAAAATCATGCCAAACAAGAAGACGCTCTCAAGATTCTTCTCATAGTGCCACATTTCACATCACATGCACAAGACTGTTAGCAAAAATAGATGCAATTGAATAGCCACCAGTCTTTGTCCGCCACCACTTCACATGTCTCCCTCATCCTGGAAATGCCCTTGACTAAGAGCTTTCATCAAAATTTTCACCTCCTCTATCTCGTAAGGTGGAGTTTCAATTCTATTTAGTCCTTTCAAACAACCCCAGGGTATTTCACCACATCTACGTGTTTAGGCATATGCCATAAATTCTAGAAAATAAAAATGAGCTTGTACGGAATTTCACAATAGCAGACATCTTCCCAGATTTCCATTTTGCAACCTTTTCCAGCAACATCGGAACCCTTTGAGGAAGTCGCATTGTGAATTGGTTATGCTCCATCATAGGTTTGTTCCATACGTTAATCAATCCAACCATAAAGGATGCTATGCAATCCAAACCTTCCTCCTCCTTCACTTGGATAATCTTCCTCGAAAGACTATTTGACTCTTTTTTCTACCTTAATAACTTCTTCACAAATAAAAAATGCATCTCTACAATGGACCAATAGGAGAATTTATTAGTTTGCAACTATAACGTGGGACCAACAAATAGGACAATCATGGCAGCTATTCAACTAAGACGGGCATCACAATATAGTTCAAAGATTAAAAAATAGAAAAGAAAGATACAAAATTAGGTAACCGGGATGTGCATACCTCTGGGATGTTGTGCAAGGCGATAGCTAGGGCCAAGTTAAGACCAACCCTGAGCCCCTAGCATAAAGCATTAAAAAACAATTTATGTTAGAATTAGAAGTTGATCGTGTCTAGAGTTTAGAAGATTTTATTTGACTGCAAGCGGTTGGCTAATCACCAAATATGAAGAAAAAACAACATAATTTCATAAAGTTTCTACAGACTACTCCTTCAACACATTATATACGAAATAACTGGTAAGATAAAGTAATTAGAGAGATAAACGAATAACTACTTTGTTTCCAAAGATATGTTAACATATTGGCTTAGATTTTGAAATATTTGATATCTTACCAATCTTCCTAATCTATCATTATCTTATTAAAGATGTAATGAAACTGAAATTTATATCAACTAGTAAACTGCATGTACTTTAGACATTTAACTATGAGTCATTCAAACCAGACTCCAAAACTAATTTTGTTAAAGTCTAGTGCTTCTCGATCGCAAAAGCAACAAGGTCTATAACAGTTGTTACTTCCTATTGTAATCTCTCCACCATGATGCCTAAAATTATATCATCCATCTCCTTCATGTTACTCCAAGCTTCATGATAACATTCAATGTTGTAAAATTTTGGAAAATCAATGTTTATATCGCATATTTCTCTGAACTTTTTGGTCAATTTCTAAGATTTACGTTAAAAATATTTTTTTTACAAGAATGTCTGATGGTCCATTTTTGAAACTTAAATACCCCCAAAAAAATTGTAGTCAATTTAGTACCTGTCCTCAAGTGCCACCCTGAAACTCTACAAATCTAAGATTTGGCAGTCGATGAAACTTTACAAATCTAAGGTTTGACGGTTGGAGAGAGTGGTGGTGGTGGATAAATTAGAAAGAAGAAATGTCAAATCTAGGATTTGGGAGGGGCAGAGGTGGTGGTTCGTTGGTGTGGACCAAACTTCATATGGGGTCGGTGGTGGTGGTTGAACTAAAAAGAAGAAAGGTTGGTGAAGATGAGATGAGAAAACGGAAGCAGAAATCACGTGCTAGGGTTTTAAGACTAAACAGATAGAGAACTTTTTGGGTACTATTCTGTCATTTTCTATTCATTTTATTTTATCATTTGTTTAGTTCCATTTTGGCGGAATCCAAGCCGGATTTATAGGTGCACCACCCTAATAAGAAAAAAAAAGTGTCATGGCCCTTACAAAAGCAAGAGGAATTTTGATGTAAGCGGTATTAGCAATATTACGGATTAGTTTAGCAATCGTATTAGGAATAATTGGGCCTAATTAAGAGCCCAAAATAGTAATTACGGCATTATTA